>JAODKN010000037.1:7045976-7071946 GCA_026774425.1 Petrocephalus zakoni
TTCTGGCCTGTTCTTTTGTCCCCCCCACCCAAACCCCCCCCCCCCCCCCCCACCCGACGTGGTCATCTTGTGATTCTTATTATTGGACGATGTGGGGAACATAGACTCGCGTATGTTCGGTTTCACGTTACGCATCCCGGTGACTAAATCGCACTCGCAGGTTTAGGGTGGGTGGTATAACTCAGTGTCTTCGGCCAGAACAGAAAAGCCAGAGCCCCGCCTGAATAAGACGGGGGGCATTTCACTTCTCAGGATAAATGAACAGCATTACTGGGATGGGGGGCAGCTTCTAGGGGAGTCGTACCTCCGTAGCCGTAGCTCCGTGCCTCTGTGGTTGCAGGGCCTTTTATGGAAGAACTTCTTTTTCGACCCCGACACTCCAGCCACACATGAGCCAGGCAGGCGGGGGGTGTGGGGGGGGATTGTTACCATGACGATCTTGGAAGGAGAAGAAAGTCGAGATTAAGACACGGAGGTGTCAGGCAGGTCGGCTTTGGTACTGGGCCTTGTGCAGGCAGGCATCTGAAGCAGCGGAACATAGGGTCTTCATACCCAGCACTTCCATGTTAATTCGGTGATGTAATGTGCGTACGGCTGGCGCATATTTTCCCGTGGCACAGCATCCCATGCCTGTCGTCAGCGTCAACGGTGCAAAATCTCGCTTCAGCCTAGATAATTCCCGTAAAGCCCGTGTACAACTGGGGTCCCCCTCCCCGAGCACTGAGCCCCGTGAAAATACTCACGTTTTATACTGCAAATGTGACCATTAAACCACAGAACCATTACAAAAAACAGACTTTAACCTGTACGGACCCACAGTACGTGGTGTTTTTGTGTCTCCCGGCGGTCATTCCAGGGAGCTGACGTCACTGCAACTTAGCTCATTTCTAAAATCCCAGCACAGATTACTCTCCCTGCCCTTGTGCAAATGGACACTTTTCCTGCAATGTGCATCCCTTATCCCGATTTTGATTTTGTAATTTTGTAGTTTTTTCAGTAGTTTAATTTATATTTAATATCTTTTGTGGGTCATCAGTGAGGGTTTCTGAAAATAATCAATCGCAGGGGCTGGCCGGTCTGCATTCCCCACTGACACGGTGTAATGGATCATTGTTTAACGTTGTTAATGCAAATATCCGTGGAATGCATGTGAAAACACAATTAGTCTTGATTATGTTGCCTTAGTTTCAGAGTGGCGTCAGCAGTGTGGTGCACCCGTCCGCTAACCTGCCTGCCGGCACAGATCTCTTCACGCTTTTCGTCAGGTTTCCCCTCCCAAACGTGGCTGACGTCCGCCGCTACTAAATGGCAGTCCCAACACATCCATCCATCTTATAACCCATTATCCTGAGCGGGTCAGGGTGGGGGGTGCTGGAACCTATCCCAGGTACCGCAGGGCACAGGGCTGGGGTACAACCTGCATGGGACAGCCTAAACGCATTCTACACATTTTAAAAGCAAAACAAAAAAATGTACCCCATCTAGGTCATTGATCGCTGTGTCTAAAATGAATGATTGTGTAACAAAATTACCAAGGCTTGGAAGGCAGAAATGTACAAAAGACTCGGGATAAAAATATGTGTGGGTGGGTGGGGGGAAGATGAAGATAAATTCATGTGAGCCGATGGGGAGGCTGGCGGGCCTCGGGCTGCGTACTCATAATAGCGATAAATCTGCAAGTCGGCCTTGGGCCTGCGCTCCTGGCGCTGCATGAAGGAGCCTGCGTGGCTTTTAGGCCCTTGGAAGCCTCTCACGGGTCATGTGGAGAAAGGAGGCTGTCAGTAGCGTTGTGTATGCACGAGAAGGCCATGCCCCTACCCCCACCGTGTTTGTGGTCTTTAGGTCTTTGACGTCTCCTTGACTACACTTTCACCTGGTCCCTATAACCTGGCCCTGTGCGGGCTCATGGGACTTTTACTCACACAAACCTGTTTTGAGGGCAGAACGAAAAATGATTGGTTCAGATAGATAATCAGTCTGATCTTGTCTCAGATGTCAGACCAATCAGATGTCTCGGTCACACCTCCTCTAGTTTCTTGGACCCGCCTCCTCTACAATCTGATCAGTTATATCTGAACCAATCATTTTTTGTTCTGCCCTGAACATGTTTGTGAAGTAAAGCCCCCACGAGCCCCAGGGGGGCCCTTTTATGTGCTGTCACCTGCCATACCCGTGACAAGGAGAGCATCGGGTTCGAGGGGCAAGGTACCGGCCCAGCGCCCCCATTTAAACATTCTCAGGCTCCAGTGTAATGGCTGTCCGCGCCCGGCCCAGCTATGTGTGTACTCCCAATCCTCCTGTCGTTCTCTGAACGATTCCTGGGTTGCTCCACCGTTAGCGCAGTAAATGGGCTTTGCGGGGGTTTCCGAAGGATTTCACTTTCCCAGGATTATTAGGTTAAATCTTATGCGTGCGGATTCGCCCGGTGCTTGTGTTTGACAGTCGGGAGACTTTTCCTGGAGAGCACTGTAGCCTCTGTCATTAATAGCGTCTGGAATCTATGAATGTTTCACACTGGCTCTCACATTATCAGGGCCCATCTCGCTTTTGTCAAACCTTTGTAGCTGTTCGCAGAACTTTCCCGCCCTGCTTTCTGAGCTATGACTTTCTGGCATTAGGTCTATTGCCATGAGGCTCTGTAACGGCTGTTTCTGCCTTCAGCAGCCTTTGTTCCTGTGCTTCACCCATAGGTCCCTTGAAGTGTTTTTTGGATTAACCCAGCTTAGCAAGAAGATAAAGCTCTTTCTTTGGACGGAAAGGAAATCACTGATCGGAAAGAGACTCGGAAACCATCCTCTGTTGTCAGTTTACTTCGACTCTGTTATCGATTTACGTGTTTTCTGTCTTTGATCCTCTGGTCAATCAGGAGCTTAACATGTGTCGTTTGCGTCCATGGCTCATTGCTGTGTCGAGCTCACTGGCTCCCTGCTGTGTAAACCTTGGAAAACCCTCCTTTTTCCTTGATTAGAAAGACCTTTAGCCCAGGCTTGTCAGGGCAGGACATTCCTGCTGTCCGGGGAAAGGCGAACCACAGAAGAGAAAAGCACGGATGGAATGATTATTGATTGCAGGTGGGGGAAACTGTCATCACCAAAACCTGGAGACAGGCAGGGTCAGTCAATGGAATCCTGCCCTGAGATAGGCCAGGCCCAGCGAGCGAGGAAGGGTGGATTAGCGGGTCGGGCAGGGGGTTGCAGAGGTGCAATTATGGGGGTGATGTGGAGGGGGGCAGCATGGGGCGAGTGCCCAGAGAAGAGAGGAGAAGGATAGTTAAGGGGATGGCTGTAGATAATGACCTTGGAGATCCGGTCATCCTTCAAATATCAACAGAAATCCATTCCACAAGTTAAATAAGCCACTGCATCTTATCACAGTTTATATACAGTTTGTAGATATAAGCATTAATGTTTTATACAGAGGTGTAATTGCACATGAAAGTTTGGATTTGTTAATTATGATCTAACTTGTTCGTGGATTGATCGTGCATGCTGTTAAGGGGTGAAATTAGAATGAGATCACACTTTTATTAGTCACGTTCTAAATATGCTCTGCGATGACTGGCGTGCCAAGCGGCATCCTGTTGACATATATCGTCAGGAAAATGCAGGCAGGAACAAACCAGCAGAGAAGAGTGCTGAGCCCTCTCTAGATAAGAAGCAAAGCCTCAGAATATAATCTCAGCGATGATGGAGAGCGAGAGAGAGAGAGAGCAAAGTGATTATACATTCCGGTTTTTGCTGCCAAACTGCTATAAGGAGGCAGGGCATTGGAAGTCAATAACTATCAATTATGTGGAGACGTTAACTCAAAACAGATGCAGGCATCTAGGCCTCTCCTGCTCACTCACAGACAGGCAATTAGTCAAAGTGTTGTGTGAGCTTAACAGGGAACAGACAGGAGTCACTGTCAGCGATAAGCCGCCTGTACCATGTCAGCGCTGAAAACGTCACAACGCGGCACCTCCTCCTATGACTTTTAAGAATTATGTTCCCTCACGAAGACAGATATTGAGCTTTAAATTTAGTATAAACCTTGTTCTGGTTTAAATGTTTGGTGCTATAATTTTTTTTTGTTTCTGTTCCATGACATGAAGATCCACGGAAGGAATGAGATGATTTATTGTGCAGATAATCGAGCGGGAATGATGAGGCTAACCTGTAATTATCAGTGTGTGTGTGTGTGTGTGTGTGCAGTGCATTTATGTCAGTTTGTGCTGAAGCTGACGATTTCCACCAAACCATCCATCTTAATGCATTGATTCTGAACATTATCACTCCATTATTTGCATCATTCTGTCACTATTTCCTTGGAATTATGGGGTTTTGACATCAGTTAGTATTTAATCTTGTTATTCCAGATTTTGGTGAATAATGACATAAAGCCAACAGGAACTGCCCCCCTTCTCTCCTGCTAGAACACAGACATCTATGGTTACGGCTGACTGATGGCAACAGTTTTACTATAACTTTGGCCAGATGATCTGTGTTTTCAGTAAATTTACACGCGGTAGCCTCTTTCTTAAGTTTACCTAATATCAGCAACCTGCTGCTCCATACTGCTATTCATACAGAGGGGCCAACCTTATCATTAGCTAATGATATGCTTTAAATTGATGAATGACAGGGGAGGGGGCACTCCAGTGGCCAATCAGCTTTCATCAGGGGCCCGCGTAGCCCTGCCCCTGCAGATTCCCTGCTTACTGTGTGGATAAACATTATAACAGCTAAGATGTGTGATCTAGGTCAGTGTTTCTCAAAGCAGTTCTCAGGGACCCCCAGATGGTCCATGTTTTTGCTGTCTTCCAGTTCCTTGGGAGGTGGGAGGGAAAAGAAACATGCACCGTCGGTTGGTCCCCGAGGACTGGTTTGTGAAACACTTATCTAGGTGATTTTAAATGTGGCGTGATAAATGCATTGATGCCATACATGGTGGTTCCAACATCTCAGAAACAGCCACCCTCCTGGGATTTTCCCACATTGCAATATCTAGAGTTTACAGATAACTGTTCAGTAAACAACAACAACTGACTTATAGTGGTGACCACATCAACGTTGTTCAGGTCGGTTACTGCCGCCCAGGCTAATAAAGCAGGTCACATGACCAGCACAACACAGTGTTGCTTAAATTGGACTATTTATCCACTTGTTCTCAGTGCAGTGTGGGTTGTTGTGAGAGCACTGATTCAAGTCCACGTGTGACCATATTGTTCTCCTATTTTGCAGGTATCTGCGTCCTGTGTTCCGACTGCTAACTATGAACTGGTGAGTCTATAATTCATAATACATGCATGTACCTGTAGGGTGTTCTGTGCTTCCAAACTAAAAACAGATTGAATATTTCTCATGAACCCTAACATTATGGTTTTTGAGGAAAAACGTTTACTATTTTGGAATAGAACCTCATGAGTGCGCACAGGTCAAATTACTTCCACATTTAGATAGAAGGATCTTGTGAAATGCAGTGTTTATACTGCATCTGGGTTCCAAAATTTTGGTCCTGGAGGGTCCGAGTCCAACACAGTTTACAGATTTCCCTGCTGAAATGCACCTACAGTACTAAACCTGGTAATTAGCTGATGAAGATGTGTTTGAGCTGTTAAATCTGCAAAACCTTCAGGACCGGAATTGGGGAAGCCTGGTCTATATGCAGGCATTATGTTTTCATACAGCCCACGGCGTTGTGGTGTTGAGAGAGGGGCTTGTGTGTTTACAAGGGTCACAAAAAGAACTTGTCTGGGAAACTGAGCTTGTCCGATCCCAATGCACTGAAAATGCCCAGTGGGAAACTGAAGTCTTCCTGTCTTTTTTTGGTTTTAGCTATTGATGCACTGGGTTGACTATAAAAGGTTATCTATGAGCAGTGTATTCTGGGAATTTGCTTAGTTTTTTTCTGCACAGAGATTATTATTTTGAATAGTTACCATTATAGAGTTCTTGTTCTTTCTAAATGTGCTTTCTGTTGTTAAACTATGCATGGTACTCAGCTGCCAGCAGTTCTGTCCATGCTTTGATGGTGGGTGGCTGGGGTTTGCTGAAATATTTTTGGTCAGATATCCTCCACGACAGTCACATCCCACCACGGTCCAGAAGAGGGGTCTAGAGAGATTCTAATCAAGCAGATTACTAGTGATTTCCCACTCAAACTGATGAGCTCAGCTATAAAACACACCCCTGTGCAATTTTATGAACTGTAAATTGGTGAAAATGTGGAAGTTCCAGATTTTTTTCCAACCGTGGAGCTGATGAAGAGTGTTGAGTTAAATTACATTTAATGTTGCGTTCATAAATTTCATTACATCTACGTGCAAAAGGCAGCTGAAGAGAATCTTTATCAAAGTCACTCAGGACACAGAGTACACTTTCAATAAAACTTCTGTGGACTTACGAGTTTTGGACATTTGCTGAAGCTTCTTAATTAGATTACATGAGGATTGAGTAAGTTTTGGTTCCCAATATTGTAACATATGATGAAGAAGGCTGATTTTAGGTCACTGGTGATCTCTCCTCAGAAAGAACAATAAATACACTGAGTGAGTTTTGGAGATTTGCTCTGAATGAGGTATATGAGGTATTAAAGAATTTTTAAATGTTTTAAAAACATAGTATTTATTGATGTTCCATGCATGCCGTTTGCTTCCCAACACTCTGGGAGTGTCTGAGCGAAGGCAGAGTTTCTCAATCCAGTCCTCAGGTACCCACAGGCAGTCCACATTTTGCTCAGAAATGTGGACTGTCTGGCAAGGAGCTGGGAGGGAGCAAAGATGTGGACCGTCTGTGGGTCCCTGAGGACAGGGCTGGGAAACACTGCTCTGAGGGGTTAATGGGATTGAGCTCCTATTGGGGTATTTTGGCTTTAGACTGTTAAATTGATGGATCACCGGCCCCCTGCAGCATCCTGAATATCCTTTCCACTAATACATCCCCATTCCTCTCCACCTCTCCCATCAAAGGCAAACTCTGGGATTCTGTCCTGCAGCAATTATGTATTGACTAATACACCCCCCCCCCCCCCGTGTCACTGGGGGGGGTGTATTAGGCTGAAATGGAAACCACGAGGCTGTGGGCACATGCAGTCTATTGAAAACTGGTTCGAGGCCCTAATCATATTCATAGGTATGCTGTTTGTACTCGGAGGAGACTGGCGATTATGGCCGGGTGATTGCAAAGCGTGGAGGGCCTCTGGCTCCTGGGGGTGGGAGGAGCCTATGATTTACACAGCCTGGAGTGCGTGCGATAAATTACGCTTGTAAATCAAGCGGCGTTGCATTTGGAGAGGGGAGCGGGGGTTAGGGTGTGTTTGGAGAGTGTGCGTGATTGTGTTGGGGTGAGAGTGAACATTTTCTTTTTTGTCCAATACCTGAAGAAACACCTCTGTGAAACCTAGTCACGAGATGGGGCACCCGAGGAAAACCCACGTCTTTGATGCCTAACGAGAATTACACATGGAGATGCAGTTTTAGATGCAGGTGTGTCATGGTAGCTTAACAGGTCTCGCTTTTTCCTCACCTTCAGGGTTGCCAGGGTTTGAATCCCACTTTTGCTCTTCTTTTGGAGTAGGCAGGAAAGATGCCCGACTAGGCTAATCATCATCTCTAAATTGCCCATTGTGTGTGAGTGTGTTTATGAGGATGCTTGGTGATAGCCTGGCATCCTGTCCGGGGTGTAACTCTCCCTCATTCCCTATGCATCCTGGGATTGGCTCCAGGCTCCCTGTGATTCTCTGATGGATAAATGTTCGGAACAGGGATGGATGGATGGATGGATGGTTGGATGGATGTATGGATGGATGGATGGGTGGATTTATAACACCCTGGTTTATAACAAGCTATTCATGATAGATTTGGGCAGAAGTCTTAGAGAGAAAAAGTGAATAAACAAATGCTGTGCACAGGGGCTTCATTATGGAGCAGCCCGGTCCTGAGCACTTTGTAGCCGGCTGCTGTTTTCCTTTTACCTTCTTTAACCCTGAAAGAAATAAGCGGGTCTTTAATTCACATGTTTACTCTGCCGGCCTGTACAGGGTCTGATGTTCTAAAGAGCTGTTCTAGGACCAAAATCGAGTCTGCTTTGAGTTTTGAGAGACCAGAAGCAGGGGTGTATACGGGGGGTGGGGCCACAGGGGCACTGACCCTAACTGAAAGCTAATTGGCCCCAGAGAGCTGCCTCCCCTGCCAATCACTGATTAAAAACATATTATTGGTTGGCCCAACTGTATGGATTATGGCCCTCTCACTTTAAAAGAATCTCCCCTAACCAGAAGTTGGGCGGCGTATTCAGATGACCAGCTCTAGGCCCCCGTTGTTTTTATCAAGGTGGCTCTGAGGGTGGCTTGACCATGGGCTAGGCCAAGAACCTAGTGAGCAAGGCCTTCTGGGAAAACAACAGCAATGGGGGGCATTTCAACTCCATGCTAGCCTCAAGCACGTTGGGCAGAACCGTGCTAGGGGCAGATTACGGCAGATCCGGCTCCGGGAAGCAGGAGCAGCATCGCACCTCTCTCATTTCCTCTCGCATCTCTCTGTCCCTCTTTCGCTTGTGTCTGCGGAGCCTGGGCCATCTCTCCGCGGCCGTGAGGGCGCTTACGTCATACCATAGAAAGACGTGTGAGGGACTCAAGCCAGGCCCATCACTGCATAATGACTCTAACTGCAGTATCAAGATGGGCACGGCTGCATCAATTAGGAAACTGTTTATAGCATCACATTGCTGGCCAATTTGCTTATTGTATTCAGTATATAAGTTAGGGCCAAGAATTCCATTACGGTGTGAGATTTCAATCTCACAACCAAGCGCATGCATGTGAACAATATGCAAAATCTTGCATCTTAAAAAATGACCCTACCGGCTGTTTATCCTGATGAAAAAGTGGTTGGAAAAGAAGCGATTTTTTTTCTAATAGGCCACTTCCATAACATATTATCTGCTCATACACGAGCTGCCTGTATATCTGGGAGTATGTGGGAAAGAACCAGGCTCTTGGGATTTATGGAATTCTTACAGAAGAAATGTTTATTCTTTTTTTTTCGCCCCCCGTTTACTTGATATGGCCCCAGAAGCAAAAAAACAAAAATAAGTAGGACTTTGGATAGTATCAAGGTCTAAAAAAAAAAAGCAAATCATTTGTGCAAAATACTTGTGCACCATTTTTCTCTACAGTGAAATTTTTTGCGACGTATAAATGGGACTTTTCCTGTATCCAGCCAGCTGATCGTCTCTTTCAGTTTTGTTTTATGTTAGTCTTAGTAAGCCGGAAGTATAGAAGTTCATACCAGAGATTGTGGGGAGGTGAGGATGTCTGCAGAATTATCCAGTGTCCCACTGTCTGTGTGTTTGTTTGCATGAGTGCTCATGGGAGTTATTCCCTGCCTGGGGTTTGATGGTTATGTAACAGTGTGGTGGTTCAGAGGGTCACTACTCTCCCGTGTGACATCCTGTGGCCTTGTCGTGAGAACCGGTAGGGGGGCAGAGTTCACCCGTGGAGGAGGTCGGTCTCCTTGGAGAGCCCGGCCTGACACTCTTCCAGGCCTCGATAAATGCAGCGTTGCTCTAACATAAATATTGACCCAAAGACATGGACGTCAAACGCCAATGAAACACGCCAGGCAGACAGCTAGCGCCTCCGGTCCGTTCTGTCTCTGTAACACGAGCCTGCCGTGTTTATACATTGTCCTGTTTTTGCAAACCGGCCTGGCCATTGCCCTGTCCCGTAATAAATCAGGTTCGGAGGTGCGGCCAAGCGGCTGCATGGAATAGCATTCCTTTTTAGGTGCTGAACGTGGACTATTCTGACGGGAAACTCAGGTACTCTCTGCCAGCTGGTGGGCTTTCATGTACCTGCCTCTCCTCGCAAACACTCGCACGCAGCGGTATGCTGCCTCTAACAAACACTCACACACATACCGGTATGCTCGCCCAAGTATACCCGAGAATCTACCCAGATTGTCTTAGAATGCATAATGAAATAAATACTGTATGGGGGATTTTTGGGCTCCTGACATCACGCCATGTAGTCCCGCCGTCAGCCCAATGAGTATAAAGAGCCTTACTCAGCTGATTGTGGCAGCCCTGGACAATATAATTGTTTTTATTTTGTGCAGTTCCCTGCTTCACCTGCAGGAGGCAGTACAGTGCAGCTACTGCCAGAGCCTGGTTCCCCTCAAACTCCTCTTGCCCTGCTTATATTTACATGTACTGCATGTGGCAGACGCCCTTAGCCAGAGTGACTTGCTCACTTGTTCAGTGGTATTCTCTACTGAGCCTAGACAGCAGCAGATGATCCAATAAAATTTATGTTGAATATTAACATTATTCCTTTTGTAATATAAAGTGATGCAAACAAATGCAAATAATTGCTAGTATTAAAGGGTTAAAATACTATTGCCACAGTTATCTGCACTTAGTAACACATTCAGTCCCTGTTTCAAATTTCATAATATTTTCCATCCGTCTACCAATTGCTTAGCTATTAAAGGGTCTTAGAGGGTCTGGAGCCTATCCCAAGCAATATAGATCAAAAGGCATGCCCTGAATGGGATGCCAGGCCTTCAGAGGGCACGCACACACATTCCCGGACACACAATGGGAGATTTAGAAACATCAATTTATCTAGCAGCAGCATGTTTTTGGATTCTGGGAAGAAAGCTAAGAACCCGAGGGAACACACCCACACTGGGCAAGATTATGTGTTGTGTATTTATACATTTTTATCTTTATTATTATTTCCACCGCCTTTAGCGGTGTCAGTAATGGACTGATGATAAGTCAGTTGTCCGAGGGGCTAACATTATGGTGTTGAGCCTCAGTAAGAAGACAAGCCAAGGTACCAAGGTGCCAAGGTCCCAAGGTGCCAAGCTCCCAAGGTGCTAAGATACCCTGCAGCTCTGCAGCAGCCAGGCAGCGCCAACGAGTGCCTCTCCAGACGCACTCCTCAGTGATCACCTCGCTCAGCACTGAGATGTTACGACTAGAGCAAACAGGCATAGGTACCAAACAGGGGCAGACTTCACGTGGGCTGAAGTTGATCTGAAGCGGTACTGTACTTCTTTTGGTCAGCTGTTCCTCCTCCCCCAGCCCCAGCGAGCCCCTGGAGAAGTTCCGCTTGGAGTCACGTGGACAGCAATGTTCCCTCTGATCAGCAAAATTCGTCCGTAAACATTTCTGAAGATGAGAATCTCCTTATTTTTAATCTCATTCTCACGTTGAGGGAGCTCTGCCAGCTAGCGGAGCCTTCGCAGAAACAATTGTTAACGTTATACTATAGACACACGGTAGCCTTTCCTTAATGCTTCCAGCGGCGTGATTAAAACACTGCAGGTTCTTGCCTTTTCGTCATGTGACTTTCTCCATGACAGCAGTCCTGACCCCCTTTCCAGCCCGGATGGCCCAAGATGCACCGCTTTGTCTGACCCGATGGCACCAGATCCAATGTGGGGAGAAGCTTAGATCATCTCTGGGCTCACTGCCTCCCCAGAACCCCTGCTGGGCTTCAGAAGCTGAAACGGTGCCCCAAGCAGAAGCTGCAGGGATTAGGAAGCGTTTACAAGCAGACTTTGTTCTTATGCTTAATTCTGCTCTGTTAACATTAATCACCTCTGTCTCTGTGTGACACCGAGCCAGGGCCTTAAAGCTGAGGTAAATAGAGACATTAGTACAGTCTTAAGCCAGCTGAAGACCTTAATGTCAGCTCAGATCAATGACACTGACTACAGGCCTGGCTGGAGTTATGCCGTTAATGTGAGCTACCACTGAGGTTTTCATATGGTTTCAGGCTGGTCCAGATAGCCTTCTCAGAGTACAATATATGTGGGTATCAAATAATTGCTAAGTCAACAAGTCAGAGGTGAAAGGTCAACAGTTTTATACCCACTCTCAAGAATAACAGTAACCTAGGTGTTGAATATTTGAGACTGTCGGTCATCTGGCAAGAGGACGGTAACCTGTGTTCACCTAGTGGTTATCATTGCTGTCTTGGCTGCTGTGGGACGCTGGATTCCTATTCGCTGGTGCCATTACTCCCGCCACATCCCCCCCCCCCCCCCGCTTCTCCACACGCCACAAAAACCGGTCCAGAGATTTTTTTTTTCCTTCCGAAAAGACGCACAGATAATTCGATAATTTGCAGAGATGCGATGACTCACCGCGATAGCTATGACTGATCAGTCCCAGCTGCCAATCACGGGCCGGATGCTGCGGTGCTCGGTGGTCATCTCAGCCGCGGCAGGCTGCCTTATGGGCCTGCCGCCGCTGCCGTGACAGCCTATCATTTCCTGCCAGAGTCACTGTGTTCCAGGAACTTCATAGAAATCTGCTATTACTGCCTTACTGATTGTCCCATATTTGTTTTTTTCAGTTTTGAGAAAATATTGGATATGTATTTGTTTGTTTGTTTATTTTTGAAAATTGTACTTAAATTTGCACTTAAATTGCGTCATCTACCATGACAACCAAGCATCCATCCAATGTTCAGGGAATGTTTTATAGGGCACTTATGTAAAATAATGCAGGATTTCTTTCTACTAAATGCACATTTGTCTTGTTTTTGGTAATATCCCCTTAATTTAATTTCATATGAAGACCCCCCCAAGCCCTGCTTCTGACACGGAGGCTGTTTTGCTATAGTAGAAGCATGCTGAGGTTTTCCAGATCAGTTCTGGCATATGACATCATCGGTCCCACTGACTGACTTGTTATAAATGAATGCCTTTAAAAAAAAGACGCTCTGAGGGGAGACAGAACATCTGTAGAGGGTTTGCGCTGTATGTTTCCTTGCTCTATATGGTCGCCTGACTTTCACTAATGGAGAAAAAATGTCTCTCTGTCACCCCTGATAAATATTTATACGGCAGGTTTGTTAGTGTTTATACAGAGCCCAGGCTTGCTCACCCCGACGGTCATGTGCCTGGCTTTGCCTACCTCTCTGTACCAGTGAGAATGCCACACAAATGATTTTCCAATGGGACATTTCGCTGAAGACTTTGGAAACTTAATTTGACGTGTCAGTGTTCTGCAAGGTATTTTCTAAGTTCACATTGCACTAAGAGACGAGTGTAGACCATCCTGCTTTACGTTTTACTCTCAAAGCTGTACATTTTTCTTAGAAATGTAGGCCTCCTGAGGTCTGTTTTGTAGGGTTGCTGAGATATCGGTTTGGTTTGGAAGCCCAACGCTAATCCACACTGCTGTCTTCCTCACTTAGCTCTCCTTTAAACACAGTATTGGTTTTTGCCGCTGGTTTGGTTTAATCCACGTGACTGCAGTATTTTTCTTGGAATGAAATGTGTCTGACTCAGTGACTGATTGCTTGATTGATTATCATCGAGCTGCTTTCTCTAACCCCCGAGCTACATGAAAAGTCATACTCCTGACTCTGGGAATCGTCTTGCCGAGTTATAAAGTAGGTGCCAAGTCAGTAATGGGATTCCTGCGATACGGTTGGAGAGTCGGGTGCAGTCTGTCTCAGGTGGGACGTATCCTGCAGGGAGTTGCTGAGGGCTTTCAGAGTGTTTGTATCTCTGCCCCATTCTTATGTCCTCCTTCTTCCTCTCTCTTCAGCCTCCCAGCAGTGATTTCCCGCTGAAACATGTGGAAACCCCGGTAAGTCAAAGCTGCTCTTGTTGAATACATAACTACACAGAAACAATCACCTTACTCCTTGGCCACGGCACGTGGATAAAAACAATCCCGGGGCATATCCTGGATGGAATGCAGCTGCGTCATAGGCCACATACACAAAGTCAGAGTTCCATACCATGAGGAATTCAGAGATGCTGATCTAGCTTTGAACATCCTGGCCCTCGATCACTATCCAGTACACCAATTTTTCTCAGCGCAGTGCTCATAGACCCACTAGCACTCGGCAGTTTTGTCCCCTGCCAGCTCACCTGTTTGGTTCAGGTGGATGGATTGATTGGAGAGGGAGGACTTTACTGAGCCAGGTTTTCTTGGCTAGCTGCTACGCCACTGATCCCTTGGGAGCTACCCCCCGCAGGGAAAGGTGGGCCTCTCCCGGGTGAGCACCGGCTGTCTGTACCGGCACTTTATCAGCGCGCTGTGTGAGCAGACACGTGTAAAAAGAGCGTTTGGTTTGGTGGGGGCGTGTGCTGGGTGACCTGCCGCCAAGCTTGATTCATAGTAGGAAGTGAAAAAATTGCGAAGGAAAATGTCTCTATGTGTTTGGAAATTTCTGTCCCCCCTCCCCCGATATTTGCTTGAGAACAGCACTAGCCCCTGATCCATTTAACACATTTCCAGAACCAAGCGGCCAACAGCAATACTTTTAAATGTCAACAAGAAAATTTAACGAGGTTGTTACCACCGCCTGCCCTGGATTCTGCCCAACGCAATTTATCCTGCTGTTAAAAATGCATTTGCAGTATTGTTCGGTTCGCCGTTTCTGCTGGAGAAATGATTAATTAAATGTCCAGGCATGGTGTGAATGCCTCTGAACTCGGACTGAGGTCCAGGAAAAGCCAGAGAGGGCTGCAGTTCTGAGCTTCCCCAGGACAGACACCGTGACATAGTCCAATCGTGGCTGCACGCCCTATAATTGCCCGACCCTGCCTTATGGGAGGGGCACCTGGCTTACCCTATCACAGCTGTTTGTGACTAACCGTGCGGACACTGTGCGTTGATCCGAATAATTTTCAGGCCAGATTTCCCTGGGCTTCTAGCTGGGAAAGCATCATCGAATCTTCAACCCTCTGAAGCAGAGACGAAGACCCATCTGGGCTGAAAAAATGGTATAAAGACACACGCTGGTCTTTAAGAAGAGGTCACACATATTAGTGAGGCAGTGAAAGTAAATAACACATCACAGATTTGTGTTTCTAATTGACTCACATATGCATACATGCTTAAAAAAACTGTTAAAATACATGTGAAATTGTTTGCCTGTTCCAGCAAACACACTCGATTGTGGGTAGTTTCTTACACTTTTCTAAAATCTGGCCCTCCCTCCCACCTTTGAGAGTAAACCCCCCGGCCCACTCTGTAATACGACACTTCCTGTTCCAAACCAAATAAAGCACAGCACAACCCCCCGTGTCACGTGTCTGTTTGTGTACATTGACGTGACGTGTGCAAAATGTGGCGCTCCTAAGCCTGTGCGGCAGCTCATACAAGCATCATCCAACACATTTATAAGTTACACGGTTATACATTGTGTGCCTGTTTTTGACGTTGTGTGCCTGGTGGAAAAGACAAAGCAAAAATTCATGCTTTTAGCCACAGAGATTATGGAATGCCATTATAGTAAAAGGCATGCTGAAATTTTATATGCATTACCGTATAATAGTTTTAAGGTGTGTGATGAGGCCTGAGTTTTATGGGAGACAAATGGGAGAGGAAGCAGATATTTGCCATTTTAAATTGGCAAAGAAATGCCAGTGGATACATTAAATATCTAATTGGCATTGTTTTTCTTCAGAAATATTTGATATAGTTCATGCAATATTGTGCAGAATTCACACACACCCCATTGTAGACTGGCCCCCATCATTGTTTCACGCATTAATTTTTATTATATGCAGCACTCTGCAAAAATTTTAGGTAGTCAAAGAAACTATTAAACCAATTTATCTGAGAATTAATAGCATTTTTGCTCTGGAAAAACTACAATTTCACAATAGAAATAGAAGTTAACACAATTAGAACTTGTTTCTCAAAAAAGTTACCTCTGAGGGGCATCCTAGCCATTCCATGTAATTGCTAAATGTTACCATTTAAAATGCAATTAACTTTATTAGTTAAATGATAAGGTTTTGACTTGCCAAACAAGTTGCACTAGTTGGTGCAAACACCAGAGTGACTTTCGGTCTGGTTTTGCAATAGCTACGGTTACACTTTGACAGACTTAATATCGTAGTTGTACACAAGCATGAAGATAATTTTAAATCAATTTCTAAACTCCCTAGCACTGTAGTTTTCCTGATCCTCTGCCTTTTAGTAGATAAAAAAGAAGTGAACTTTGTTTTTGAATGTGGCTGCATTACAGCACAAAATTACATCACCTAAGTTCCCATTTTGCCCATAATGCAGGAGGGGGGTCCTGAAATGTTTCCGCTGTGTCCCTGGCATTGTGGTAGGGGAGGGCTGGCTAGCTTTAGGGCAGACCGTGAAGTGCCTTCTACTGTTAAATCATATAGAAGCATGTATTCCTCTCTTGCTTTTTTGTGTTGGCTTTGCAGGTCTATTGTGCATTAGCTTTTAGCAGCATTCAGCCTTGGCCCAAACTATTCTGTAACCAATCAGAGCTCCTCCTGGCCTTCTGTTTGGTCCAATCCCCAACAAAGATGGTGCGCTCAGTGCCTTTTCATTTCATGATATCAGAGGTGGGTGAAAGAGCGTGGTCTCTCCATCGGGCCGCTAATCAGATTTTATGCTAGCTTATTTTATGCTGGTCTTACCACAGGACAGACTGCTGTGTGACCTCACAGCACTTATGGAGGCTTTCTCGGGTCGACTAATGGTGAGGCAGACCCGAGGGGATCCGAAGACCTTCCAACAGTATTAATCCGGCAGAACGTTTTTTTAATGAGGCTTTAAAAACTCCACACAAGCTGGGTTTCCTCGGGGCTGTGACTGGGGGGGGGGGGGGGGGTCGCTGCTGTCTCTGGGAAGCTCTTCCCATGGAGAACCCAACCAGCCTTTCCCAGTTGCTGCCACCCCCCACGATGGCCGTAATGCAGAACAGATTTCGAGTGAGAGGCCACCGGGGCGGTGCGGCAGGGAGGGGTTAAGCTGTAGGAAGGAGTGAGGATCTCCTGCAGTCAGATGAGGAGCAGATGACCCTGGCATTGGCCACTGGGTGGGGTGGGGAGGGACACACCCACTCCGATGTGGACATCGGCACAATGAGAGGGAGGGAGGAGAGGAGGGAGGAGAGAGGTGAAGAAAGTTGGGGGCAGGGAGAGAGGGGGAGTGAGACTGTGAAAGGCAGAGAGAGGGGTGCTTGGAGACGGGGAGCAGCAGTAGAGGAGAGCCGCGGACGGAAAGCATCAGAGCAGGATCCGGAGTTTCCAAGAAGTGTGCTGAGGACCCGCGGCAAAGATGTGGCATCCCCTTAATGGGTTAATCCTGAAATAGAGCGCTTTTCCGGGTGGATTAAAGACGTCAAGTGTGGGGACGGGATCTCATCGCTCCGCGATGAATCCCAGCAAGTCCCTGGGAAGGAGTTTCTCTTCCCTAAAGATGGCCTGGAGGTGGAGCACGGGCTACCTCTTCAAGGTAGGGCAGGAACCTCCCGGATCCTCCGGGCCTTTCTCTCCGGTTCTCCCGCTTTTTCCTCTCATACAGCCCCGCCTGCCCGGCTGACTCGCCGGACCCTGCCGGCCGGCTGTGTTTACAGCTGGTTTTGATAATGGTCGCCAGTATCGCTGGGAATTCTGGTTTCCTTGGATACCTCCTTGGTGGGAGAGTGGGGGGTGGGGGTCTCTTCTCGACCAATTAAGGAAATGGTTAATTCCTGAAGCGATGAGCAGAGCAAGTCATAGAGGAGAGGATTGTGGGAAAGGGAGAAACTTAGGTGGCCAGGTTCTGCCTTCCCTCATGTTGGACTGTGGGCCAGTCTCAATTTAAACGACAGTTTCATGTGTACTTATCCCATACAACAAATTTAGATCTGTGTTCCTTCAGTGTGCAAAGTATAGCTCTTTTTATGGTTCCGAGCATGTCTGTCATTTGCCTGCTCGGAAATTATGGTTTTAAGAAATGACTACTGTCTCCATGCCCCCCCCCCAAAAGACAACAATGCAGGAACGCAGGCACGATGAGGGCCGTGTTTATGTGTGTGAGCAGCGAGCTAATGACATGGTGTCAGGGGCCTACAGGCATTTGACAGAATAAGATACACAGCTGCACCCAGACTCTATCTAGGGTGCGATGAAAGTGCAGGCCAGAAGTCCGAAGGGGAAGTCCAAAGCGGCTCGCTGTACACCAACACCATAGGGCATTGAGGAAACCTGCTCTTACAAACTCATTCCCCAAAACATAATCTGCCTGAAAAGTGTCAAATTTTCTGCTTCTTCATATAACAATTAAGAAAAAAATAATCTGCACCAGGTTTTCCTGGTTTCTCTCTTATATAAAATGTTAAATTAAATTAATTCTAATCGTTTCCCCAGACTAGCTAAATTCCCAAGCTAAATGCTGGCAAAAATTGACCGTTTAGTAATAATTGAAAGTGATGTGCCCCACTGCAAGCACGTCATATGTCTCCATTTCTGTTGTGTGTCTGTGTTTTCTCCAAGCGCGCCGGTCCGATTCAGGCTCACCTTTTTGCCATCCTGTGCTCGGCAGAGAAGCCACATCTCTGTCGGGCCCTTGTGCCAGGCCCTTAACCCCTTGAAAAATTGCTCTGGGGTACTGGATAGACACCTGATCCTGTGGTTAGACCCCAAGCTTCACCCTCACCTCTATATGTGTTGATTTATTTAAAGAAAAAAAGAAGAAGAATACAAAATTGGAATATATGTGAAATTAAGAAAAACAATTTCATTTTGGTCTCATTTGAGGGGGTAAATGAAGCAGGGAGTGACAGAAGCATGCTGCCATGATGGGTGACATTGGGTGACATTCTTGCTGATGTCCCTCCATCTGCCTTCGCTTCGTTTGCCCCTCCCCTCATCCCCACTTCCGGCTGACCGGCTCCTGGAGGATTTTAAGAGTGGAGCCCAAACACGGAGGCCTTCTGTGTGCTGTGTTCAGTGCTGGACGGCTGGCTCTTTAAACCCCTTTAATAGAACCTTTGTTGGCCTCGAGCTGCAAGCTGCAAGCATGTAGACAAGCTGGTGGGGTTGCCAGCTGAAGACACATCCCGATGGGGTTACCCACATTTAGGTGCTCGGGGGGGAACCTGAGTGGGGCAGGCGGATGTAACGTGGGGACATCCCAAACTCTGTGTCATCTCTGATTTAATATTTATCATCTGGTCACAGTGCCTTTGTCATGTAACTTTTCCTTTTTGGTAGTTACCATTAAATTGTCTTTATTTGTTTAGTATCACCAGTTAACCTGTAATAATAGGTTAATTGTTTGCATTTTATGATCCCATGTTGTTGTTCTGGTAGCACTGTTGCATCACACCAAGTTTTGGGTTTGAATACTGGGGGGGGGGGATTTGCATAGGTTTCCTGCTATAGTCCTGAGGGCTGATCAGCATCTCGAAATGCCCCTATCTCTGTCTGTTTGTGTCTTGTGACGAGCCACTCTTCTATCCTGGCTTTTCCCATTTACGTGTCCAGTTTTGCCTGGGATGCGCACCAGCCCACCCTACAGGATAAGGGATGTACTAAATCATTTTATCTGCCTGTTACATTAGTAATTGCCCTTTGCTGTGGTTTATGCAGTACAGCCTAGTGCTGGGTAATTAGTTGTGTGTAATATGAATGGATGGGTGTCTTTTTGAATTCTATGAAGACATTGGCAGTTTATATTTTGTCAGATTTCTGCTGCAGTCACTATTTTTTCCTAATACTGTCTGTTTCGATTGCAGGGTTCAACGAAATCCTCCAAAATAATGGAGTCCCGACGAAGACCATCACGGTAACTCCTGTGAATTTAACACGTTGTTCTGTGAACTGGTGTCTTTTTTTTCCTGCCCAATCGAAACATGACCTCAGAATTTAATAGATGTTGTCTATCTGCTTCACGTTCTGCTATAGCAAACATAGCGGGTCGCTTCATCGCCATGTCCTTACGGGGACTCGCCTCACCTGCAGTGAGGGCCTTGCGAAAAACAGTCAGCACATTCTTTGAGTTTGCTGAAGGGAGATGCACTTGGCACTCCGTATGATGTCATTAATCCCTCATTATGACATCAGAGACTGAACAATGGAGTCGGGGTTCTGTGGACGGCAGACTCAAAACTAAAATAGTGCTGTCATCTGAGGTTTGATTGGATAGATGGACAATGGATGGATGAATGAATGAATGGAGGGATGATGGATGGATGGGAGGCACTGCATGTTCCTTAATGGGTGATTTGCGCTGGTCACATTGACTTTGCAACCTTCAGTCGCAGAGCTCCTAAATCATTTTATCTGCTGTTGCATTAGTAATCATGCTTCATTGTAGCTTGTGCAAACCCCCCCAGCTTTGATGTGTGGACCTTGGGTAATTTGTACCAAGGAACAGATGATTCTTAGCCATGTGAGTCAGGATGTTTGCCAGGAAAACATGTGACCGGTGTTTCTCAGATGCCTGTGTCTGTCTGTGTTTGTGATTCATAATATTGCTAATATGACTCGTCTCATTGGCCTTTCTGTTAGACACATGTGACATCTGGATGTGCTTCATATGCAAACAGTATTTTTTTTCATTCGCCAAATGATAAGTAATGTTGCCAAATGTGATTAGAAATAAACAGCTCTAAATTATCTAAACTTTTATCTAACTGGCTTATTCCTCATAAATTATTTGGCCTACTTATTAAAGGTGAAAGTTCCGAATGGAATGCTAGGAATGTGTATGTAGCCTTAAAACAGACACATTTGTGTTTATTCATCTACTGAGTAGTTTATCTCTTGTTTTTGTGGAAACCAGCCATGAGATTATCATTCTAATGACCTGTGCAGTGCTGAATATTAGTGGCTCATTAAACTGAAATGGTCTGTAATGATTTAAAGCTGTTGCGTAGTGCAACAGTGGACCATTGTGGACTATATCGATGTGCCTGTAAATGTGTGTTCATGCACAGCATTCAGGTGACTCGTGTGGCCTCGTATGTTCTATAGGAGTCTGAGCCTGATCCAGGCTATGGAGGAGAACTACGAGGTGGACCTGGTCTACATCACCGAGCGCATCATCTCCGTGTCCTTCCCCAGCAGCGCCGAGGAGCAGAGCTACAGTGCCAACCTGAAGGAGGTGGCCACCATGCTGAGGTCTAAGCATGGAGAGCACTACCTGGTGAGATTATTTCAGTCACCAGCGGCAGTGGTGAAATATAAGATAAGTTGAGAAAAGCTTTATTGATTGCTTGGGGAAATTCTTGAGTATACTCCAAGGAGCTTTTAAAAGCTCTGATTTAGAGGATGTTTATTGGCGTGACTCATGTCTTCATACATCTTCTGGAGTGAGTAATCTGGTATAGCCGCAACAAAAGGTCTACAGATCTTCTCTGGGAAATGTTGCTGATGCAAGTGTGTTGTGTTTGCAGCTCTTCAACCTCAGCGAGAGAAGATATGACATAAACAAGCTGAACCCAAAGGTCAGCATTCCCTCCATATCATGCAAACCTTTCCAGAATACCCCCTTACCCTGGCACTGACATAGCTCATGTTCTCCCTGCAGGTTCTAGACTTTGGCTGGCCTGACCACCACGCCCCAGCCCTGGACAAGATCTGCAGCATCTGCAAGGCTATGGACACCTGGCTCAACGCCGATCCCCACAACGTTGTGGTACTTCACAACAAAGTGAGGAGCATTTCCTCCTGCCCGAACCATCGCTGAGCCATCTGTCTCTCAAAGGGGCTTCCCAAATGCTACTTAGCGCCGAACAGAACAGCTGAAAATCCGAATTCCTGTTATAAATATATCTGTTTACATCTGTTTATATCTGTTTGGTTACTGGATGTGTCATGTAATCCGACTCCTGAGGAAATTGCTGGGAGTCAGTGTTGATGAACATTTCTCAACAGTAGGGGGCGGTCATTGGCTATATTGTCAAAGTGTCACTTTTAGAACCACCGCGTTCTTATCTCACCCCTGTCTGGGAGGGGAATGAGCAAAGGCCTTAAGGTTAGTCAACACCATATGATTCCTCTTATGAAGGAGAGATGGCCATCTCACCCTTTCCAGTGTGTGAGTCAGTTTTGAACTGAAGATGCCTTGGGTGTGTTCAAAACTACACGGTGGTTAGGATTTGTGAGAGAAGGCTTTTATAAAAGCCTCACCACTTTAAGTACATGTTTCGCATATCTGTGGTGTTCCCAAAGTGTTCTTCAGCTTGCCTTCCCATACTGATATTTCAGATCGAGCCTCAGAACGGCGTATTGCTCCATCCATGCTTGTTTGTTTTTGGGTTACTTGTACTTGAGAGCCCACTGAGGTTTAGCTCTTTGGGAAAATGTAGTGGACCCCTAACAGTTTTCAATGGGATGAGTAAACTTAATGCTCATGGGAGTATTACCTACAAAAAAATGTTCTGAGGGCTCAGAGAGCTAACCAATGTCCGATGTCAGATCAACCAATCAGATGCCTTGGTCCCTTCTCCCCTAGTTGCTTGGAAGTGGTCACAATATTACCATACAATTCCTAATTTGTCCATATGAAAACACAGACTTACTCTAGACTTAAACATAATGCAGGATAAACACCCTATTATTGATGTCCAACAAGGAGTGGTAAACAGAATATTGCCGTGGAGAACAGTGTTTCATTTTCTTCCTTTAAGAAATGTAACCTGATGAGGAAGCAGCCTTATTAGATTTTGTACATTTTTATCTATATTAAGATACTTCCGTTCACTGTCTGTTTTTGAGACAGTGTTTTTTTCCAGCTGTGGTGCTTGGTGGTAAAAGAGTGTCCTATTTTCTGTTTTGTGAGGGACTTCTCAGCCCCAGAATGAATGACAGTCTGGTTAAAAAAAACCTTCATTGCTGGACAATAAGTGAATTACCCTGCCTGCATCTGTTTCAGTGACCTACATAAATTTCTGTCTCATGTAAATGCTGAGACCAGAATCCATGCTCACCCCAATTCTGTTTTGCCTCTCTCTTTCATTCTAGGGGAATCGTGGGCGGACTGGGGTGGTGGTCGCAGCGTACATGCATTACAGCAATATATCAGCCAGGTGAGGGCTTAAAGGGATGGCCGTGGACAAATAACTTTAAAGGAAGTCTTAAAGGGATGGCCTCAGGAACATTACCTCCATTTTAATTTTAAATTTAAAAAAGGAATCCTGAAACAAATGCTTGGTCAATTATAAAGTTTTTTTTTCTCTGTACTGCATGTTTGTATTTTTGCAGCTGACTTGTTGAAAGCGAAGTATTTTATTAATGTGAAATTTTATTTAAAAAAAAGTCGTGAGTTTTATAAAGAACAGAAACTAAAAACATGTTTATCTGTGGATGCAGTGCAGACCAGGCCTTGGATAGATTTGCCATGAAGAGGTTTTATGAAGACAAAGTACTTCCTGTGGGGCAGCCCTCTCAGAAGAGGTCAGTTTCATTCCACTTCCTGTTTGTCTGTTGGGTGTCTCCTGTCTCGTTAGAGTATGCGAGTATGACCCCTAAATGAAGTATATGCCATTCTATTATTGAATGGCATGCATTCCCTGCCAGAGTGGTTCGCCATTGAGATCAACGGCTCGTTTCAGCGATTCATTTCTCTCTTTTTGCCAGACTAAAGGGGGCCTCGTTTTCACTCTGTCCTCTTATCTCCAAACGTAAGCTAATTGATATAGCCGAGTAGAATGACTTCCATGAAAAAACAGAAGCCCTTAGTGCATTTTCGAGAGGCTCTACAGTATCTGTAAGCCACTGTAGTCCCAAGATTCGATATCTAATCCTGGTCCTCTGTTTCTAATGCCTTTTCACATTATGCACTGCAATTAAAAGTTAATCCCGTTACTTGGACACAGCATCCCCTGAAATGCTACACGGAATGGCGTGGAAGGATGTGAAGGTCTGAACGGCATAGGATCAGGTATCTAGGTGGAAAAAAATCTTCTTTGAAAGGAAAAATGCTTCCTGCAAGATCTACACGAGGAAGATGAGCACGCTGAAGGCCACCCTCTGGGCTCACCGATGCTCTTTTTTTTCGGTTCCTTTTTTTATTGTTTACAAAAATTGAGAGTGGGTAAGGGAAGACGAACCTTAACCTGTCCGCCTGATCCAGCGAGACTCATGGGTGTGCCCTTTCTCAAAGCCAAAGCCTCTAAGATGGTTTGCAAAACCATGTACGACATTAGGCATCTGCTCCGCTATTTCCTGACCAAGATATAATTAGCCAAAAGCTTGTGCCCCCTAGTCTGTAGTTATTACGGGAAGTATGTGTGACATCAGCATAAGGAGAAGCTGCTATACTGGTATAGAATGACCCGTTATCATATTCTTGTGTGCCTAAAAGCAGTAGCAGGGTGGCTAAAGTCTTTAGTAAGTCGAAAAGGTTCGCAGTAATATTCTGTGTTACGGCACTGCGCCTGTGCTTGGAAGGTTCCAGGTTAAAATCCCAGGGCTGGTACAGTGATTTCACTGTGGGCCCCCGCAGCTAGGCCCTTAACTCCTCAACTGTTCATTGCTTTGGATAAAAGCATCCGCTAAATAAATTAATATAAACGTAGATATGCAATGAGTGTGGGAACTGGGTGGGTGAAGGTCTAGGCTTAGTTGTAAAATGTAAACGTTTGGCACGATTATTTATGCAGCGTCTAGACAGTGGTCTTTTTGAGAGTGAGGTGACGTGGAATCAGCAGCAGCATGAGGTCCATATGAAACAGTCGATTCACACCCCAGAGATGCTGATCATCAAGGTCTTGGACTTAGTCCAGCGCCTAGTCTGTGCTCCATATATTGTCATTACTTACATTCTTTGGACAGAGATGATACAGCTGGAAAAAAGGGAACTTGTTCCGTCATTCTGTTTGAGAAATAAGAAAAGTTTTCCGTGCAACACCTTCAGGCTTCCCGTAATCTCCCTGATGATTATGTAAGTGTTCCAGAACTCTCCTGGTGTTCTCCACCCAGCCCCCCCCCACAACTGCACTGCTCTTCTTTACAAAAGACTTAAAGAGACCATGCAGTCGAGGAAAGGAGATAAGATAGTATCGTGATTCTGCTGATAGTTTGCTGACGTGCTGTGGTCTCCTTGAGGTGGAATGAGGGCAGAGGACAGGTAGGGTGGTGGTGGTTGGGGCGAGACCCCTCCCACCCCCAGCGCAGCGGGGGGTCGTTGCTCTTGGATGGGGATCCGGTGGTGTTTTTCCATTTGGAGTTAGCCAGTCGTGGAGGTGCATGACCTTGCGAACACCTGGCGGGGAGGACAGAGCTAACAGAGCTAACAGAGCGAACACAGGTGCTGATAGGTGACCCTGTGACGTCTGCTGCACCGCAGCTGTGCAGATACACAGAGCGTTCTCAGTTTATGCAAGAGCCGTGTTCTGGAATTGAAAACATTTCAAACTGTGCATATTTAAGCATTTTTTTCTTATTGAATAAATATAAAATAAAAATAGCATAACTTACTAATAAGAAAGAAAAATGAAGATTGATGTTATTTTAAGATTACATATTGTAAATGCATATAAAACAGGAACCCGCGATCTTTGGAGCCTTATGTCACGCGGTTTGTTGTCATAGTGGTAAGGGGCTCACTGTGTGACCGCAAAGCAACACTGCCATCTCCCCCTGTGCCAGATACGTGCAGTACTTCAGCGGCCTGCTGTCCGGACACATCAAGATAAACAACAAGCCCCTGTTCCTGCACCATGTCATCATGCATGGGATACCCAACTTCGAGTCCCAAGGAGGTGGGCATTGCATCTCTGCTCTTCCTTCCCGTGATTGACAGGTGGGCGTAGCCACAGTGTCAATCAGTGCCGGCTGGTCCAGTAGGGCACCCAACTTAGACAATAGACAATGCTCCTGCCCCACTCCTTGGCTCACTTTACTGCCAGCGCTGCCCCTAAACCCCTCCCTGCAGCAATCTTAATTCCTGGTGCCCCCCCTCTTCCACCTCTGGTGAAGTTTTCTGGGATGGAGGGCACCAGCCTTGAAGCTTGCCTAGGCCTGCAAATGGCCTTTGACCAGGCCTGGTGTTGATCCACATTGGTTTGGGGGGTGGATGGGGGGGGGGGTCATTTCTTCCTTAGCTTTCCCATGGGAGGAACAACAAAGGAAACCCATCACTGCCCCACCAGAGGTGCCTGATTAGAGATGAGCCAACTTGTCTGGATGTTGACAAAACAGGCTGGCCCGGCGGCTGTCAGGTGCGGGGGGGGGGGGGGGGGGGGGGGCCGGGCCGCCGGCGCGGGGGGGG
>JAODKN010000037.1:7071956-7091501 GCA_026774425.1 Petrocephalus zakoni
AATGAAAACCCAACACGGCCCCACCCTTGGGCCATTTTATTCGATTCCCAAATTGTTGGGTTTTTTTAAAAACATGGGGGGCCGGGGGGTGTAAAAAAACCCCCCCCCCCCCCCCGCCCACCCAGCTGTTCACTACTGTTTGCGTCCTGTGCCTTTCTGCATAGCCGAGGGCCATTCCTGACACCTTCTACTCTCCTGTGCATCCTCTCCCTCCACGTCCTCCACATGGTCATTCCTCATATCTCTCCCATACCTCCTCCAGGTTGCCGTCCGTTCCTCAAGATCTACCAGGCAATGCAGCCAGTCTACACATCTGGGATCTAGTAAGAGAACCTCTGCCCCCACCTCCCCCATTTCGCCTTCGATGGCACAGCTCCCTGCACGCTATGCATACAGACGTCAAATAACAGGCTCTGGTTTCCCTCAACACCTCGTCACAAATCAAGGGGCATTTACAGTTAGGTGGTCTCACTTTTTTTTTCAGTACACACTCATACACATTCATATGTGCTTTATTTAGTTTTGATGTGTTTCACATCTTTCTAGCACATTCTACATGCATAGACTTGTGCTGACGGTAGAAATCGCAGGGTGGCCAAGCGACCTGCAAACACTGTACTCCCAAACTCACCAGCTTCCCTGGAGTATTTCTGGAAAGGTCGTGGATATGGAACTTTTTTTCTGGAGATTGATGTGGAGGAGAAGGCGAGGTTTCCCTGTGCACAGAAAAGAGGGAGGCACTGTTTCAGGGTTCCCAGGTCCCAAGAGGGCCGTTACAACATTACAGGCTTAATAGCCACAGATAGGATCGGGATCCCGGTTTTATTGTCTGAAATAACATCTTACCTTCGACAAGTGCGTTGTTCTTGTCTGGCGAGAGGCACACCCCTGCCCTGCTCGTACGCTCCCTGACCACTAATGCTACCGCGCTAAACAGCCGAGCGGGCTTAGCCCGACCGGGGCCCACCGCCGGGCAGGCAGCCCCACCTGGCCGGCCCGTCACAGCATTCCTGCCTCTATGCCTCATTAAGAGATCAGCCACTGATTATCCGCTCTCCCAGGGGAATGTGTTCAGCTGTGCTGTCATGGACAGATCTTTCATAAGCCCCAGGGTGTCATGCCCGCTAATCAGCTCCGCTTCCAACAATAAAAGTGACAGCTCTCATTCGGGGCCTGGAACTCATTTGCTGAAAGCTCCCTCGTTCCTCTGATATTGCACAAGCGGCACCTTTTCTGATCAGAGAGGGGTTGAGGTAAACATCTTTGTATGCGCAGCTAGTCTGGCCTTTGTTCTCTTAGCTATGCTATGCCAGCCATGAGTGGTAGGCCTTCGCTCTCTGGAATGATGCTCAGCACATTACAAAGGAAATCACAGTTGACACCTTGCTTTTATTAAAGCAGATTCTCCGTTTTCCGTAATGCTTGCATGCCCAGGGGGGTCGGACAGTCAGTTGAACTCAGACCCCCAGAGGTTTTCCCTCTTCCCTTTTCCTTGTTTCATGCACCATTTCGTACAAACAAAATACTAATGGATGGTCTCACGCCCTCGTCAACTGCTTTGGGGCAAGTCTGTGGTGACAGGCGTTATATAAGTATTAATTGAATTGCAAAGAGCCCCTCAGCTTGTCGCACAGATTTGTTTGGTGATTAGAGCCCGATGGGGAGCAGGCCGCATTCCTAATACCCATCTTCTGTGTGAACCCCACAGCAATGTCCAAGGGGACAGTCATACAAGCATTTGCATCACCATCGAGCCAGGCCTGTTGCTGAAGGGCGACATTCTGGTAAGACCACAAGCACCCGACTTGCCTTTATTTCTTACTTTGCTTGTTTACATTTATTTAGCAGATGGCTATATATGAAGTGACGAACAAGTAAGGCAAATTTCACATCGCAGACACATGACAACCAAGGAGCTGACCAGGCATAAGTGCAGCTAGGCTGAGCTTCCAATGAATGCCCAGGTATATGTGTAGTGCAGGATCAACCGAAACATTGAGAATATTCAGGGACCGTGCAGTAAAACTTGTCTAGTGTGCCACATGGACTTCCACCTGGACTTGTAGGAACCTTCTCTGAAAGTTGACCTATGATCAGAATGTTGAGTTACCCAAGAAAATTCTTTATTCATATAACACTGAGTTTCCTCGAATGCCGGCCGGATCGCCAAGGCCCAGTCTCTCCCACCCTGGACTTCAGCTGGTTCCAGCGATGGCTGTCTTGTGGCCAAGTGGGAGATTTTATGAGAATTCTTTGGGAGTGCCGTGGCTCTCCCGTGGTTTTGCTGCCGGGGGACACGTGTGTTTGTCCTTTGGTTTCACAGCAGGTTGTCCGACAGCACGACTGTCAAATGGGACACAGTAAAACGACTGTCCAGGGCCAGGGCACGCCTCACTGTAGCTATCAATAGCACGACTTTTCCAGCTTTCAGGAATTCCCCATTAGACAGGGGAGTTGGAGGATTGCCCTCCGGTTGCCACCAAAATTTATCTAAGATGTATTAGGTTTTTCTAGAAGAGATGGTCAGGGTGGCACTGTGCATCGAGAAGCTGATTGGCGATGAGATGATGTCATTATGAAGATATGTGCGTCATTATTAATGTTTTCATTGTGATATAACTTGAGGGCTGGAGTTGTATTACACTTTCTGCAAAGCCAAAGCTGGTCTGTTATTTACTCTGGGCATATTTGGTTTTCGTGGAATGCTTTAAAAGCAAACAATATGGACTAGTCATGCATGACAATAAATCAAGTTTAAATGGCCAGGATTATAGCTATAATATCAAGAAATGAAAATACGCATTAGCCCGCATTGCGTGCCTTTTTTTTGCCTAAATTGCACCATTTAATCAACTTTTATTGTCTCTGTCCCATATTGTTCTGTCCATCTGAGGGCAGTAACATTAGAGTTTTAAATAGACTTACGCTGGCTCCTGCACATTTGTAGTTCTAACCTATATCATACTTCATCGGGGTATTGGGCAGCCCAAATGGGTGATTTTACTATTATACGATTTGTTTTGTTTTCTGGAAATTGGCGTATTGACTGGGTTCCCGTGCGGCCCGGTGCGTAGCCCTCTTTGTCGGAGCTGGCCGCTGTCGCACTCTAGCCAAAAGCAACCACAGGATGTTTGGCTTTATTCCCCCCTTCCTCAGTTTGAGTTTGTTTGTTTTGCTTCTGTCTCCATGAATAGAAAACCTGTACATTCCCTGCATCCATCTGCCCTCCGTTCAATTTCGTAATTATAGCGTTTTTGCTCCAGCTAGCGGAGGTTTGGGTTTTCTTCTCTGGCAAAGGTCCATGGAATGTTTTTCTTTAATTCATTATATTGGGGTTGGGTGGGGGGGGGGTTGTTCTGCAGGGAGTATCTGAGTTAAATGGATAAAATGCATCAAGGGTTAACCAGTTTGGCACGGAGAACAGTTATCCATAAAATGAAGCTTCTCTGCTCTACAGTAAGGCTTCATATAGCTGTGATTTTCCACCGTAAAGTAGCTTGACTACGGTGTGAATGTACATGTGTTTGTGATTTATTATCCAGGTAACTAGTCCTTAATGGCTGCTATCTTGTCCAGATTGTCTCCTCTGCTATATGGGTTACGCTCTAGGGTCACCTGATCTTCTAGTGGTTAAGCAGTTATGGATGGATGGACAGATGAATAATGCTACCTGTCAATCTGTCAATGGGATTATCCAAATGAAAGACATACAGTTAAATCAGAAATGTAGCTAACCTTGAACGGTAAAGGTTTCCTGCTGTGGCTTTCTCTCTATCTGTACAAGGCCACCGTGTGTGAAGAGAGGCTGGCTGGGTGACATTTTGGGGATGGTTAAGATATGTATTTATGAGTCTGTGTGGCTTTGCTGTTTTTTTTAAAGGGCAATTTTCTGGACAGAAGTAAGAGGGTCTAAAGACTAGGAGAGTACACTGGCATACTAGAGGATGCTCTGTCATACAGTGGTTGGGCGACACAGAGATGTAGGGTGATGTCTCCTTGACCTGCTTTGGATAAGCCCTCATAGCTCCCAGCTAATGCTTCCCTCCCCGGCATCCTGTCCTTCCCCGCAGCTTAAATGCTACCACAAGCGCTTCCGCAGCCCCACCAGGGACGTCATCTTCCGGGTGCAGTTCCACACCTGCGCCGTGCATGACCTGGGCATCGTCTTCGGCAAGGACGAGCTGGACGAGACCTTCAGAGGTGAGGCTGGGACACCACCATTAGCGCTAAGCGTCGACACGGATCGCTAAATGAGAACTTGTCTTTTCCAAAGATGTTTAATGCTCAAAATAACTGCCTATTTTGTTCTGGAAACCCTGTTCAACATTTTGTACTCTGTGAATACCTCAGGGAATTAAATGTATAAACTATATGGAGCTGTAATTTATCCTGGAACACATGTAGGAGTAGATCCAGCCCTGGGCTAATGTTTGAAAGGTGCATTTCAGCCTTGCTATTTCTGTGTTTTGATCTCTCTTTTTTCCTGGACCAGATGAGCGATTCCCAGAGTATGGGAAGGTGGAGTTTGTTTTCTCCTTTGGGCCAGAGAAAATCCAAGGTACGAGCTTCATCTGGCATTGTGTACCTATTTTGTGATGGGAACGAGGCCCAGGCACAAAACTATTGTGTTTACCCCTACAGGGATGGACCACCTGGAGAACGGACCCAGTGTTTCTGTGGACTACAATACCCAAGACCCGCTCATCCGCTGGGACTCGTACGAGAACTTCACCCAGCGCTCGGAGGATAACACGGAGGGTGAGTGGCATCACAAATACAACTGCAGGACGATGCTTCCTTGGCTTCAGACATGGAAAAAGGAGTTTATCTGCCAGCCTGGTGACTGACAGCGATGTTTTTTTCCATGGGAGGTAGTTTGATGAACAGTCGCGACGGCAGTTTCTCAAAGGTGAAGTGATCGATAGCCTTGGATGGCTTGGCCAACAGTGGAGTAATCAATGTATTTTTCAAAGATGAATGAGGGTGCTGTCAGGTATCTCTGTTTTCCATTGGGATATCTGAGAACACCCACATCGCAGGCACCGTATGCATGTGGATGCAGATGCAGACACCCCAGAATATTCATGCAATGCATTTATCTGTTTAGCAGACGGTTATAACCCAAGCGACATACAATTAAGAAAGCAGGGTGAGCCAGTGCCTGGAGCAATTAAGGGCTTTGCTCAATGGCCCAGTGGTGAAACCACTGTATCACCACATGATTTGAATCGGCGACCTTCCAACCATGGGCACAGAGTTCTAACCCACAGAGCCAGACAGACTCATCATATAAGTGCTTATCAGGGCAAGATATTTCCCTTTGGCAGAAGCAGGCTCCAGGGTCCCATCAGGAAAGCATGTCCCCTGGACCCGCCCCTATTCCAATCTCACACAGGGACGTCGCTGTTCCCCAGCTCTGCGGCTTCTCTGCTCCGTTGCAACCAAATTATGATGAGCGTACAAACTAGTGAGAACTATGTCCGTCTCACGGTACCATGACAGAACCAGCCGGGGTTGGCGTTATCTGGCTACACCGGGGCAGCCGTCTCTCTCTGACTAATTTCAGTCTCTGTCTGAATGAGCTGTTTCATCGGAGCGAGTGAATACTGTTTTCACACGAGTGGTGTTATTTTTTTTTGTTTGACCCCTTGCCTCAGGAAGGTCAGACATTGTCCAGGCCAGAAACAGTTTCCAGAAGCATTACCTCAGAGATTCCTCAACGTTAAGCTCATACACTGAGTGACATACCTGCTAATCGCTAGCTGTTAGTCAGCACCACAGTTATTTTTATGTTAGGTGATTATTGCCATTGTAATTATGACTTGTTGCATTTAAGAAGGGCAACGTAGGACCCAGACCTGCGGTTTAAGGATGGGAGAATATGGAGACCCTGTGGGGACGTGGGCTGCTGAGGAGGTTCTTAAAAAATACCTGAGGAAGAGGTCACAGTGCCCAGCCTCATAATATTCAGAGTGCAGGATGGGTCATACATGTATATGCAGTTTTAAGGGAATTTAATGATGAGAAATACAAGTTATCACATTCAGAATGTACTGAGCGTCAAGTCTCATCCTTCCCATGCTGCTTATGACTGTAGGTAGAGAGTCTAGTGTTAAAAATAATAGTAACGGTAAAGTACTGGCAAATTGTGTTGAAATTGCCTTACATGTTACAGGGTACACCCACCAAGACAAATTCCTTGTAAGGTTAATCTTATTTTGCCAGGATAGATCATTCTGATTCTGAACTAGTATAACCTTGTAGTTATACTAGAGGGCTTGAGTCAGGTTTCCTTCGATATAGTCTTGCTAAATGCTAAATGCCCCATAAATGTATGTATGACGGTGGTACTTTATTTGCCCTTCTTATAAGCACGTAGGAATTCCTCAGTCTTCAAACACCCCGTTGCACTGTCCCACGAGGCAGCATGTGAGAACGACGCTCTAACTGCAGTGAGGTCATCCTGCATGGGACTCTAAAGATATCCCACCTGCTTTTGTCCCTTCGGCATGAAGTTAAAGTACAGGGTGGGGGGGGGTTAAATGTTTACCTCCACCCACATGCACCGGAGCACTCCAACCTGTCACTGTGACAGTGTTTAGGTCCCAGGGCAGGGTGCAATGCAGAGTGTAAACTATCGCGACTCATTGCGGCTTCCAGGCCCCGGGGGTGAGGAACATCTGGGCCGCTGACCATAAATGCTGCCTGACGTGCTCCTTCGCGGGCCGACGCCTGCGGGTCACGGGCCACGCCGCCACGCCATCGCCCTCCTTCAGCCTGAGACTTTCTGGGCAAGCTTCCATGTCCAAATTCCTGGTCATCCTTTGTGGCCACCTTTAACCACCGATTCTTGTCATGCTGTCCACAAGGCTCGTCGGACAGCTTACGGCGCTCGAGGATCGTGCCGGCCTCTCTTCGCTGTGCCGTTTGTTAACAATGCAGCATCGGAGCCTGATTGCCATTTTTAAAGATGGCTTTTCTTATAATGGCCATCTTTAGCTGTTAAAAGTCGCGCCTGTTCATGTAGGTTTCTGTTGCAAACTCGTCTGGCTTGAAGAGAATAGTGTCATGTAGCTGCTACGCCTGGTGATCAGGGCTGGATGATGACAGGTGAGGACATTTGGGACATTTCCTCTGCTCTGCCCCCCCTGGGTCATAAAGTGACGCATCTGCCTGTCACTCAGGACCCTAAATAGCTGCCTCTGAAATAGCCAGGCGTCAGTCTCTGCAATGGCGGCCTGGGGGTGTAAGCGAATCTCCACTATCTTCAGTGCTCCGTGCTCGGGCCAGGGGTTTGGGGGGGGGGCCCGTCTGACAGGCTCCAAAGGCTAGCCATCCAAAGTGACCTGTAGGCAGTGTGTAATTTTTGCGTAATCCAGAAATCCAGAATGGGCTGTAATGTGTGCTGACAGCAGAGTGATGTTACAGTAACTGTGGCTGCAATCCACTAAGTGTTCAGAAGTCGGGGGGGTCCTTTAGGAATGTCGGAGGATTCGTCAGGATCGGCACTGCCAAATAAAGGAATTTACTTTAGGCAGCTTTGTAGGAATACTGGTAAAAATTTACTTTTTTCTTTTTATAATAAAAAGCTGTATTCATTTAACAGATGCTTTTATCCAAAGCAATGTGTACTTGAGACAGCAGGATGAGTCTGTTCCCGGTACCAGGTTGGGGGCTGAGGGCCTTGCTCAGGGGCCCAAAAGTAAAGTCAGTCCTCTCACCCTGGGAATTGGACCAGCAACGTTCTGCTTACAAGCCCAGTAGTACAAACCATCTGAGCAACATACACACTTAATATACATGAGTTAATACTGGAGGGTGGCTCAGTTCTGCTTTGTAATGGTGTGATGGTGAGCCTCATGGTCTATGGGAGATGAGGTGAGCAGTCTCCATTTTATTTGGTGGTCTGTAGCCCTACACAGCTGTCTTCGCTCGCTCCTCCCAAGTCTCCTTTTCACAGCCTTTTGGTGATCTGTAGCCCTACACCGATGTCTGCGCTCGCTCCCCCCAAGTATCCTTTTCACAGCCTTTTGGTAGTCTGTAGCCCTATACCGCGGTCTGCGCTCGATCCCCCTGAGTCTTCATTTCACAGCCTTTTGGTGGTCTGTAGCCCTACAACACTGTCTGCGCTCGCTCCCACTGAATCTTTATTTCACAGCCTTTTGGTGGTCTGTAGCCCTACACCGATGTCTGTGCTCGCTCCCCCCGAGTCTCCATTTCACAGCCTTTTGGTGGTCTTTAGCCTTACACCGCTGTCTGCGCTGGCTCCCCCCGAGTCTCCATTTCACAGTCTTTTGGTAGTCTTTATACTTACACGGCTGTTTGTGCTTGCTCCTCCCGAGTCTCCATTTCACAGTCTTTTGGTGGTCTGTAGCCCTACACCTATGTCTGCGCTCACTCCCCCCTGAGTCTCCATTTCACAGCCTTTTGGTAGTCTGTAGCCCTACACCGATATCTGCGCTCGGTCCCCTCGAGTCTCCATTTCACAGCCTTTTGAGGGTCTGTAGCCCTACACCGATGTCTGCGCTCGCTCCCACCGAGTCTCCATTTTACAGTCTTTTGGTGGTCTGTAGCCCTACACCGATGTCTGCACATGCTCCCTTTTGAGGTGCTTCTTCCCCACCTCTTATCTCTGCTGCCCCACTTATAGCCCCCTAGAGCTTGACAGCTGCTTGCCGCCAAGGTTGCATCTTATGGGGGGTGGGCAGTCATCTCTGTGAGCACTCACATGTGAATAGCGGGCTCTCAGCACCATGCCACCTCCACCCCACACCCCCTCCCACCCCACCCTCCCCTGGTGCTCAAAAAGAGTAGGGTTCAGAGTGGCCATGTGACGCTAGGATGTTCCAAGAAAGCACCACTTTATGGACATCAAAGTCATCTGAGAAATCGCATAGCATTAAATGAATGGAAAACATCAGAATAATTGATCAAAATTGTCGTAGAAACAAATGGAAAATCAAATGTCAACGTTCAATTGGACCGACTTGGAGGGAGGATAGAGTTTAGCTGGAAGAGAAGTCGGAAAAAATTTCTGAACAAGTTTTTCAGAGCCGTTTTTGGAAAAGAGTCCGGGAAGGAGGGGGGCTCGGGGTAAGCACGGAGGCAGAGTCTGGGAGGCAGGGGTGCTGGGGGTAAGCACGGAGGCAGAGTCCGGGAAGGAGGGGGGATGGGGGTAAGCGAGTAAGCAGAGACCAGGAGGGAGGGGGGCTGGGGGTAAGCGCGGAGGCAGAGTCCGGAAGGCAGGGGAGCTGGGGGTAAGCGCGGAGGCAGAGTCTGGGAGGCAGGGGAGCTGGGGGTAAGCGCGGAGGCAGAGTCTGGGAGGCAGGGGGGCTGGGGGTAAGCGCGGAGGCTGGCTGGGAGGGGGGCCTGGGGGTAAATAGGGCGGCCAGTGACTAGGGGGAGGGCAGCCAGGGGAGCTCTGCAGCTTGCCCGGCAGGGGGCCGTGTGACAGCCCAGACACTCAGCACCGTTTTTTACCGCCGCTCTTCCCATATTTGGCCACAGCACGGCCCGCGGCATTTCTGGAATAGCTCGGAGCGCAGTGCGCGGTGGCAGGGGGAGAGGGGATTAGGGGAGGGGAGGGACTCGCGCCCAGCGCACAGAGGTGGGACCATTGTGCCCCGTGCCTCCAGCCCTTCGCCAGTTTGACGGCTTCTGTGCGTCCTGACTGCGGCCCCCGGAGCCAGCGAGACGGTGAGTGAGGCCGGGGAGATCGGTGGCGTGATCCAGCTCGGCCAGCCACGTCCGCGGAGACCGGCAAGCGGGGGGATAGCGCGATGGGGAGAGCGGCCGCGGAGGAGAGCAGGCGCTCAGCCGCTCACCCATATGCCAGCACACTGGGACGAGCTGCTGTCATTCCTGGAGTGACAGATGGAGGAAAAAAGCACATTTACTGCAACTGCAGAATGTGAGAAAAAAAAAAGAAACGAGTTTGGAGGTCTGGAATTCAGGTGCTGTTTTAGCTGTCTCTATCTTGCTCTTGTATAAAATATTATTTGAATATTAATGTTCATATTTATTTTTCATGTATTACTAACTGTAGAACTAAAGAAAATGGTTTTAGTGAGGAAGAAGTTATTTGTCGTGTAAAAAATATGAACGTTTTTGCTTCTATGACTAAAATGTGTTTTACAGTATGTTTATATTTTATGGAGGTTATTGTCATTTTTATCTGTAATTTATTATTTTTAAGCAGATTTTTTTTAGCATATACTTATTCGATAATGTTGAATTTGTGATATATAGTATATCAGTGTTGTTACTTTATGAAGTTTTCTCTATGTGGCTCTTTTTGGATATAATCAGTGTGTGTTTTAGTGGCCAGACGTAGTGAGGTGGTCGGGGCAGGTGTATCAGTGAATGCTGTCGTGTTTATATCACGGCCAGACTTGGTTTTTTTCTTTTGGCTTTGAGTCTCACCATTGGAGACCGCTGACTTGTGTACAGTAGCAGGAACATGGGGGCCTCACCTTTGTAAATATTTGAGGATTTATGGGGAAAAATATATATGATCTGTGATCAGTGGGAACAGCTGTTGGGGGGGGGGGTGTCCAGCTGTGCAGGGAGTGACACGAGCTGGAGATGCGTGGGGGGGAGGATTAGGGCCCCAGTGTCGCCTCCCCGTTAGGATGGCACCTATTAGTTGCACACACGCTGGAGCTGGCCAGGTGGTTTGGCCCTTAGTGTACAGCAAAGAGGCGTCCGTGGATTTTCAGGTTTCTCTGTGGGAGGCACTGTGGTCTGACCTTGGCTTCTCATATTTCTGTCGTCCCTTGCGGCCGATACCAATGAACGAAGGTGGGAGTGTTCCAGAAGTATCCAGCACCTGCCATGTTCAGGCTTCTGGATGCTAGGTTTCTCGGAATCTTGAGCGCGGAGATGGGGAGAAGCCTCAGCATCAACCTACTTTATGGTTGGGTCAGTTCGTCTCTCTGGGTCAGAGCGGAACCCAAATGCAGTGCTGGGGACACGTGCTTTTAGCCCCATCCTATCTGACTCCGTGGTCCAGGTATAGGCTTAGGTAATTTAGGGAGGTGTTCCATAAACCCCTGGCCAGCAATCAGAAAGGAAAACACCAGCACTGGCACTGGGACCAACACTGGGAACCATCGTCCCTGACCCATGCCTTAAGATGGGGCTGGCTGTTCTCCCTGTATGTCTGTGGTGACATGCTCAAGGTGACATGTGACAGCTCAGAAGTCCTTGCATAAATACCAGCATACAAACAGATACATCAATCACTGACACAATTAAGGCGAATACAGGATCCCCCAAGGGAGAAGAATGAATCAAACAAACACATGTATGCAGAGATATGTTGTGACATATTGTCTCTGGCATGGTGGTCCAAAGAGGTGACTTAGCAGGTGGTGACAAGCATGTCCCCGAGGAGCTGGTTTGGGTATGATGTCACATGGCACATGAGCGTTAACGACTGACCTTTGCACTGGGCGCCATTGGCCTGCCACGTAAGCGCCTCCCCCCCCCACCAGGCCTGTAATGGTGTTCTCTCCATGTAGTGGGCAGAATGACTGTGCTTTGTTTTGGGTGCAAACCATAAGGAGGTGTTTATCTGTTATCTTTTACGTATTTTTGCACACCCCCCCTGGACCACCGACTTCTGACAGTTATCTCTAAATAGCTCCAAATGGCCCTTAGCAGGTGGCAACGGTGCTGATATTTATGAGGCTCGTCCGCGAACCCCCCCCACCCAGGCTGTAAAGTTGAACCTTCACAGGAGCGCGACTATGCAGGATTCCTCGCACGCAGTTTAGAACGGGCCGGGACTTTAAAGGGAATGTTGGCGTGACTGCACCCTTTTACTCCTCGCATCACGTGACTCATTTTCCAGCGGCCGACATCAGCGCCGGTGTTTGGAGTTTGCCAGGATAAAATGCAGAGTGTTTATAGTCATGAAAATAAATGCAGGAAAGCCAAACAGAATGTCGATTGTAACAGACACAGACCTGCCAGAGCACTCGCCCTCTTTGCCGGGATGTTTGGGAGAACGACAGGAAGGCTAGGCAGAATGGCCAGGATGCTGTGCCATTGGCCAGAGGTCACGCTGCCAGTGATGAAACCTCAAGCTCCTTGCTTAATTGCCATTTCAGATGGGAGGCACTTTTGATAACGAGGTGGGAATTTTCACACTAATGGTGCATTCGCACCGCGAGCGACGAGAGCGTCAAAGCGACCGGAAGTCATTCGTTCTCTATGTGAGGGAGCATCAGCAGGTGTCGAGGAGCGGCACGGCGATCTGGGCGGCGAGAATGTCAAAGAGAAGTTGAATCCCAGTCAACTTTATGGTAATGAGCTATGACGTGGTTGGGCGGCAACCAATGGGAATGTAGAGTTTCTCTGCTAAGGAGAGCTCAGCAGAACATAAGCGCATAAACTTTTGTTCCGACCAAACAGTTCCCAAGTACAATATAGGAGAAAGTGCATGGAATGCCACCGGGGTATACACCGAGAGACGAAATACGCCTCTACATGGCATTCTTTACTCTCTAGACATCTTTTACTCTCTAGAAGAAAATGCCCGTATAGACTTGCATTTTTCTGTTAAAAAGGAACTTTCAATACAAAGATATGGTATTTTATTAAATTATTTTTGACGTGTCACTGTTTGCGTGGAGGGACGTAAATTAAAATGAGTCATAGACAAAAATATATATGTTTTCGTGAAAGGAAAGCAAATCACATACTAATTTTGGCGCTATAGCATTTAAACCTGCAAATAAACATTACTTATTCATAACAGTAGTGTTTGTCTTAAAATTATTTCATGTGCTTTGACAAATATCCCATCGGCAGTCAACACAAAGATATAAGCTACACGTTTGTTTGCCTTACGGCTGATTAAAAGTTCTCAGAGCCTCGCATTTTGAGCAGCCTTGTCCCTGCCCACTTCATGACATCAGAGAGCATCTTCGGCGTTGGCTAGCATCGCGTTCAGGGTGGCAAGAGCGATGGCTGGTGTCTTTGACGCTCGCGGTGTGAACGTAACATTATGCTCATCCAAAGCAACATTTATGAAATGGTAGGGGGGGAGTCAGGCAGTCTCTGGAACATTTGTGGGTTAAGGGCCTTGCTCAGGGACCCAAAGGTGACATCACACTGCTGAGCCTGGGATTTGAGGCAGCGCCTTTCCGGTCACAGACGCTGCGCCCTGACCCTTTAGCCATACCCCCCACTTTCGAAGAACCATGCGCCACAAGGCCTGTTTTTGTTTCCCCACGTGTTCCATAGCACGCAGAGCTTGTGTCCCATGTGAAGGCAGTGGAAGCACTGACGTCACCCAGAGGCCCTAGCTGGACATCGAGCTCGTTATGAGAAAAGTTGGCCTTTTAATTTGTTTTTAAATAGTCCACTGGGGTCGTCCGCTTCCTTTTTTCTCCCTCTGAAAATGAAAGAGCCCTCGTCCCGGGCTTGGCCATGGGGAGAGCAGAGAGTCTGGCCCCCGTAGTTCGGCCTGCTCTGGTTTTGCAGAATGCGTGGAATGGAGCGCTACACATCCCCGCCGGGTCCGCACCCCGACCACAGGCAGCCACGGCTTCAAACAGGCCGGACCGGGCCTCACCGCAGTCGGAGTGGTCCAATTGCTTTCCAGGAGACATTATGTCACCTCTAATGACACACTAGCCTGGATCAGGACTATTGAATCGATTGGTTAGCGGTGAGCAGACAGGGGGTGCTAAAGAAGGACATGTGGTGGTCGAGGGAGGCGTGCGTGTTGTGTGAAGGGCCACGGCCGACCCCACGTTATGCGCAATCCATAGACTGTTCCGGCTATTTAATCAGTCCATCTGATACAGTAATGACCCACCATTAAGCCCTGGGCTATTTATATGGCAGTCTGCGCCCGTTTAACTACCAGAGACATGTCATTGGTGGATGGCTGTGCCCACAGCTTCCTGATTGGTCACGTGAAACCCGAGCTGCCAAATGACGTGCGCGAGTTGTCGGTTGCAGAAGCACTCTGAAAATTTGGATGACTGCCCTGTCAAAGTGAGGCATTCTGGGAAAGCTGAGGTAATTTCTCTTATATACTTCCTGTGGATACTTTCAGGATCTAGGATCTAGATGTAGGATCTGCTAACTATCTCCTTAAAAATGCTTATATTTGTATCTTAGCTGATGTCTCTACTATATTCAGTTTGCAGGTCTGCACATCTCTGCAAATTTTTTTGTTGATGCTTTTAAAATGCATTTTTAATGCCATGCATTCAACAGCTTCCATTAGTCGGCACGTGAGCCATGCTGAGTAGGGAGGAGAGGTACTTACCGTTTGCATATGTCTGCCAAGTTCAAACAATCCTAAATCGTGAGGCTTCTCAGACAGGCTCTCATACCTTCTTCATCACTCATTCCCTCTTTAATGCCTCTCTGCTGGGGCAGGAGCGCGGAACATGTGGTTTTCTCACAGGTGTGGTTGTGCTGTGCCACATGGTAATAAACATTCCTGACTGCTCTGGTAAATACGGGCCATTGTGACACACCCCGGGAGCAAAATGTGGCCCTTAAACATCCCTGAATCCTCATGGTATACCATTGTGAATGTCATGGACTAGGAGGGAACACACACACAGACACACATGCACTGGGGAGGGGAACATTTCGGAGTCTCGGGAGGCCGTCTCACAGACCTTTTTGACATCTGTCCTGATTCAGCATGCACGGCAGATTGGGGGCAGTCAGGGAGCTCCAATTGTGTCTCAGCGGGGGGGCGGGGGGGGGGCTAGGGGTCAGATGTCTGTGTCTCATTTGTCCGCCACTCTTGTGAGATTCCCACTCACAGGACTAGAAGGGCCTATTTTCAGCTGCAGGACATGCAGTTTCTCTTCTTTTCACACCCTCCACTTCCCCCGTCAAGTGTGCTGCTGTTTCCGTTCCCCATCAGATACAGCAGCATTTCCATCCCCTGTCAGGTATGGCTGGTTTTTCATTACCGATCAGGTACGGCAGTGTTTTCGTTCCTTGTCAGGACAGGCAGCGTTTCCTTTCCCTGTCGGGTACGCCAGCGTTTCCGTTCTCCATCGGCTGTGGCATAGCTGCAAGGTTAAGGTAGAGCTGCAGTGGGTGCCTGTTACACAAAAGGTTGGGGCTGAGGTTGCTGGGAAAATCAAACATAAACATGTATGATGTTTAAAGGCTTTGCACTATTGTCCATAGTGATAGTATAAAAATCAGCAAAGAACTCTAGTACCGTGTTGTAATATTAACGGAAAGTCATACTGTTGACATCCACTATTTTCATTTTAAAATTAGAACAAGCACAAGTATATGTGTAATCAACACTTAAAAAGATATTTATTCACTGAGATGGTGTCTCAAACCACATTTGTAATAGAACATAGGCTGATATGCTCATTAACTGTGTGAGCTCATTCAATTTGTTAGGTCATCGGGATTCTCTGCATTCCAGATGCATTTGACAATGTTCTTCCGTAACTGTTGAGTTTGGAGAGGGCATCGAACCCTTGGTGTGTTTGCCAGCATCTTTTTCTTCCTTTTAGCCACTGTAATGTCACGCTCGGTCCAGCTAGGCATGGTCAAAAATGCTTAAATAAGCAACATTCTTACTGTAGTGCTCTTTGACTTCTGTCCAGCTGTTTCCTCATTGCCCTGGAAGATGAGGAGCCATTGAGTAGTTGGGAGAACAGCTAGAACATTCTGTGGCTGACAGAGATGTTCGGTAAACATGTAATGCCACAGTGATATGTGCAGGTGGCCGTGCTGCCACCAGGGCGGCGATATGCCAGACCGGCTTGGTCTGGCCACTCACTGGTGGCTCCTTGCGAAGGTGTTTTTTTCTTGGAAGAGACGGCAAACCACCTCTGATGAGATCTGAGGACAAGGTCAGGCTGAGACCCAGGCCTGAGCCTCTGAAGCCGCGGCCACTCGCAGGCCTGTCCTGCAGCTACGAGTGTCACATTTTACGTAATTCTGATTTATGTCCCATCATGGACATTCCTGCGTATGTCCAGATTTACTGAAGTCAGGTTTTATGTAAATCGAAGGCGCCTGTTCTTAAAAAATGTGCTTATTCAAGGAAGGACAAATGCGCTACCTGTGTATGAAGCAGTCTACCAGAGATGGCCATCAGTCACTGTAACCCTTGAGTTTCCTAGTATGAATCATAGCATGAACTAGCTACATTGCCCGACCCATTTTGGCTTTGTGTGAAAGTTACCTGCTGAAACACCAGAGATACTTTTTCTTCCAGTACAGTAAGTATTCATATTACAATATCAGTGAGTGACTTTGGGACCAATTTCAGGATATGACCTTCTGTTTAGTTTCAAAGGATACTTTCTTTGGGAAATACAGAAATAAGAGCCTGCTGTCACAGACTGATATCCTATAAGGATTTTATAAAGCTTAAAAATCATACTCCTTATCAAACAATAAAAAAATATAAAAATTTATTCACTGCTCTGTACTGTGCTTGCAGACAGAAGACCAGGTTAGGACCTGAAACGTGGGATTGCCCGGAGGGCTGTTAATGGATTAACTGTTATGTGGGTTTAAGTGGAGTTTATCTGGTTAATCAAACACTTAGAGGATGTTTAACCTCTGACAACAGTCATAGAACTTAGCGTAAAAGCGTCAGTGAGCCACTCCACGCTGAGATGGTACTTGCCTCAGGTTCTCTCATAGCCCAGAAAATGACTCTGGGGTCTGGTTAACTTTCTGCTTATTTACGGGGTGCTTTCAGGCCCCTGTTAAGGGCCTTGTTCAGGGCTCCAACGATGGAGCCATTTTGCCAACCCAGAAAGACTCAGAACACTGTCCCCCGTAACCATGGTTTCGTACTGATGGGAGGAACTAGCGATATGAGCAGAGGGGGCAGGCCTGGGAGCAGGAACTGGTCCATGTGTATAGGGGGCAGGGTTGTTCCCACAGATAGCTTGTTGTCTTCAGGATGGAAAGTTAATGTGAGAAATAGTGGAAAAAATGGCTGTGAACTTTGATCTGGACATCAAGCATCTGAGCAGGCAGAAAGCCTACAGTGTACTATTCATTCACGTCAAGCTTGGTGTTAGGAGAGCTTAGTTTGGAATGTCAGGCTAGAGTAATGCTTCTGAAGGCCTCTCTCCTCCTCACCTTACTTGCCCCTTGCCCCTACATCATCCTTATACATCCTCTCTCCTAATTCCTAATTGTGGGCTTTCCTGTCCCACAACCCCAAGTCTGCTGGCCTCCCATCCTAGACATGCCTCTGCATCGTTTCCCAACAGCTGGGCGTGTTTTTCCATTGCATCCCCAGCTGGGGCTTGCCCTGTCTCCTCCCCACCCCTCCCAGTGGTGCCCCCCTTGTGCTTATATGCGTGTGGATGAGGGAGGGTTGGGGGCCCTGGGAGGCGGGGAATTGAGGGGGGATGCAGGAGGACGCCCTCGCTGCTGATGATGTCAGTCCTGTCAGACACATAGCTGGGAGGTGGTAGACATGAGTCAGAGGGCTGGGATCTCCCACTGAACGGAGCGGAGGTTTGTCCTCGGCAGGCAAACCCGATCCTTGTGAGGCTCCAGGCCAATCTTGCTCATCCTCCTCGCTTCTACTGGCTTGCTTTTTACAAGAACTTTCTAGAAAAAAAATGTCAGCAACCCTCTGGCGCTGCAGATTATTACAAAGCCGCTTAAGGACCAGGTAGGCCTCATGCCACACGCTCTCTGTTCCGGTGTGGTTTTTGAAGTTGTACTGTAGAAAAGTAAAGTGTAATGGCCTTTGAAGAAGTGGCCCATGCCTCTGTTGTAGTTGTTTATGCTGTGTGTTATATTATGGGGAGGTGCTTTAATTAACTGTCTGTTGCCGCATCATATCATATCATCTGCCTGTAAACAGCTGAGTAAAAAGAGGCCGTGACTAAGGGGCAGTCCCGATTCCAAGGCGGAGACGCACGCATGTGTGTCCCTAGAGCTGTCATGTGCACATTCTTTGAATGTCCGAGAAGGAAATGTAGGTGACAGGACTTTGAGGTCCGCTCTGGAGAAAGCCTGCCCTGCTCGCTGGGAGATTGGGAGTGCCCCCCCCACCCCAGCAGGGGTCCCACTTTGTCACACTGGCTGCGAATCGGTGCTGCTTTAGGCAGGACGATTTTCCTAAGTGATTTCTGTAGAACTTTGGCACCACGGACCCCTGCGAGATGACACTGGAGGCTGCAGCGGGCAACGACTGCCAAAGAGAACTGGGAGTGGGAGGGGAATTGGGGGGGGGGGTTCTTTCTTCTGAGAGATGCTGTCAGAAAGGGGGGCCAGATCTGCCTGCCAGGAAACAAAATCACCGAAAAATCGTCAGCAGGGCCTTTGAAAAGTGATCCCAGATCCCACTGCTACTGTCTGCGCGGTTGTCGTGTAAGGGCTCGGCTTGGATCCGGCTGCATCGAGCTCGCAGACGGCTGTCTTCGCACTTGGCTCTAGATCACCGTGCTCTCTTTTTCTTTCCTCTGCTTTCCTCCCCGTTTGGGTCTCTTTGAAGCTCCAGTCTGTTTAATCGCTTATGTGCTGCAGACATTTTCACCTGCTTCCTGCTCATGGTAGGGCCCTGCAGGTCCTGAATCCTGCATTTTTGTCTCAGAGTGTGGAGATGGACCGTCACAGAATCATGAGAAAAGTACGGTTATGATGTAATGAGATAAAATGATGTAACAATGTCAAATAAAGCACAATAAAGCTGATTCATGTTTGAGCTTATGAAAATCAGTCTCGCATAAAACAAAAAGCCCTCAAATCCTTAAGTCTGTTTTATGTTGCTGGCAGTAACAGTTGCGTGGGGGAGGAGGGGGCTGAAGCCGGGGTCAGCCAATCAGGTGATGGATGAACCGGCCTTATCTGTGCGTTGAGGCGGAGGAATATGATTGGTTGGTGTGACCGCCCACACGGAGTACTGCACAGTCACAGTACTGTTCCAGGGGGAGAGCAGTACTTCCTGTCCCCTCTAGAAGTAGAGACTTTGGGGACGACACAACCGTCTACATTTGCCCAGCACTGTGAAGGGCGTTTGTTCCCATGGAAACGAGGCCAAGCAGTGCCCAAGCATGTCTCACATGGAGGGTGGATGGCACCCACGTGACGACACCCGACCCCCGAGCAGAGGCGGGGCCCGGGGTCCCTGCCTGTTATTTTGTTGTGACAGGAGCACAATGAGAACCATTGTTTGGGCAGGAGAACTGTAAACATTGTGGGCAGGCTGTCCGGTCCTGGATTGGAGATGGTGGTTTGTGCATGCGTATGAGTGTGCACATGAGTGTGTGTGAGTACTGTTCTGCTACGATTCCAAGGAAGCAGGAAATGCCGTAGACATTTATTTCAGTGGCCACTTTTCCGTGGCTGACTCACTCTCCTGGCTGGGACACCGGCGCCCTTTTCCTGGTTTGATCCCATTGGTCTTGCAGACTGGGCCAAAACCCAGAGGATTTGCTGCCTGATGGGGCTGTAAATGAGTGTGGTAGGTGGGGCTGGGAGTGTGGGGGGGGGGGGGGGGTTGGGCCAAAAGGGAGCAGGGGGGGCCAAGGAGGCAGCGTGCGTAGATACACCACATTA
>JAODKN010000037.1:7091601-7112036 GCA_026774425.1 Petrocephalus zakoni
GGTGCTTTCCCCCGGGCCCCCCCGCCCCCCCCCCCGCTCCGGTCTGGGGGGGGGGGGGGGGGGGTCCTGGGGGGGGGGGGGGGGGGCGGGGGGGGGCGGGGGGCGGCGCCCCCCCCCCCGGAGCCAAAGTCAGCAGAGAGGGCAATAGAGGCAGCAGTCAGAGAGACAGCACATAATGGGCTTGGTGGAAATGCTCTTTGAACAAGAATGCGATGGCGTAGCTGCGTGCGGCTTGCGGCTCCTCCGCTCTGACCAGGGAGTACTTATGATATGAAACCATGTATTGCGTCCAGATCCCAAAGTAAATAAATAAGTTATAAAGTTGCTAAGTCGTCTTTGAACTATGCAGTTGGATAAAAAAAACCATCAGCTTCCGTGAAAATTATTTTACGACACGATATAAACTACACAACCCCAAATGTTGTTTATGTGTTTGCTGGTTTGGGCTTGGTGTGTCGGGCAACGCACTGTGGTGCAAGGACATTGAAGACGTTGAATGACTAATTAGTTGCGATTCAAAAAAAAAAGATTTCAGGAGCCTACAAGGCAGACGTCTGGAGTTGCCTAGAAAGTTACAGCTGAGGCCTTACTGTACTGACATACATGGGCCATTAAAACTTTTCAACCATGTTCTTCCACTGAAAAGTTATTTCTCCATCTGGTGTCTCCTCCCCAGACGTTGTTCACACGCAAGGTCCCCTTGACGGCAGCCTCTACGCCAAGGTCCGCAAAAAGGAGTCCCTCGAGGGAGGCGTTACAGCCAACGGGCTCCCCCCTGTAGACCACACCCTCCCTGCTACTGACCACACTCTCCCCACCGTCGACCACGCCCTCTCAGTGAGCAGCGACTCGGGAAACTCAACCGCCTCCATCAAGACCGACCGCACAGATGAGCCGGTGCAGCAAGCGACTCCGGTGAGCCAACCCTCTACACAGCCTCTGAGCCCTGAGGAGAAGAAGGGGCTCGACCAGCTCCTGAGTGGCCTCGAGCCCCCTGCCCAGCGCCAGGGGTATCTGTCTACTACTGCTTCACCTGGAGCTGGGGGAGGAGGAGGAGGAGTGCGCCACCTGGTGCCCGCCCAGGTCCACGTGAATGGGCAGAACAGTGTGGAGAGGGAGACAGACATCCTTGACGACGACTTGCCCAACAGCCAGGAAGCCAACAGCGTGGACAGCCTGGGAACCTTCTCCTCCTTTGAGGGAAGAGCCACTCCCGCTGAGCTGTACTACCAGCCGGACATGGTGATTAACGGGCAGGACGGCTCAATTCTGGACCGGGGCCTCCCAAATAAATTGCCACAGGTTTCTATGCACCCTATGCGAAGCTCCTCCTCAATGCAGGAGCGCATCGCCGATGTGGGTCCAGCCCACATGAGCTACGGCAACCAAAATGGCAGCATCTACCGATCTCAGTCCTTCGGCACCAGCCCTGGGGCGGATCCGACCCCAAAAGCGATGCCCCGGGCCCCCGCCCGCAGCACCAGCAGCCGGGAGGCAGTGCAGAGGGGCTTGAACGTGTGGCACCAGTACGGCGTGCCAGAGGAGCCGGTGACCGAGGGTGCCCGCTTCAGCCCTGGCATGCAGACTCACAGCCTGCCCGAGTTTCCCAACGTGGCCTCGCAGAAGGAGATCGAGCAGTCCATCGAAGCCCTCAATATGCTTATGCTGGACTTGGACCCAGCACTCACCCAGATGCCCAAGTCCTACAGTGCTCCGCTAGCTCCTGCAGAAGGCGCTCCGATCACCGTCCAGCCCACTCTTGGGCAGTCCATCCCCCGGCCTTCGTACCAGGCCGACTCAGTCTTGCATGGCTACCCCTCTGGTCCTTCCTCCGCTTTCGGCCAGGTGCCCCAGAGGCCATCGCCCATGCAGCCCCGCATGTCCCCAGTGCAGGCCAGCCCCACCCAACCTCCAACCATCTACAACCCACCGAGGCCCACCGCCATGTACCAGCCCGGCCAGGCCTTCCCCACAGAATCTTCTGGCACCCTCGGCTACAGGCAGCCCAAGCCTGCTGCCCCGGTCCATGTGGCGAGTCTTGTTAGCCCAGCCTCTACTGCTGAGCCCTCTAGTGGCAGCTTCGGCCAGCTGCAGCTGCGTCCTCTCAACACCTACCCTGCCAGCACCGTGTCCTACTCCCCGGAGCTCCAGGACCCTTCCAACTACCTGGGGACCCAGCGGAGCCACAACACCACCCCGTCCCCTCTACCAAACCCCACCCCTGCTAAAGAGGTCGAGCCCGAAGAGGAGAAGTACAACTTGGAGGGTTTGGTGGCACACCGTGTAGCCGGTAAGCATTAACCTCCATGCTGTCACCATTGATTGCTATCAGTTACCTTATGTTAGCATATATTGCTAATAAGTTAAATTTTTATAACTTTAGATCTTTCTTTGATTTTTCATTGTGACATATCTTTTAACAGCATTAAGGATAAAATGGCCTGATTCCAGATCGGATTACGATAAAAAAGAAATAAATCTGTAATGTAACATTTTTCTAAAAGGTACATCATTAGCCAGTCTTAGCCAAATGCTAAGCAGCGTAATTATGTCTTAGTTACTGCAGTCAGTGTAAGCTGTAAAAAGTTGAATAGCCCCATTTTTCTGGCAGTCTGCATTTGCCCAGGTTTCCTTTAACCGAAGCAAATTAACTGACCCATGTTGCGGTTAAATACTTTCGGTAAAACACATCGAGGATTTGTAGCTTGGATTCATACCTTCAAAAAGGCCTTTATGGAAACCTGGGATTCTAGTGAAGGATACCGCACACAAAGCCTTCAGATTTGCCTTAAATTATGGTTTTCCAGAGAGGAGAGGTCAGCATTTCCTGGTTTCTGGTACATTTATAGGCAGATGTGGAATTTTATGGCACAATGTGCTGTATTCTGCATCGCTTGGCTGGCGTAGATGCCGAATTGCTGCGGATACAATAAAGGCATTGTTCCACAGGGCGCTGTATCCTGGCCCTCCCAATCCGGTGGAGGTTGTGTCCGTTGACGCAGTCTGCCCTGATCGGGGCTTCTTGCCGAAATCACTTTCCACCTGCCGTCACAGTTAGTCGCCCGCAGCTGAATAGCACGGTGCGGGTTGTTCCCCTGAAGAAGAAAGAAAATAACTGTGTCTAAGTGAAAATGTAGAGGAGGAGTGGGAGAGTAGCTATGCATTCCAGACATTAATGAGATACAGAGAAAGCGACTTAGTAGAACGGAGCATACTGGCGTCACCTAGTGGTGAAGCTGGGGAATGGCGGACTGATCCCCATTAGGTACTGTTATGTCAGCGTTAAGTCCGGTGAATGACTTTCCTCTTTTTATGGTGCCAAATGTAGTGGACAGAAATAGCGTCAGCAGAGGTCCTGGGCTGTTTCTCTGTGTGTGCAGTGGAGAATGACTTTCTGTTAAGACGCTGTAAGTCGGAGGGACCTGGGCTGTTGACCATGGAGATCTAACCAGAGCTACAGGCTGAGAGACAAAACAGCTCGGCTTTTCCTCCCAAACCTTGCTCTGCTATAGTGAACAGCTCGCGGTGAGGCTTAGTGGGAGCGGACCTGGCTCTTGTCTGCTTGATATCTGCCCTCTCCGTGCCTAATGGAGAGCATGTCGGCGTCAGGTTCTGTGCTCTCACAGAAGACACCTTCTAATTGTTTTTTAACATTCCTCATTTTCTAGTTACTTCACTATAAATCTGTGACAGTTCAGTGCTGATGACCTTTATTTGTGCAGCAGAATAGGCTCTGATCTCGTAGTTTAACACGGAGTAACTGTCTCCTTTTTTCTCCTGTTTTGTTCCTGTCCTGTTCTGTCCCATCTTCCTCTCTGGATCATCCCGTCCACCTCCTCTCTCATCCAACGCTTTCTTCTCCTCCTCCTGATTCCCACGGCCCCCCCCCATCCCCCGGCTCTGTGCACCCCTTCCTTGCGTCCCGCTCGCCCCCCACCGCAGAGTACAACGCCCGCCTGCAGGGCATCAGTGAGAGCGTGGCTGCCCTGCAGTCCATCCGTCATCGCTCCCATTCCTTTTCTGGTTTGTTCTGCCCTACCTTCCTCTCCCTCCTCTTCCCTCATCTGCTACACCTCCCATCAAACTCGCCGTGATCCGAGTCGTTACACAAACCGTATGCATCCCTCCTCTGCGTCGCTGTGGCTAGCCGGCCTAAAACTGGGTAGATGTTAATGTATGATTACCCTGTGAATATCACTGCTACTAAATTAAGCTATCAATCGATAAAAAGAATAACTGGTAAAAAAAAAAAATAGTACACGTTTTGCAGGAGAGTATTCATGTTTAAAGTGTGCCTTTTTTAGGTACCGTGGGATTTTGTTTTCTTCAGGATGGCGAACAGATCCATGAGACATGGGTTTTGGGAGTTTAACAAATGGAGGCGTAGAATGTAAACAAAATATGGCCATTTTGGTGTTAGTATGGGCTAGTTTCACAATGGCTCAAAACGGACGTGGAGTTTGGGGCAGTGTCACCAGGTCTGGGCATTGGAGGGTGAAAGGGACGCCGCTAACTTTGGGGGAACCTTTTTAGGAAAACAAAGAAGGAAAAACTTGGGGAATCACAGGCTGTCAGTGCTGCTGTGCGTCAGGTGGCCTCTGAGAATCTCAGCTCTCGCTAGACGTGCAGGGTGCTGCCTGTGCGTCAGGAGGCCACTGAGAATCTCAGCTCTCGCTAGACGTGCAGGGTGCTGCCTGTGCGTCAGGAGGCCACTGAGAATCTCAGCTCTCGCTAGACGTGCAGGGTGCTGCCTGTGCGTCAGGAGGTCACTGAGAATCTCAGCTCTCACTAGATGTGCAGGGTGCTGCCTGTGCGGCTGCCTCGCTTCAGCACCGACGGGACAAACGATTCTTTCTGAACGTCCTTTTTCAAAATGAACTGCTTCGAAAGGGAAAGACAAAGGGCTTTCTGTGTGGGGCCACTTTGTGCAGAGCACAGGACGACATGCTCACTGCTGCTGGGCTGCACCAGGTATGCAGACACTGTGCTCTTTCAGACCATTTCCTGAGCTGTTTACGTCAGATAATGGACCTGGTTGGCCTGTAATATTTTTTTACATCGTTGCGATGACATTTATTAGCATGATTAGCTGGGCTTCGGCGTTCTGGTTCAGTGCTGCGAAACTCCGGAGAGGTATGCAGCTATAGGGTGTCCTTGATCTATGATGAAAATTCCCACGCAGCGGTGTTCATAATGCCACCAGATGGATTCCCTGAAGGAGGGGATTCATGAGATACTGAACCTTAAGTCAGAGTCTTTTAGTAAAGAATTCCGAAATGACAGGGACAGGAATTTCATGTGGCCTCGTGGCCCTATGTATCTGTGTGTCTGTCTGTCACATGGTCTGTTTAGTTCTGTGATTCCATATTTTTGCTTTGACTATTGAGATGGGGGAGGAGGGGGGAATTTTCAGTGGTGGGATTCCCTGCTGCCCCAGATGGAGTCTATTATTGCTGCCCAGTCACCAAGGTAACGAGCCTTGTGTTGACATCGACAGCTGTAAATCGGCACAGTCTCTGCACATCTGGCTAGCGTGTTTCATGGCCCCAGTGCAGCGGGGGGAGGGGGGGGGGGAGGTGCAAACCGTTTGACACTGGGGGACATGGGTTCCAGAAAAATCAGCCCAATGTCTTGTCATTTCTGTAGTGGCGTGATCAGAAGCGGGAATGCAGGCAGATGGCATGTGATTCCCGCTAATGTTTTTAAATTCCACTCCTCCATTGACAAGGCCTCACACAATGCATTTCTGAATGTTTCTGTTCAGAGGGGAGGGTTATGCCTGTAAGGGGGCTTTCCAACGGGAAATTCCTCCCTGATGCTCCTCCATCTTTTTTTTTTTTTTCCTTTTATTTTTATTCCAAAGACAAATGCTAGTATTTGTACAGAGACTGTAGTTTAGCATTTTAAAACCTTCCCCAACCAACCCCGAACACACTACCTAGTATTAATGATGAAACTGATTAAAACACAACAGAGGCGGATATGCCAAAAAAAAAAAGGGTTACAAAGGGGGATGGGAATTAAAGTAAATTAAATTAAACACATAAATACATACATCAAGTGGTACATTGAACTGGACATCACAGTCAGAAACATTACAATGTCAAGGAAGTACCTTCATGCTCCTCCATCTTAGTCTGAGGCCCTACGAGGACACACCACTCCGCTTAGGGCCCTGCCAACCGGGAACTTGGCAGCGCCCACACACTCTGAAGACGTCCTTGCCAAAGGCAGGAGGTTTTACGAATATTCCTCGCGATCCGTCACCCGTTTTCCCAACGCCCTGGGACCTGGCAGTGGGCAAGGAGGGTGCGTGTGAACGCAGATGTTTATGTGTGCAGGATTTTCGTTTTTTTTCCCTCCTGTCTGTTTATGTGAGCACAGACAGCCTTCACTGACTCAGTATAATCGTTATGAGAGCCGTGTAGAAGACACTGGTATTTGAAGCATTTCAGCTCAAACTTCCAGTTTAACCATCATTCAGTGGAAGAACTTAAGTGACTGCATAGCCGGCCTGCCTGGTCCCTCTGATACTCAAACAATACTTGCCGGTTCATAAAGATTTCTACTCTTTTGTGGAACCAGATCCCTAACCTCAACATCTAAAGTACTGTATCTTCTGTTGTCAGCTTAAGATACACAATGACATTGGTCTGTCAGGCCCTGCTAAGGAACTCTGTCTGCTGCCTGTGCCCCCTCTCGGTTTGGCAGGGGTTCGTACCCACGGGCCATCGGCAGACGAGGCGCTCGGCCCCGTGCGGCGCCGAACCACCAGCGAGGGGCAGTACCAGAACGGCCAGAGTGGAGTGCCAGTGGATAGCGGCACGGTGCGCTCGCCTGTGCGCTGCGTGTCCCCCGAGTTTGCCAACACCATCGCCCTCAACCCAGGAGGGCGGCCCAAGGAGGTAGGCCACACTGCGTCCTGCTTTCGGGCCTTTTCCACTTTCCATCGCTGTGTTTTCTAAATGCGCTTGTGCCTGCGTGTTTTTTTTGCACGTGTGGGCGTGTCTTCTGTGTCCCCTCCCTCTCCAGGGACAGATGCACAGTTACAGGGAGGCCTTCGTGGAGGCGGAGTCTCCAGTCAGTCCCAGCAGCAGCGCTGGCGGTGAGGCTCCGCCCCAAACCCCTGCCTTCCCTGTCTCGCCGCAAACCCCTTACTTCAACCTGTGTAAGTTCACTCTTCCTGCAGGGGGAGGGCGCTGTGGAGCTGTTAGCCTTTTAGGCGTATGTAACCAGGCTTTTAAAGATAATTGGAAACATCCCTACAAAGGAATCGCTCTTAAAACCTGCTGTTTTTCTCATTAATTCGGTGACTTCGTAAGTCATGAATCAGAAGTCATTTGATGTTGATGTAACATGATACATGTGCTTGTTATATTTCTGCAGCCTAAACAATAATGAACGTACTAGGATTAAGTGATGACAAGTTTGCACTTTATATCGGATCAACCGCTCTAATCCGTGTATTAATTTACATGGGTGGATATGTCCGTGAATAGCTGTCTTGTGCGTCTGTTGTGGTGTTAACACTTGGTGGTGCTTGTTCGTTTTGGGCTAACTGAATCGGTGATGGGTCTCACTCTGCTTCTTTGATCACATCTCTCACTTTATCGTCCGGGACTCCTGGCGGATAAGTCACAGCCACGACCTGCCTGATAGATCGAGACGAAGGCAAACTTTAAATAGGGGTGTTAATGTGAAGGTGGGATTCCACTTTAGCTCCCAATCGATGATGCAAACGACAAACAGCAATGTCTATGAGGCCCAGTGTCGGACCGAGGCAGGGGAGCGCGTGATTCCGACACAGTCGGACTCAGAGGCATTGCGGGCAGACTGGACTTTAACACCACCCCCCCATTGTCATGGGGGTCGGGCGTTCCTGGGTTTTACGTGGCCCCCCACCTGATACCCTCCCTGAATCCACATCGTTAACCTTTCGTTATTTGAGGAACGTTAACTCGGCAGCTGCCGACCTCGTAAATCAGCGAGACGCCCCCCGGCACATCCACACTCGATATTCCTGAAGCTCCAGCAAAGTTAGACTTTATTTCTGTGGTTCCCACTCGCTGTTGCCTGTATACATAAATGGCTATGTAGTTACCCCCCTCGACCTCCCACCTGCCTCCCAGCGCTTATATAAAGTGCCTTGTAAAAGTCTATTACCCCCTAACAACGCTGAAATGCCCCCGGTCTTAGAGGCCTGGAGATCGACACGTACCCAGGAGGTGCAGTCATAAGTTTTATTTTGGCCTGAAACAGAATAGCTCCCCTTTCCAGTCACCGCTTGTTAAAAAGGCTCTAGATTTATATGCAGAGACATGCAGATGGGTGCCAGGTACGTTAAATTAATGTACGATGCCCCTAATGTTATTTATTCGGTCTAAGCCACTGCATTATCATTATTATTAATGATGCAATGGCTATTTTTGGTTTTTAATAAAAATATAGATACTACATGTAGGAAATATCCACAATAGAAATTAAAAATAGCTGATAGCATAATGGCAGAATTAGAGGGATTACCTGTATAAAACTGCAATATTATCATAAATAGTTCATTTATATAACATCAGAATACAAATCTGTTTTAATAATGTAAAGCCATAGTTAGTATGCTTAAAATCAAAATGTGGACCAGTAAGAAGCACTCAGCACTTTGTTTGCTCCGACCCCGTGTAAGGAATATGGTTAATCCGCGAGAGCAGACGGGGTCGATTACAGGTCGCGGGTCCCGCGCTTTTTGTTGCCTCGGTAACGCTATACGCACAGCGGCTTTCGGCGGGACCCAGGTGCGCTTCCCACCTGCCGTCTGCTGGAAGCTTGCGGGTTCCCAGCGCGTCCTGGGAGGTGTATAGCGGGCATGTTGCCATCAGAGTGACATCATCACAGCTCCCTCCTCCTGCAGTGAACTGTGGGGGCTTGTAGTGCAGCCCCTAAATGCCAAACACACTCCCCCCCCCCGCCCCGCCACGGTACACAAGGCATTTAGGCTGCATAACAAAGAATTGATTCGGATTCTTTGGTAAGTGGAGGAAGCATGCCACAACCTCACTGTGTTGCTGTGACCACCTGCCCTTAACCTACTTGTGCCCCCCCCTCCGCATCCCACGTCCTAGCATGCAGATGGAAAGCCGACTAACTCGCGGCATGGTCTCTAGGTTTCGAGTGTTGTCCCTGCTGGTCTGCATGTGGGCTGCTTTCCCCTCTATCATTGCAGCTTCTATTTCGGTCACATGACCATGACACCTGCACCTCTGCCATCCTTCTGGGTAGCAGGCATGAGCGGTGTGTCATGGAACCTGTGCCGATGTTCACTGTCCCCTCAGTAGTCAGCCTACAGGGACAGTGCTTCACGCCATTTGCTAAGGACAGCCCCTGCATGGCCGAGGTTCAGGATGCGTGCTGCTGCCTTGTCTTGTCTGTGGTGTGTGTCCGTCTTCGCCCGTCGCCCGCTGCACGATGAGTGCCATTCTGGCCGATTTTGACAGCTGAGCATTCCTGCGCTGTGCCCTGTGACATCACTGCTGGAATGTGAAGCGAATGTCCCTGGTTCCTGCTCACACCGCAGTGGAACACCTCGAGGGCACACACAGCTATGCGCTGTTAAGGCAAGAGCTGATAAACAGGCTTGTTTCTTATTGAATGATGGACCATTTCGTCTCCTTCTCCCCACATTCCAGGCCGCTCCCCCCCAGGCCTGGCTAAGACCCCTCTGTCCGCCCTGGGCCTGAAACCCCACAATCCAGCCGATATCCTGCTGCAGCAGAGTGGATCAGGTCAGTCCTCAGGCTTGTCTGCTGAGGAGACACTTACGTGTCACTGAGGCCTCCAAGCAACATGTTGTCGAAATAAAGACACCCCTCCCCACTATTTCACCCTTATTTCAGTTTTGTCTCTGTGTTTTCCCTCTCTTTTATATCGCGATTGATTGGGGTTCATTTTGTTGACGTGGCAAGTAGCCGTCAGTCCGATTTATGGCCCGCTCTCCTTGGGAGCTCAGCATTCGCTTGTATCTGGGCCCGAACGCCAAACAGCAGAAATGAGCTATCAGCAAATGTCTGTTGAATTGTAGTATGTAAGACGTCTTCCGCCGGAAGGCCTTTAGAGTTGTAACACAGCGTGCTATCAGGCAACTACAGCTGCTATCGCCACAGCTGGTTTGCATCTGCTCCTTTGCCGAGGTCTCGTTTATCGGAGTCAGGCCTCGTTGGCCAACGTCGATATGGGACGTTGTTGTGGAGATAACCTGCTTTCTTTTAGCCACCCGTGATCCTATCTTCCTTCGCTGGGTTTCTCTTTCATCTGTTTTCCTTTCTCTGCTCCCTCTCTCTGTCACCCTTCCTCCCTTACCGTCTACTCTCCCCCCTTCCTCATCAGACTCAGAACCTAGCCCTGTAGGTGATGGTGCGGAAGGTAAGAGTATCTCCATGGACACTCTCCGTTGCATCTATCTTCTCCCAACTTCATAAGCACCTTAACAGATGTTTCCCGACCTCCCTGGCAGTGTCCACCGCAAGCCCCCCCTCTTCTCCCTCTTTCCCTTGTCTGTCTTGTCTGTACCTCACGGCCATAATCCTTTGGTGCCCCGGTTAATGTCCGATGAAACGACACATCTTCCCCCTTTTACTCTTGATGACTCAGGGGTCTGGGCAGGAAAGCGCTTTCGGGCTCATCCGTCCAGTAAAAAGAGACCGTGTCTAGTCAAGGACCAGCTGAAGGAAGCCTCTTAAAGGCCAGCCAGTGTGTTGCTGACTGCAGGATTAGAGCCTGTAAAACTGCTCTTTGGGGACGCCTTTCTCCGAGTCCAGAGCTGTATAACGTTTACAGATCACAGGTCATACACTGTCTCAGCCAGCTGAGCAGTAATTTCTGCATTACCGCTCGGATCCAATTAATTTTTACAAGCTGGGGTCAGAATGCTCAGCTGAGTGGATAGGTTGTGCTTTAAATAAATTTGAAACAGAGCGAGGAACAACTGAGCAGAATGAGGATACTTTATGGTAAGATGCCTCATGCGAGTTTTATCGGAGACGTGTCAAAGGCAAATGTAAACATGACAGTACCATTGAGTGTGATCTCATTCAGTATTTTTTTTTGCACCGTGCTGGTGTAGTGCTCAGGGGTACATACACATAGACGTTTTGGTTCATAAGCAGTCAGTGCTGGTCATGCAATCCAGGAGACATAGGCGGCGGCACCGACTTGGCAAACTGGTACGTGTGCTGGGATTGGGTGGGCGCCATAGGTGAAGCTTGCCTGTGGCTCCACATGGGCGCCAGTCAACAATGTAGGAGTATCAAACCGGATGAAACGTAATGTCTTAGGGAAAGAAAATCGGGACTGAAATAAAGTATTCAGGCAGTGTTCAGTTATCTTAATCGGGATAATTGATAATATACTAATAAAAGGAAGCAGCCTAGTTAAGCGCATGGAGAAGTTTCTGTCTTAGAGAACACTGTCTAGTAGTCACATTACTAAGCAGCAAGCATCACTGAGAAACGTACTGCATCAGCTTTGATTTGTGTTGTATGGACGTGGAATACAGTTGAGGTTCTTTATAATAACTACTAATTCCCTGTACTCTCCCTTGGCAAGCTGACATGTGGTAATCATTCCTAACCATACATAATAAGAATATAATACATCATTTAATGCACACTTATTTGTTTTTTTTATTTGGTGTTTGCTGGAAAGTTCTCATCTGCATGTGTGTTGGGTTCCACCATCCTGTCTTGGTTCACAGTGTGGCTGAAGATCTCAGCTATCCCCTGGTCTTCTGTGGCGAGGGCCTGCCGCTTTTTTTGATGGTCTCCTCTCGGGTGCTTTCCAGAACCTCTCAGCTACGTGGAGTCCGTGGCCCGCACTGCGATTCCCGGAGGAGGAGTAGGAGAGCATATGGGGTCCCCCATACCTGCGGGATATCCCGAAGATAGCATCTCCAGGCAAATGGCCCCCCAGCACTCCTACAATGCCCCACTGTCCTCAAGCAGCCCCATCCACAGCACTGAGGGGTAAGCTCCTCCTGAAGTCTAACCTGGGATTCATGGGGTGGGGGGATTTACGGCTTGGATTAAGTCAAATTAACGCAAAGAGGTCTCAATATACCTCAGTTCTGTGGGATATTATTCACACGCAGGCTTCTTCATTTTTCACAGTGGCCGCCAGTTCCATGGTAGATTTCCATCAGTTGCAGTGCAGACCCATAATGCCGGGCGTGTTTTACATGTCAGGTCAAAACTTAAGCATGTCCCTGGAGCAGATGATGGGGAATTTAACCCCCACCCTTTTGCATCCTAGAGAGAGAGTCTGTTGTCTGGAACGGGATTTGGCTGTTCTTTCTATTTGGGAATACATACCAGCCTTATTCTCTCAACGACAGGCATAAAAGAAATAACTTAATAAGGCAGCATGAAATCCCCTCCCTTTGAAATTTAGAGCAGAGTTAAATCGCTTTGTTTGTCTCTTAACATTTGAAACCGATTCACCGTTAGTCTTCTGGCTTTAGTCTTTATATTTCAGGGACTTGCAGTCAGTTCCTGTCTTATGATTCATATAGCAGCTGAATTGCCTCTTTAGTGACTGAATGGATGAAAAGGTGTTTATGTTAGTTTGTGATGTATCACTGTGATTTTCTGACATTTATTTCTTTGTCCATATGTCAGAAGCTACCCCCTGGCTGACGGCAGTTTCCGGATGGGATCCCTCACTCACTCTGCAGGGGACCTCCGTTCTCAGGCCCCTGAAAGCACATACCGCACCCCCACCTCCTCACAAATGGGTTCGGGCAATATGAGCGCCCCCTATATGGGTCCCGATTATAATTCATACCAACCTGAAGGTGCCCAAGTGAGCATCATGGGCGTCCACACGGTCCCCGGGAGCCCCAACACACTGCACCGCACGGTGGCCACCAACACGCCCCCCAGCCCCGCACTGCAGCGCCGAATGACCAATCAGGGCAGCCCGGCCTTGGGCAGGCGCGTGGCAATGCCCAATGGTGGCGAGCCTGGCGGCAGCCCTGTGCTGGGCCGCCACCCCTCAGTCACCCAGGTGACCCCAGGCAGCCCGAGCTTTGAACGTCACCCAATGCACAGCGGCTACACCACACCGGATGGGAGACACGGCACGCTGTCCCGCCAGAGCAGCTCCTCGGGGCACCACCCTCCGTCCACACCCTCTTTCCCGGTCTGTCCCGGGGGCTACCAGGAGGGTGCAGGCTTGCGGCAGGGCAGCCCCGCTCCTCAGCCACAGCTCCCGGAGAAACAGCATGTGGTGGCCGGAGAGAGGCCCAACGGCATCCTCTCCTACGGCACGCTCAACGGGAAGATGTCCTCCCCTGTGTCCAGCGCCGGCAGCACACCCAATACCAGCTTCTCGCACACTCTGCCGGACTTCTCCAAGTACACCATGCAGGGTAAGTATGACCACCAGCACTCAGGTGGGCCAAACCCAAGCATATCAACGTTGTGTTATATTATTGCTGTGTTATTATCATTTTAGATGGAGAACAAAATCAACCAAAAATAACTTCAGGAGTGTTGCTAGGGTTCTTTGTGGGGGTCACCCCCCCTCCTTTTTGGGACAGTTTGTGGCTCAGAAGGTTAGGAAGCCGTACCTGTGATTAGAAGGTCGTAGGTTCAAATCTTGTGGTCAGTAGAGTGATGGTCCCACCCCCAGACTGACTGACCCTGCTTTCTTGAAATGTGTGTCACTTTGGCTTAAGATGTTTGCTAATAAATGCAGTGTGAATGTTTATAAGGAATCACAGAGCATTGTTACACCCATATTGCATTGGCCCAGTTTGCTGGGGAATCTCCTGAGTGAGGGGGCACAGAGGTTCACCACGGGCCATCCTTTAGGCCTTGCTAAGGAACGTGGTTCTCCTGCAGCCACGGCCAGGCTCGAGAAGGGCATGCAGGGAAATGCATGGTCCATTCTACCTTAATCGGCGAGTCCCCCAGGTCCTAAAGCCAGCCTCAGAGGGCCCTTTAAAAAAAACATGATTTATCTCCAACCCTTGGCAGATGGGAGCCCAGAAACGAAGCTCAACGTGAAGTTTGTTCAGGACACCTCCAAGTTCTGGTACAAGCCAGACATTTCCCGGGAGCAAGGTGAGTGCTGCTCAGGGTGATGCATAATTTATGGTTATTTTCATAGGTTACCTGGAGGTTTACGATGAAAAAAGCCATCCATAGGCTGAGCTTGTTCCAGGCACTATTTCTCAGTTGGAAACTTCAGTCATCTGTTTCAGTTTATAACCTTCATTGAATCAGATGATCTTAAATGGAGATATCAGTAAACATTAGCAAATGTCACTCTTACATAACGCCATGTGCCATTTGATGCTAGTTATGGCTCTGGCTGGGACTAGTTTCCATGTAAATTCTGCACGCAAACATGTGTAGCACCCGACATAAATGTGAGATACGGACTTCCTTTCCAAACACACTTGTCATGGCCTGGATGTTTTCCGTGATGATGATGTTGCTCACTGACAGTGGTCTAATGGGCCCATTGTTATTAGGCGTCCCTCGGCACACAGGCCAGGAGTTCGCTTTTCATATTGGCTACTCATTGGATCCCTATGGGTTACTAGGTGCTTGCGGTTGACTTGTTAGTGATCACTGGTCTGGTGTAAAAATTATTTGTGAAATTTTATGATTACATACTTATAAATTGACCTGAATTTGTCTTGCATGTTATATTTCACACCAGGGCACAGCCACCAGGATTCTTGGCATGTTTAACATACTTAGCCAATAAGTAGGTTTCTGATTCTGATGTTCATCTCCTTTCACGGTCTCCCTTAAAGCCATCAACCTACTGAAGGACCGGGAGCCTGGGGCATTCATCATCCGGGACAGTCACTCCTTTCGGGGCGCCTACGGCCTGGCCATGAAGGTGGCCTCACCCCCTCCTTCCGTCCAGCAGAGTAAGAAAGGTACAGGGGCTGATAATTCACACAGAGGGGGCAGCCTTATCATTAGCCAATGATGTGTTTTGAATCAGTGGGTGACAGGGGATGGGCCCAATCAGCTTTGAGCTGGGGCCTGTGCCCCAGTGCCACTGTTCCTTGTCTCATCCCTTACATGTGCTGAAGTGCTGGAAAACAAAGCGATCTTCTCCCCCACGGGCTTTGGTTAGGGCGGAGACCTTTTGGGAGTGTCTGGAACTTTGCCTCTGCATTTCTCAGTCTTCTTGTTGCTTATTCATCGGGTCTTGTTTGTTACTGGTCTCACAGAAACTGCCGTTTGACATATTGTGTTCAGCACGACAGGGTCTCGCACATCTCTCACAGCAAAAAGCCCTGTAACACTAAACAGTCCTCCATAGTCACTGCAGTTTCCTACTTTGGCTTGTTTATTGGAACGTTTGTTTAGGAAAATGCAAACAGACGTCTAAAGTGCATGTGCACTGAGCTTACCCCGGGGTAGGACTCACATGTACAATGGCTTGAATGGATTCGGAGAATGCGGTTAAAGCTTTACAGCATCTGGATTAAAATTCATGTAAATTAGCCATTTGGAGGCCACCCGCACAAAACATCCAGCGGCGACTTGTCTACAGAGGCACAGTGCTTGTGCAGACAAATTCAAACTAACTGTTGTGTGTATGTTTGTGGGGTGGTGGTAGTACTCAGTATCAAGTTTTAAATGGTCTTATAATTCAGGTTTTATTATGTAAAACACCCTCTGCCTTCATCCAGGGTGAAGGCTTATTTGCGACTTATTCAGTGGCATTGCATGCATGTCTTGTCTTTCATATCGGAGTTGCGAAAAGCTCATTGCAATTTGCTGCGGCTTTTAAATTCTCCCTATAATTTTCTGCTTCCTCGAAGCTGGCGACAACACCAACGAGCTTGTGCGGCACTTCCTGATCGAGACCAGCGCCAAAGGGGTGAAGCTTAAGGGGTGTCCTAATGAGCCCTACTTCGGTGAGCGGGCGCACTGCACATGTTGTTGACGGGCCGGCACTGCTGAGCCACTCCCCGCCGTTTCCACACCACTATGCCTATTCTGTTTGAGAACAGCTGTTCATAATACAATGGATTATGGTTATATGCCCTTAGTCATATAACCATATTCCTCCGCCATGCTCTTTTTAAAGAAGCTAGGAGTTCTCTAAATAATGTATGGGGTCTTCTGAAGCCTGTGTTTTTCCAGTGTTCTTCCTTTAATTTGATGTGCTCATCACATTACTAGGAGGCCTTGGCAGTTCAGTGGACAAAGCTGACTTTTACCATCTTCTGCATACAACATAGTAAACAAAACTGGTGGCATTAGCTTGTAAAATGCTCAGAACATCCTGATATGGAAATTGTTGACCACACGTCTTTGTTAAAAAACCCCAAGTGTTCAAATAATCAGTCAGTTGACATCTCCCTCAGGCATCTGTTGGAATTAAATAGAAAAGCTTCTGCTCTTCCCCAAAACCCTTGAGAATTGCCTCTATTTTTAAAAGAAATTGCATATTCTAAACTATATTCTGCCAAGTTTTGCACTCAGGGCTGCATTGCAGGAATCTAAACAAGCATTGACAGCAGTTAAAAAAAGAAAAAAAGCTTTTTGATAATTGGAGCTCTGAGCTGCTATTGGCTGTTGGAAGTGGCATCCTTTCCTCCCCGTCTGTTTATCCCACAGCCCCCCAAACACGGTCAGACGGTTACACGTTAAGATTTACAGGCACGCTCCATCAAAACCAGATCCCAGAGAAGCATTCTATCCAAACCAGGAGACTGCCTCTTTTGGCTGTTTATGCTATGCACTCTTGTCCTTATATAGTGGCATAAAAGTTCCGCTTCTGGCTAATGTTATAAAGCACTGGCAAATGGGAACATGTATCATGCGAAGCCAGTGCTGCTAACGCCTGTTTTACATTTGCTGTGGAGCTGAGTGCTATTGCTAGGGCAGCTCGAGTATGTGAAGCTGGGCTTCTCATAGCACACCACAGAATGGCAGGCTTGCAGTGTCTTCCCCGGTGGCTCCCATGTAAATTTCTAACATTGCCTGAATGGCCAGCGGTCAATGAAGATAATGATATACCTCTGGAGTTTGATGTTCTCCTCGTTCCTGTGTGTGTTGGGTTGCAGGGTGTCTGTCAGCGCTGGTCTACCAGCATTTCATCACCCCCCTGGCTCTCCCCTGCACGCTGGTCATTCCAACCAGAGGTAAGGTACACACAAGTCCCTCGACTCATAATATAACCGAGAAAATATGCAGTTAGATGTTTTTTTGGGTTGCGGACGAAGTTCTCAAGGGTTTTCAAACCGCTGCGCTGTGCCGCTGCGCTGTCGGGTGAAACAAGAGCACCCGGAACATATATCAAGGACACTGCTGTCTGTGGAGACCTCGGACAGTGCATTCATACCTCCTTCTGGTTGGTTCCAGATCTTAATGAGGATACTCCAGACTTGGCCACGCCCACAAATGCGGCTAATGATCTTCTCAAGCAAGGAGCAGGTAAGGATTGGTTAGCAATTACCCTGTTCTGCAAGGCTGTGACAGACCATCAACAGAGGCCAGTGAACCACAACTAACAAACACAAGCACATTTTTATTTCAGGTTCCTACCAGCACAGAAGCTACACTTTTTTCTCATTTCTTGTCACAATGTTATGGAAATATTTTTGGGTTTTAGTAGTAGAAGCATTCCTTTTATGAGAAAGATATAAATGAATATTAATTCATACTCTTGTATGAATTGAACTTTGTCATCTCCTTGTTGTTAATTGATAATCAACTGAAGCCTTCCATCAGCCAGTTTTAGAACCTTATTAATCCATTTCCCCCAATTATGTTGTCATTACAACGTGACTGCAGGGCTGAAGGTCCCAGCTGAATCCCATGGTAAATAGACCTTTATTTGTGTCATCCCCGTATGCAGCACCTTAAGACAGATACTCTCGCCTGCAACACAGCATTTTTAATTTCTTTTTTGCATGAGCACGTGATGTTAACACCAGGCCGCAGAATCTCTCCCACTGCTCACCCGGGCATGGCTGTGCCGTCTGGCCCTGCCCGTCTTGCTGGAACGCAACCGGCTTTCCTGGGAATCTCTCTTTTTCTGAGTGCCTTCCGGGTGGCATGGCAGGAATGACTATGCATGGATGTGCTGATGCGTCCCAGGCGTTTGACCGTCCCCAGTTGAATATTTATGCTAAATAACCAAACAGTTAGCTGCTAGTATCTGATTTTTGTCATTTATTTTTTTTCCCTGGATGTTTATGACCATAAACTGCTTAAACTATTTCTTTCTGTTATATAGAAATGATATGGCAGATATTGAAAAACAGGAAAAATAGAACATTATGATGCTCATTTTAACCATATATTTTTCATTATTACAGTATACAGCCCTGGAAAAAATTATGACCACTCTATATTTTTTTTAAATCTGCATTGTTAAATCCTGGTTTAATGCTGGTTCTGCTGGCAGACGGCTACACTGCGTGGCAGCTGATTCCAGGCTCAAGGTTTCTAAGAGATTGGTACAGAAGAACAAGGTGAGGCAGGAGACACTGGCAATGGCCAGCAACCTGCCAGATAGAGGAGGGAAGTGACTTTCTAATGCCAGAGATGGCCGTAAACTGGTCCAGCAGTGGGTCATGAATCGGAGGATGACATCAAGGGACGTTCAAAAGGAATGGGCAACATTAAGTGGTGTGACATGCACAGCTAGGACAGTTAGTATCAGGCTCCTAGAAGCATGACTAAAGTTCCATAAAGCAAGGAAGAAGCCCTTCATTACAGAGAAACAGAGAAGGACCAGGCTGCAGTTTGAAGGGAAAACATACCGGTATATTTTACACGGATGCATAACCATAAATTGAGAAATGAGTGAAACAAAAAATTGTGCTGTGGTCTCTTAATTTTTTCCGGAGCTGTATTTTATTATCACTATGTAATCCTTATCATTTTAGGAATATTTCAGAAATTTCTCCTCTTGGACTTCACATATCTGAAAACTAAGTAACATTTGTAATCTGAAATATCTTCAGGGGAGAACGTGACATCACGCTGGCATACTGGTCTGTGCACCAGAAACTTTAATGCCTTGCAGTAGCTGCAAGTCGTAGTTGCCTGTCTAGATTCATTTCTTCAGTGATTACTTTACCTTAGATAGAGAATCTCACCAGGTAGAGCACATGCAAGGAAGCCCTGAACTGGGCCTGATGCCTTCATGGGCTACAATTCAGGGTGTCCTACCCAGTGGTAACAGCAGCTTTGCTGGGACCTCCCACCGCTAACCTGCAACCTCTCCCTCTCTTCCCAGCCTGCAATGTTCTCTACATCAACTCCGTGGACATGGAGTCCTTGACCGGCCCCCAAGCTGTGGCCAAAGCCATATCTGAGACCCTGGCATCCAATCCTCTGCCCATGGCCACCGTCGTCCACTTTAAGGTGTCAGCGCAGGGCATAACTCTCACGGACAACCAGAGGAAGTGAGTGTGGGTGCTGGGGCTCACACCTGCAGATCCAGGTGGACTGGATGGATGGATGGATGGATGGATGGATAGATAACAGTGGGAGGAATGTCAGGGGAAGTATCGCACGGAATTCTGTGATAACAGCACAGGAGTAAAAGACATTGCACAGTGGGTTGCACAGTGAACAAATGGATATTCTGAAAATGTGCCAAAGCGGTTCTGGTCCATTCAGCAGCTGGCTGTCTCCCTTGCTATAGGGTGACTCACTGCTCCTCTGTTTGGCCAAGGTGACCTGCAGAGGAGGGCAGTCATTGTTTAGTACAGCCAGCGGTTTCCTGAATGTTCTCTGCTCCACCACAGTCTCACCACAGTTATAGGCTTGGAACAGAGAGACCTTGGATTCCATCAACACTGTAGTAAATCGTATCAATGACAAAAGAGCCGTATTTACTGAATCCAACATGTACAGGAAGACTTACAGCAGATGAAATGATGTAGATGGGGTTTCCAGAGGATTGGTTTCCATGGTCCATGTACATTGTGATATTTATATCAGTGGTTTGTCGGAATCGCTCTGATTGGTTGGATGCCGTAATATGAACGTTTCTTAAATTGGTGAGCATGTTGCTTGTAGTTTTAGAAGGACACTCGAGGAGATAAGATATACTTGTGACCTGTGTCACCCTCCCTTCCTTTGGGGCACTGACCCGGTCCTCTCTTTTACCCAGGCTCTTCTTCCGACGACACTATCCTATCAACACAGTCACCTTCTGCGATACTGACCCCCAGGACAGGAAGTAAGTATGCTCTCCTGGTAAATATAATTGCTGTACTTATCTTTCTTTTTTTTGCTCAAACTCTTTGTAGAGTCAGGGGGTGTTGATAGCTCTGTTGCTTCACACCACCAGGGTTGTTGGTTCAAATCCCGCCTGCACTCTGTTTGTGTGTAGTTAGCATGTTCATCCTGCATTGTGAGTTTATCCCACTCTGTTTGTGTGTAGTTAGCACG
>JAODKN010000037.1:7112136-7132823 GCA_026774425.1 Petrocephalus zakoni
CACTCTGTTTGTGTGTAGTTAGCATGTTCATCCTGCATTGTGAGTTTATCCCACTCTGTTTGTGTGTAGTTAGCACGTTCATCCTGCATTGTGAGTTTATCCCACAGTGCAAACATGTCTTGTTAGCATAACTGGGGTCTGTTAATTGTCCATAGTGTGTGTGTGTGTGTGTGTGTGTGTGCTTCCGAAACACTTGGCAGCCTTCCAGGGTGTACTCCATCCGTGTGCCCTTTGCTACATGGGGTGGATGGATGGATTATAAAAACAGCATGTAACGCATAAACTCTGTTACAGGTGGAACAAAGCAGAAGGCGGCTCAGCAAAGTAAGTTCTTTTCTTATGGTTTTTATTGCTGTTTCTTTCTGTTTCTCTTGTATTATGCTCTGTATTCTCCATTCTTCCATAAACACGGTCAGCGCGTGTGGGCTTTCTCACAACATCCTTGTGAGAACCAACAGCGCCCCCCCCCATGTCAGTACTGATCCTGAAACAGCTGTTCAACAGGGTTGCTGACCTAGCATTCTGCGAGATGGCACTTCGCTAATTATGCTTGCGTGTTTGTGGCCACGTCATTCGGGGACCAGTGTGTATCTCCCGGTACATCTCATTCTGCTGTCATGCGAGAGGCCTCTTTGTTCCAGCACCCCACTGCCCCTGTGCTGCAGTGCGTGATGTTTCTGCAGCATTTAAGGAATGTTGTGTTAGCGCAGTCACACGGGCCCAGCAGGAGTGGCGCGTTTCAGACGGTGTAATATAGCCCTGTCAGTGATCAGCAGCGTTTAAGGACACAGCTGTTTCTCGGTCTCGACCAATATAGACCCCGAAGCTGTGCTCGTAATCCGTTCCTTGTTTATCCGCGTGGGACTTGTTAAGTCAACAGGGGCACCACTTAATGCGGTCATATAAAATGCCACGGGGGGGGGGGGTTAATGGCTGTTTCTTCTGTGCCCATAACTGTGAATGAAACATCCCCTTTTTAATTATCTCACGCGATGGGGGGGGGGACCCATGCATTTCTTACAGATCAAGTCACAGCGTGGCGTTAAACACTTGACAGCATGTGATGTTGCCAAATATGGCTCAGCGTAAAAGGAGGCCGTGGTCAGAAGGTTGTCGGTTCGAGTCTCTGGTCCTCTTGTCCGATTTGGACGTTTACCCCATTCTTCATCCCTCTGTTTCTCTTCAGGTTTTTCGGATTTGTGGCCCGTAAACAAGGAAGCACAACAGACAACGTCAGTCACCTTTTTGCTGAGATGGACCCCGACCAGCCTGCCACCGCCATCGTCAACTTCGTCTCCAAGGTGATGATTGGGTCACAGAAGCGGTGAATCCCCGCCCTCCCCCCCCACCTCCCCAGCTGCAGTTTTGTTTTGTTTTGGGGATTCCCATAATTTTTCACATTTATTTCTTAATGTAACATTTCTTCTGTTGAATTTTTTTCTTTGTATTTTTGGAGGGGAAGGCGGGTTGAAGGACTTGGAGCTGATCCGAGATGGAGACAGAGCAGGTGCCGTGGGGGGCGTAGCGTTGGTATGGTAGTGGGTAGGGGGCTGGAGATGCTCTCAATCTCTCTTGCAGGGTCAATCGTAAAAAGAAGGGGATAGTGATGTGGGCGAGCTTTGTGTGAAAAGGGCAAAAAGAATGGCCTGGTCGTGCTAGGGACTCGAGACTGAAATCTACTGGGCTTTCGGATTGATTAACCAAAGACGAGGAAGCAGTGAGAAATGTATGCAATAATCAGATGGTTCTGTTGAAAAACGACATTTTGTAAAATATGGATGTTGAAACAGACGAAGATGAAAGTATGCTTTTTATTTAAGCATTAATTCCTTTATTGTATCCTTCATAAAATTTGCAGAGATTCTTTCTTGCAAAGAGTAATCCAGTACATTTCGCATGTTAGCTTGGTGAGCGGATTAAATGTATGTACTATACGGTCATATTTCGGGTCTGTTGTGGGTTGCAAAGGGCTGTATTGTACAGAATTGTTTTGTCCTACATATAATAGACCAAATCTGTAATAGTTACATGCACTGTGGTCCAAGCTTTGCCATTTCCTTGGTAATCATTCTAAAATGCAATTTTCAGGCTTGATTAGTCAATCCCTGAGCACATAGATTTCAGAAGTGGTTTTGGACTGATTGCTCTCGTCTGTGGACGCAGAACTCCTGAATGTACTGCAGTCATCTGTAGTATTGTGCTAAGCTTCACTCTGCTTCTTGGAGGGGGGGGGTGGCTCCCCGTATATGACAGAAAACTGATGAGAAACATGGCTTCTTCTGGCTCTGCACGACGACCTGCTCCAGCTTACAGCCGTCCACACTTATCTGATCACACTGGAGGAGCCCAGGGCACGCTGGGAAATTGCACTGTCCTGCATGTTATAGAACAAAATGTAAGCTCGCTGCCTATGTTTCGCGCAACGTATACATCCCCCTTGTCTGCTTCTAGCCTCATAGCCTTAGCCATGGACTACAGACATCTCTTCCATCAGAAAACCCGAAGAGTAACTGCATGGATTAACAAAAATCTTGCATTTCAAGCCAAATGGTTCTGATTAGGCAAAGTAGACGTCATCAGTCCTTGAAGTAGCAACTCAACCCTTTTGACTCCCTTCTTCACCTAGACTAGTGTTTCACTCTAAGCAGCCTTCAGAACCAGGGCTATTTGGTCTTTGCCTGTTTTCACCGACTGTCTGATTTGCACAGGCAGGGCTGCCTCTGCTCTCACTACCAGTATACCTGTAGCAGCGACATCTTTAGTAAGAAGAGTTTGATACACGCCTGAAGGCCTTACTTTAAACACACACACACGCACACACAGACATTGTACTGAACAAGTAAGCTAATCAAAACCAACAAAAAAACTATATATAAACGACAAAAATAAAAAAAAAGTATTTATTTTTTGCTATGTTGCTATGTTAACTCATATAAACATATATTGTATAGTCTACATAAAGTTTACCTAATGCATTGAAAAAAAACTCTTTATTTTGGCTAAGATCTCAAAGTGAGGAGATTTTGAAAAGCATTTAAATATATACAGTAAGGTGTAAAGTGTATGTATGTTCCAGCTTGACGCTGTTTTTATTCATTTTGCCACAGTTTGCTCGCGTTATGTTCTCGTAGAATAAGGTTGACCCTTAGGGTCATAGAATAAAACTATTCCCCCAGGTATGCAGATGATCGAATATGCATTGTGACTTTATTCAGCGGTTCAACTTAACATCCTGACGTTAGATTGTTTTTTATTTCTGCGCCGTCGGGAAGGATTGTAACATTGGGGGTTTATTTAAGCACTTAAATGTGGTAATATAAACACAGCATACATCGGAGAAAGTATGAAATTTTTAACAATCTGTATATGGTCTTCGGATTCTTGTTTTATTCAAAACTTAAGTGGTAAATACTATGTCGTTCAAAATGACACAATGGCAAAGTACGGTAGTCATGTCACTCTACTGCCACCTTGTGTTGTAAGTGAAGTAATACTTTTTTTCCGAGTAAGCCATTTCGGTTCTGATGTGCACTGCAGAGAGGAGCAGAACGCATGATAAACGGAACCCTGTAAACAGGTTGCCAGACAAGTACTGCAGTGTTTTAACTGTTATTTTACAAATGTACCATTTTTAAAGCCCCTTTGGAAACAGAACACTGTGGCTACACGGAACACGTTACAGAATATGTTGGACTTAACAGATGCCATTTGTACAGTGATTATTATTAGGATTTATTGAAAGGCTATTGTCTGAAAATAAATACACTAGCACTGTGTTGTCTTTTTACCCAAGTCACTGAAAGTTGGGATCACATGATCATTCAGAGATTCGAGTACAAAGGGTGCTAACCAAATTTTGTGTCTCTCACAGCCATGTCAGAATATGCTGATTGGACCCACATGTAAATACTTTTTTTTTGCCAAAGATTTTAAGTATATATTTGTATTATTCGTTTTAATGTCAAACAAATTTTCTTTTCAGCATTGTCTTTCAAGGGAAGATCCGCGTTCTTAAGGGAAAGTAATTGTTGATATCAGAGCCCATATTAATGCAGTATCACATACCTTTAATTACGTTTGCTGTGTGTCTCTTCAGTGGTTTCATTAGGCCAATTTAACCCCATTAAGGTGACAAGAAGCACTTCTTACTTGGAAGCTGCATTAGCCAAATGTAATCAGTATAATGAAAACAGTCACATTGTGCCAAAAACATTACCTGACTACATAGAGTGAGGGAAGATAATGAAGTTAGCATGCTTTAGTTTTATAGTTACTGTGTGCCGTACATAGCATTAGAGGCTATGTAATAGGAAAGGAACCATTCTGACCACTGAAAGCAGCCCACACAGCTTACAGCAAGACGTATTTCCTACTTCTTGGACTATCAAGCTAATTATTTCCATTAAGAAAACATAATGCCCTTAACATTTCAAGCTTAATCGATCTAGTGATCTTGTATGTCGCTCAATAAAAAAGAAAAGAAAAGATTTAATTTTGTAATTAAAATTCATGGGAAACTAGAGATGAGAGCCCATGTTTGAGTTTACAGGAGCATAGTGTAAGGTTTGCCCCGTTATCTGCCCGTTTAAAAATAGCTGACTTAGACTGTGTGAATGTGCTGCAATGGCTGTACAGATATTTTGTGTATTTTCATTTGCTTTACAATGTATGGCTTTACTGTTTCTGAAAAAAAAACACACATTAAAAAGCAATACAAATCAGTTATATTAAAACACTGCTGCTTACAATGTGACTTTTTGTTATCTGTGTCCCTGCACCAATTCCTCCACACCCACCATTATTATTATCATCATTATTATTATTATTATTATTATTATTATTATTATTATTGGGTAGCACTGTAGGGTTCCATATCTGTATCTCTGTTCTCCTTATGTTACATGCATTTCCCTCATAGTCTATATTGGAGGTGGGTAATCCAGGTCCAAAGAGTAACAATCCAGACCAGGATTTTGTTGAGCATTCTGTGACTGAGACTCTTAATATTGGTATATTAATATTAATAACTGTTTGGTTCTAGCAAAATTCTGGTCTGAATTTTTACTCCTGAATTACCCACCTCTGGTCTAAGTACACCCTCTTAAGTAAATGTGCGATTGTGCATGTACCTGGCGTGAGTTGCCACACTGGGGTGGTCATCCACCTTCCTGCCACTTATCCTGGTCCAATTAGCCACGGACAGACTGGAGACCGTTTTTAGATGTCAATGACGGTCTCATACAAGGGCAGCTGATGTGCTCCTGGACTGGATTGGGAAGCCCAGAAGAATGGAACTGGTTTGGAAACCACCAAGTCACTGGCCAATATAGAAGTCCAAAGAGTCATGACACCACATACATATTATATAAGTTAATATAAATATATAATATAAATTCTGAGGTAACACTATGGATGGCCTTATTAATATGAGGAGAATTATAATGCAGCATCCAGCAGCCGCCATGGTGACTACATCCTCTTCACATCCCCCCACCAGCAACATCTGAATAACATGGAATAGTTTTTGATCATTAGAAAAAAATATGCTCACTTTGAAGACATGCGGTAATTACGTTTCTGTGCAGCATGTCTATCGGCAGAGCTACCTTTCCATTCTTACACCATTTATGTGCTGAATTTATACGTTCTGTTCTAAAATGTCTGTAGTGTGTGGTGTTTGTTTTGAGGCTTATTCTACATCCCTGCTAGTAATTACCTCCTGCCATATGACGAAAATGCAATTATTATTAATATTGATATTATTATTAACAGCAACAATAATTATAAAACTAACTTACTTTGAGGGGATTTTGACATGTATTACTGGTGAGAAACTGATAATTAGTAGCTGTGCGCCCAGAATCACGTATAATGAACTCAGTGCTGCCAATGAAAATCACATACCTGCAGAATTCAATTTGGTTGAACGGATGGCCGACCACCTCAGCTTGTAATACACCTTTAGTCCACATGGTGTCAGTCTTCGCCTTTCAAAATAAAACGTCCATAACGTATGTTGCCATGCTAAATGTGGCAAGGCATGGACACCACATGGATTGTGCCATTTCATAGCGTATCTCTGACTGTTTCATATAGGTGATTCCATGTAGATGATTTTGAATCCTTCGGTTGATATAGTCTCTCCCACATACACTAGAGGAAGACAAAGAGGTCTATACAGTAGAGTTTATACTGTACAGATTTCCAGGGAGGTATGTATCCTTTAGCTCCCATGGCTGATAGGAGCAGACAATTAGGTCCTTGTGTCTGGGAAACGTGAGGCCCAGCCTCTATAAAGGTGGTTTCAAAATGTTTCAACACCACTGCGTCCCTTTAATGTCAGTTGCTTTAGGTGCCCCTTTTAGTGAGTGATGGGGGTGGGGGGTGTACATCTAGGACGCCTTTCACTCAGCAAAATGCATCTCTTGGGCCTTGTCTCGAATGAGAATCATGAAGGTTCATCATGGAGTATGAATCCCCCATTGAATGGGCTTTTTCTTGGGGGGGGGGGGTTGTCACCCATAGCTGTAGGCATCCTAGGAGGGGATATTACTCAAGCTGTGAGGGTGACAGCTCATAGCATTAGGGTATTTACATTAGTGATGGAGAAATGGAGAAAGAAAAACCTCTCAGTTACGATTTAGTGTCGTGTGGCCATTGTACTCTTGGAAGGGTGTTGTTTTCTTCAGAAAGAGACCAGATTTATTGGGAATCCCAACACCATTTTGATGTGAAGAAAGTGAAACCCAACATTGCATGCATTGCATGGGTTTATACTCCCCGACGATGTGCCAAGTATTCATAACAAGTTACAGCCATCGATGATGTCGATTTGAGTGTGTTCAGAACTCTATTATGGGTCATCTTGGCCTCCTACCTGGGATGGAACATGGAGTCAGACAATGTCACATCTTTGCATGTGTGTGTGTGAGACGTTCATCTCGAGACAGGGAAAAAGTGAGTCAGACCTCGGGCCTTCCGTACAACGCCTTCCAAGTCGGCTGCCATGCCCAGCTCCAGCGGCACCCGCTGGATGCCGGCGCTGCACACTTGCTGACTAAAAATACATGCTGCAGGATGTTATTGCAGAGTTCACATGCATGCCTGGTTTGCATCGCCCGGCCTCTGGGGTGTTTTCTTTTTCTCTTCCTTTCATAAATAAGGGAGGCAGAATGGTGCAGGAATGGAGCTCAAGAACGGTGTTGAGCATGGCTGATTTCTGCTCTGAGTGAAAATTCCTGGAAGAAATGCTCACTCTGTGTGTGTCTCTGCATGTGCATGAGAGAACTAGGAAGGCATGGGGAGCTGTGGAGCATGCACTTTGCGAATGCTCTGAAACATACTATAGTTTGCTTTCTAGATATATGAGGTTCCTCTGAGCCTGCGCTCCCTTAATTCATTCTCTCCCTTAATAATGCAAGGGAGAGAATGTGGTTAATACAGCTGCAAAGCAGGTAAAATGCAGGCAAAAGTATAGTGCAAAACCATGCAAAGGCAATGTATATGCTGCAAGCACATTTTATAAAGTTTATACAGTTCCCACGTAAGGAAGAACTATATGCATATAAATAAAAATAAACTACAGGTATATGTGCAATTATATGTGCAAACAGATCCAGACTTTCACTACAAATGTAATGTTTTAACGTGACACTTGTAAATTCATTAATTTCATAGATATATATAGATAGATAGATGTAGATAGATATACAGATAGAAAATAGCATAAGTAGCTTTTGGCTGGGGTGCCTGTTAAAATATTTAGCTGTGTGTAGTAGGCCCAGGGTAGGGGCTCCGAGGTGACAGCTGGCTGTGGCATGCTGGGGTCTCCCTTCCTGCTGGCAAACTGTTTACCATAGTTTCACCATTTGGTGCATTGACTGACGAGCCTCTTGTGACAGTCAGGTGCGAGCACCTACATCCTTCTTTGTGACTTAAATCTTATTTATTTAGCAGGCGTACATTTTTTTGAGAAAACAGGGTCAGCCAGTCCTCAGAGCGATTGGCAGTTAAGGGCCTTGCTCAGGGGCCCGACAGCTAAACTACACTGTCTACCCTGGGATGTGAACCAGCGACCCTCTGATCTCAGACACCACTTGCTAACCCAATGACCTGTGTTCCTTTCCAAAAAAGCCATGCATATTTTCATCTTTGTTAAGAAGGGATAAATGATAGCCTAAACGAGGAAACACTAACACACACATAACTCTCACCCTAACCTCACATGGGACTGATGGTTTGGTGTGTGGCACATGGGACTGATGGTTTGGTGTGTGGCACATGGGACTGATGGTTTGGTGTGTGGCAAATGGGACTGATGGTTTGGTGTGTGATTTGCCTTACAAAGAAGTCTGGCTGTATCTCTGTGTCCATGCAGGTGGAGGTGATGGGACTAGTCCCCCAAATGTGGTGCACTGTGGTGCATAGGTAAGAAGGACAAGATCTGTGGATGTCACATGACCAGTACCTTTTCTTGGTCAAAGGCCAAAACATTATAACACCAAGAGCCTTGACTGAGTTGCTGCAGCGTTGACTTGCCCAAAAGCCTTGTGCTGTATAATAAGGAGGGCAAAGTGTCACCTGACCTGACACATTAAACATTTTACTTCCGATTGCACATTTAACATCAAACACAGCCGGCCACTGTGATGAACGTGAGGTACAGTAAAACGGCCTCATGTGCATTTGGAAGACAGCAGACGTCCATCATCCATTGCACCCCACTGATGTCCTGCAGGCCTCTGGTGTCAATTCTGCTAAAGTAACAGCAAAGACTTGCTTTCACAAATGTCACTTGCTGGGAGCCTGGGATGACCAGTGTGCTTATGGGGTGAAAAAGCCCCTTTCTGCCCACCATAAAGGGCTCTGTTCATGGCCTCTGGGCCCAGCCTTCTGTGGCTAACAGAAATGGCATCCTCAGACCCCAATGGCATTCATGCTTTGGTCTCTGTGGGACCTGCAGCACCCAACACAGTAATGTCATGGCAGTGTTTCAGCAATGCCACGCGTTGTCTGGGAAACAATTTTTTTTTTGCTGGCCCCAATTCAACATACATTTCTCCTGGACTGAAATTGCCTTCCTGCATAGACTTGTGGGAGTTCAGGCTATGCTGGGCAGGCTTGCAGAAGTGGCTAGACTCCCTGTCCCCCATCCCATCTCTCTGGGGCATGCCGGCTATCTCCTTTCCTCCTATCACAAGCACTGCCTTTGCGTTTTGCCTGAGGTGGTGGTGCCAGGAGCAGGAGAGTGGCCAGCCAACCGTTCATATCGTAGCCAGTGCCCGGGTTATAAAAGCGTACCGGCTTGCAAGTTAAGCCTCCACCTCAGAGCCTCTTCTGTTGATATGAAAGGGCCTGAGCCAATCTCAGTGGACCCAAACCCTGATGAACTGACACCCTTGAGACCGGTCTTCAATGAGGTCATGGTGGGGAAATTAAGAGAAAATGTGCTGTTGCCCTACAATGGCCCCAAATGATGATTAGATTGGTAGTTATGTTTGACTTTGTGGGGACCCTCGAGTTTATTTCCTCACTTTTCTGATTCCAGCCCAATACCCTGAGGAATAAAACAGCATGATTAAGCCACAATGGGGTTAATTGGGCTGCCCTTACATCCTTGTCCCTGGTTTTCCTCTTCTAACAGATTTTCCCGGCTCCTAAGACACCATATAAACAGGTCATAAAGAAGTCTGGCATGGTCAGAGAGGAAAGCAGAGATGTGATAAGGAGCAGTGAGCATGTAGGCGTGCCCATGGCATTCTGCTGACTATGGACATGGACTCATAAACCTGGATTTGCTGGTTCAAGGCCCAGGGTTGTGCTGGGATTCAAATGTCTGTTAACTGATTTGAAAAGTTGGGTCTTTCCGGAGGAACAATGGGCTGAAGCTTGGCCCTCATGTGAGCAGAATGTCTCACCGTTGCTCCTGGTGGTATCTCAGTGCCACAGGAGTGTCTTGCACGCATCTGTGCATCTGGAGTGGAGTGAATCTCCTGTAGAACCCTAGTGTTTGTCATGTGAGGACCTCAGCTACGGAGAAGGTCTCCTAAAGAGAGGTAAATGGAACATTGCCAAAATATTTGGTCTCTGTGATTAAAAAAATCTTTAACAAAGCACTTTCAAACTTAAGTAATAAATATATTTAGTTTATTACTTTATTTCAAACATCAAATTTTCAGTATTGTTTCATGGTAAGAATAAAACTGAGTAAAGATGGAAGTAGAAGTATGATACAGTTATCAGAATGATTCCCCCCCTGCCCAGTTGTTTGCTGAACTGCACTCGATGCATTTAATCACAGACATCGGACCACCAACCCCACGCCCATTACATGTTCCCTGCTCCTCGATGCTGATGAGCGGTTAGAGTGGGATCGACAGTGGGCTTTGCCATGTGATGATCTAAACTTCAGCTTGTAAAATGTGCTCCCCCTGGGAGACCACAACCGTGGGAGCCCCGGCCCATGCAATCTCAGCCAATCAGCACGGAGTGCTGTGGGTCCCCATGAGATTCGATAGGCCCTCCCCTGTCATGGACACACCCCGTTCACACCGGTTGAGATGTCACTGCGTGGATACCGTGGTTCAGGATGAGGCAATGGGGAACTAGCGTGTAAAGAAGACGACAATTCAAGAGCGGCCAGATCAAACTGGCTTGGGCTGGGATTGTGGCTTACTCACACAAGCATACTGTAAGAGGCACTGATTACTCAAGCTTTTGTTAATTTAGTACTGACTAAAGGTTTCCAAAACCTCAAATCTCCAACACGAAAGCCCAAATGATGTGGCTTACTGTCGGACATCCTGCGCATCTGTGAATTGTCATATCTGGGTTTCAGATAATGGCTTTCCTATACCAGAGCTCAATAAGCGAACTGTGCATCTCTACCAACACAAATAAAGCAGTAAAGAAAGGAATAGTTTGCAAGCATAACTCTCATATTAGGAGACTGTGGTTTTGAGAAGTGCAACTTAATAAGGGGTTGAACTGAGAAACTCCAGAAGGTCTTTGAAAGTTTATTTTGAGGTCATTAAGAAGAAATCGCACCAAGAGTGCCCCGTTCAGGAATGGGCACGCCACACAGCTGGGCAGGGCTTTGTGTAGCTGATTAGGGTTGCAATAGGAGTGAAGCGAATTGGTCAATAGTGTATTAGCATTGCGCTAATCAGCTGGGGGCATTGCACTTACTGGTCTGGGGTAAAGTTGAGGTCAATAATTGCTAGTTGGACTGTGGTTTAGTGAGGCCCACCTGCTTCCTAACCTTGGCCTCTGAGGTCTCAAACCCAGCTGGTGGAGCGAAGGCAAGGTGACCCCACCGGCGTGCTTCCCTCAAATCCCCCTGGGGCACGGGGAGATGGATGACGCCCCCAATGACCTCCTGATCCCACTGATTCTGTAACGTGGGCCCAGCTGGCCGTGGCAGGTGGCTGGGTCCGCTTTCAGAGAGGTGCGTCTGTGATGACATTTATGGGGGTTGGGGGTGGGAAAGAGCCGAGGGGCTCGAGGAGGGGTTCAGAAAGGCCAATTCTTGGGCTACACCATCAACATCTCTGGACAAGTCGTTCGTAACTCCGCTAACTGGTCCTCACTAACTGCTCCCTTGAGCTCCTCTGGGTTTGTTGGCTAATAGAATTTGAATTAGCATAAATTACTCTTGTGTGTCACTTATTTTATCCACTTATGACATATATGTTTTACGATGATGGAAAACAAACACGATTTTGAAAAAGGGAGATTTTTTTGGGCATTTTAAATTGTGAACAGATTTTCTTTTGTGTAGCAAGAATGACCCAATACCTGGAACAGGCTCCAGGAAATAAACCAGCATCAGATCCATCTGCAACACCCACAATTAAAAGTATTACTCACATGCACTGAAGCATCCACACTCCAGTCGTTTGCTGGCACTTGGCGGAGCCCGTGGGGGATGCCGAAGGCGTTCCCGGGGGCTGGTGTGAGATCGTAGCTTGCCGGCATCGACCTACCATCACCAAGGCCAAAGCCAGTCCATCTGGACGCACGGGCGGCCTGGACGATGGAGAGCTGCTTCTTAGCCTTGCCCCTGAGTGGCCGCTGGATTCGATTGGCAGTCTGGGGAAACTCATCGTCAAAGAACGAGTGCATGGGAAAGAAGGAGAAAAAAGGAGGAAATAAAAAACGTCTGGCATTCTCAGAAAGTCCCTCAGCCACCACAGGCCAAAAGCAGCATAACGCGGGGCGCACGGTGCCGGTGTGACACCAAGTGAAAGCAAGGATGATGTCATCCTGGTGGTGAAGTTCACCACAGGCCAAAAGTAGCATAACGCAGGGCGCACAGTGCCCGCTTGACACCATGTGAAAGCAGGGATGACGTCATCCTGGTGCTGAAGTTCACCACAGGCCAAAAGTAGCATAACGCGGGGCGCACGGTGCCGGCGTGACACCATGTGAAAGCAGGGATGACGTCATCCTGGTGCAGAAGTTCACCACAGCCCAGCTTCTCCCCAAGGTATTAACGTGTCTCGACCTCGTAGAAGTGCAGTAGGGGAACCGCAAACCCTAAAGCACCAGCCTTGCTGCCGGACAATCGAGATGTGCGAAAGGCTCTTATTTTGGGACGTAACTGCATTTTTATAGCCATAACTGATGGTGAGGAAACATAAGAGCTGCAATTATACTGCTATGGAGTTAGCGCTTAGCAAAAAATGAGTACATGTCTGTATGCTTGCATTGGGAAGAATAGGCCTCCATTCCTTTTTAGCGCTTAAACAGGTTGACTACAGGAGGAAACTGGAACATACATAATACAGACTGGGGCAGGATGTTTCCTATATACAGTACCAGTCAAATCTTTGGACACACCTACATATAGAAAGGTTTATTTGTACTTTCCTCTACTAATAATATAATTTTAAAGACCAATTAACACAATAACACAATTAGCGCAATTAAATAACGTACATTGCCTGGCAAAAAAGTCACCATTTGAAATAAAATCAGCAAGTATTTAAGAGCCAAGGCTTGGATTATTATTACAGCGAATTGCGAATGAGTTCTTCCGGGAGCAGGAGGAATCACTTCCACACGTGAATTGGCCACCACAGAGTCTTGACCTTAACCCACTGAAAGTCTTTGGGATGTGCTGAAGAAAACTTTAGTGGAGTGGTTCAACTCACCTATCACCAGTGCAAGATCTCAGCGAGAAATGAATGCAAATCTGGACCCGATGAAATATTAAAGTATGCTATTTTTTGTTTGGCCAGCCTGGGATGCTTTTCCAGCCTGAAGGGGCTCCCACATATTTTCTGAGCACTCATTGGCAGTTTTTGCTTTACTGTGTAGTAAAATTCCTCCACAACCATTTCTATTGTGTTCAGGTCAGGTGGGCAGGTCATGTGATGTGACACCCTCCTTTGTAGGAGGTGTGGTGTATCCAAACTTTTGACTGGCGCTGTATATTTATATACATTTCCAACCATCAGTCAATGAAATAATTTTCAGTTATGACGTGAAAAAGGAATGACTATAAGATCCAAGTTTCTCTGGATATGAAAACGTTATCTTAAATTAAAAAAACAATGGGACCCTACAGAAGACTTGCTGTGGAATATATGAACAACATCCGCAACAGGCAGAAACTTTGACTTTTCTGAAGAAATCCATGCCAACACTTTCCATCTGAATGTGGCCGTCCACCTGAAAGAAATCACAGATGGCAAAGGACAAGTTTTTGGTTACATATCTACATATTTGGAGAAAGGACCTCACAGCTACCGCAAAAGGAAAGTGCTATGTAAGGAATGACACCCAGCCTGTCGGCTGGGGTCAGTCAAAATCTAGACTGATCTTATATTTCAATGTTTCTCATGTTGTCAATAAAAAACAAGCTACCTTGGGTTCTGGACGAAGCCTTATGGGGCCTCAGCCCAGGAGCACTGCACCTTCTGTGGAACTGGCTGCAGATTAGTTACTGTTAGCGTTAGTCAGGGCTGCTAAATGCCTAAAATCTCAGAAGTCGACAGAAAGATAAATGTGTGGCATGGCATGGGACGGGCTGTGGCGGGAAGGGAGCGGCAGGGTCTCCTGGAACCTGGCAAGGGAGGTACTCTGGAATGTGGCGCTACACAGAATTCGGGGCTGGCATCGAGGTAGCCATGAGGAAACGCAAAGGTCTCTGCAACCAAGGCCAGGGCCGCATCATTGGCTAATAAGGAGGTTCGCCCCTCTGTATGAATTTTGGCCCCTCTTTTGCTCCCCAATCTCCTTAAATCACCCCTGTCTACAGCAGAAAGAAGCATCCAGCCTCCACCCATCCTTTAGCCAAGGAGTATCTGCCTCCTGCCCTCATTTGCGCCCAGGGTGCATGCTATACTTAACCATCGCGGCTGGCAGAGAACCAGGCTCCGAGCCACAAAATCACCATTCGTTAAGAACCCGATACTTACTGTAACTGTGAGAAGTAATGAGCGACTGACCAAACCGCATAATCCGTCCTTATGCTCCGTGCGTCTCGCAGAAGAGGGAGGGAAAGGTAAAGGTCCGTGTTACGTAACACGATTTACATAATGAGATTCAGATGTTTTGCCGACCAGACTGTGGTTTACAGTGGATGGGGGCCATTTCAGCCCGTCCAAAAAGTGTGACTGTCACCCGAGACACAGGTGCGCGTCGGCACAAGACCAAACAAGCATGGTGATACTGTTGGGATTAGCTTTCCTGAGGCAGACACTCTATCCGCTTTTGTGCTGTGAGGAAGCACAAAGGAAGGTTGCCTGACAAATGGGCATGCAGGAAGACTCAAGTTTCAGCTGATGCTCATCCCCGTTAAGTCATTGGTAGGCGCAAAGTGGGTGCATTCTGGTCAGACTGCTGTGAATTAGTGCATTTTTTAACAAACAGCATGCGGGTAGCTAAAGCAGCCGGATCGATATTCTTCGTTAAAAACAATCATTATGTATCACATGTATCTAATATAAAACCAATGGTGAAAAGTGCCTTTTTTGGAGAGAAAATGAAACTCACTGAGTACCAGTGCTGTCCATAAACAACACAGAGAAAGTCATCAGGTTAAAAGAAACAACAGCTTTACTGGGCCCATCTGTAACGGCCACGGTCTTTCAGAAAGCCAATTTAAATACTTCTTTTGAAATCTCCTTTACTCTTTTTAGGCTTTCAAGCAATGCATTCATCTTGCCTGCCATCACAAGGCAGCGCTGGCAATATAGGGCAGGGGGAACAGGAGGCCGGCCAGTTAAGCCAGCTAAGACCAGCAGGCGAAATGGCTGTCATTGCTTTTTCCAACATGATGACCCGGATGCAATCATGCACACTCGTGACGCGCTCAAGCCTGGGGCCATCGTTCTGAGTTTTTTTTTTGTGATTTCACAAAAAGGCAAATGAGTAGAGAATATAGTGATTTTTTTTAAATGACAGTATTTCATAAAGACTAACTGGACTGACAGATCAGGTTCCCTTATGTAATGATGTTGGGCTAAGGGCTCGCTCACTGTGTCATCCCTCTCGCCTCTGGCCCACAAGACCCCTACCTGGGGAACGGGGATCAACAAAAGCCTAAGGGGGCCTTTGATGATAGATCTTGTGCTTAGTGATTCCGACCTTGTATATTTTCCAAGGTCCTAATGTCACTTGAGCCCAGGGATAACTGAGTGACAGCAGTTTAGAGCAAGTTTTATTATTCACCACTTCCAAGTTGAAGCAAAATCAGCTACTGTCTTGGAGCAGGTTCAAGGCCAGGCCACTAATTCAATGAGGAAACTGTGTCGTGGAAAATGAGTAAATCTTTGCAGAAATACAACATCCATCCCTTCTCAGGACATATCATTGCAACTATTCTACCAAGCAAAGGCCCACGAGCAGTGCACTTCCCAGGAACATTATTAATTTGAAAATTCCTGAGGAGAAAAACGGGGCAGACAATAGGATCAAAGTCTGCATATCATGTTCAGGATATCCAGTTTTTGCTCAATCATGCTGCTAATAAGGAAATACCAAGCCACACATGTGACAAGGTTAACGTTCTCATGTCAGCCTAGGCCCAAATAAAAAAAAAAACCTCACAGCCTGACCACTGGCTGTGCTATGGCAGGCCGATAGCTGCAGTCCATGGTCGTGCTGAACTATGCTCTACACTGGCGAAAATGCCCAGTGAAAAGAAGAAAGAGTTAGCGTAAAGCTGTGAGGCTAGCTAACGGTAACCTGCTCCCAAGCTGAGGTTGGCTAGGGAGACCAGGAGGACCTGCTGCCGACCTACCACATGAGAGATCAGGATTTTCAAACACACGGTTTGAGTGTGCACAGTCCTCTCGGGCCGATGTTAACAAGTCCTCCGGACTGTTTTGAAACCCGTTATAAAAGATCCGACAGGGACACCCGCCAACATTCCTTCGGTGAGCTTGACTTTTGGGAGAATGGGCTATTGGCCCCCAGAGGTTTGCTCCCCACCTCTGGGATGTTAAATCGGGGCCACACAGCCAGGCAGACAGGTCTTTTGGTCCATGCGGGCAGACTAAGTATGAGGTATGCGAATCCCAAGAAGGATCAGTGGAAGCTGTTGGCTCCGAGGAACTTTTTCCGAAAAATTCCTCTCACAACACACACATGTGTGTTTATACTGCTCGTCCATCTCCATCAGCCCATCTCTACATGCATTCTTTGGAATTCCTGTCTTTCTACACGGGGAGACTGAGCTGGCACTGCTTTGGAGGGCCAGAAATATATGTGTGCATGCAGGAACTCTGGCGAGACAATGGCTCCTCCTCCTGCTGCTATCATTCCATGTCAAGACCGCTGTGAGGAGAGCTGGACGTCAGGTGACTTGATTAGGGCCAATTACCTCTTATCTGTGAGGTATTCAGAGCAGTGAGACTAGATAAGTGTTCATGAATTACAAAAAAATGAGCTTCCACTGGGCAGGGCCTCCTGGCAATCTTTTGGAAAAGAGGTGGGTGATTTTGATGTACCCCAGATCAATGAACAGAGCAAATGCGGGCACTTTCCTTTTCCTCTCTATGTTAGTGTGTGTCTGTTATTTTATTTTATTTTTCGAATCCATGTGTGAATAAAACTTTCATTTTCCACCATGTGTCATATATACATACACAAAACTGACAAAAAAAATATCAGTTATGTTCATGATCTATACTGCAAGCATCCGTTCCATATCTTGCAATACATATGACATCCTTTCTTTGTCTTTTAGTGGGTTTGTTATCCTTCCAACTTTATCACCAAGCTTGGGCTCTTTTATATACTTACACAGAGGTGTACAAGGTGTGGTGTGAAGAACGCAATTCCAATAAGTGAAAACGGTACAGCTGAGCATTGCTTCTTTTGTAAATATTAGCCTTCGGGGAGCTGTGAACATGGAATCAGGTACATGTCAAGCCTGCATGGTTCAAGATTTTCTTGGGAGCTCTGCTTTGTATCACGGTTTTACAAGTGCAGCATTGTTTGCAGGGAGTGTGGAATCCCGTGTCGATATGCAGAACCACAAATCTCTATATATTATACACATTTTTCCCATAATACTTTACTCAGGGGGTAATGCAAGTGTCTAAGCACAATATAGCCTATGGGTTTAGTCTAAGGCTAGAAATCAAAAGAAAAGGAGACTGATATTTGCCGTAGCCCCAATATTGATATTGAAATTAGTTCACACTTTATCATGGGTTATGTTTCAGAATATGCAGAGTGCAAACAGCCTCCCTATCTGGAACTCCGCTTGAATCCGAGTGCCTTACTGAGTAACCCGGCCCCCCGCAGGGGGCGGAAGTGTGACTGATTTGTGACGCATGTGTCCCGGTCTCTCCCAGCTGGCTTCCCATGACCTCGCTCTAAAATCAGTCACTGAGTCCCGTTTACCTTTCACCAACACTGCTGAGTATCATTTAGAGCCGAATGGCATCGATCACTCTTCGGAAAAGGTCAGAGGCCTTGCTGGATATTGAACGTAATAGTTATGCATAGGGCATGGGGTACTGGGTGCAGGTGGTGGGGGGCAGAGGTGTCCATTATCACACTGATGTGTCTCATCTGACCGTTTTGGCAGAAAAAATAATTCACTGAAGCAGAAGGTGTAACCTAGGAAACACTGATAATAACAACAATGTATACTGTCCACGTTGACTCAGAATCTTTATAACATTTAATATGTTCCATCGGCAGGTTAAAACTTTTGAGGTAAGGCTCATGTTATATAGTGCACGCACTCAGACAATTGGAAAGTCACACAAGAAAGTAATATTTCATAGGTGAGTAGTGTGATCCAAAATATTATGCCACTGATCCATTATGGATTTATTGTTGATATTCTGAATCCTTTATAAACACTTATGAATAAACATACTGGAATGGTGTAGCTAGTAGCTTTGCTGTGCCCACAGTGAAATAAGGTGATATAAGACATGCAAACCTTGGGCACGTAAGCCAGTTACATTTTGTCTCACCGTTCACTAGAAGACAAAGGCAGTTTAGGGAAACCAGTACGGAACTGTAAGTTTTTTTTTTATCAATGAAACATTCTTGAGTAACCTTATGACATTTTGTGCCAGACATCTCACTCAGAGCTTAATAACCATCACCACAGAGAAGCATGATGCATTTCTCATTACTTTGGCTGTTTACATCATTCTGTCTGAGATATATCATCCCACGCCACTGTGTTCATCCAGAATGACTCCAACCATTCGGCCAAACGGGGGTCAGGACACGTGCGACAAACATGCTCTGGATCCCGTCAAGTGAGAGAAAGGGCTGTCGTGGATGCAGTTTTAGTGGAACGACTCTCGGGGTAATCAGACCGGATTCGAATTTTAAAATGTCGTCTCCCGAGTCCCAAGTTTCTGGGAAGAGCAAATGTATCATATTGTGTTATGCGAATATTTATACGCTTGCTTCAATTTGCCATTGCTCTGCTTCCAAGTAAGATGCTAAGGATTCTTTTCGGTGACACGTAAACACAAAGGAGTGCAGTGGGTTCCATCATGCTATCTGCCAGGTTTAAAAAAAGCGTGCATATTTTACGAAGAATTTCTCCAGTCTCGTCTCCTGTGAGCCCATCTCTAAGGAGGGCCTATGCGTCATGAAGAGTCCGTGTAAATAATATGTAATAAAAGGAAAATACACAGCTTATCAACCATGACATCTGAGATGTTACGCTGGTGTTCCACTTTATTAGTCGCTAATACGGAAGCGAACATTTGTTTTTTCTGGCTCTGTTGCAATGTTTTCGAGTCGAATGCGTGACTACGTCGAAACGGAAAACGTTCCGATCAGAAAAGCTGCAAGTAAAAACATAATTAGAACCATTTTCATTTCCACTGAACCCGATCTTATTACCTTTCTCGGGTTTCGGGTGGAGTTTGTGTGTGTGTGTGTGTGTGTGTGTGTAGTAAGCACTTTTTCCTCCAGACAATTACCAGTTGATTGAACTGTGTTGGAGGGTAGAAAGACAGGTCTAAGAGGAACCCAGTTAAAAATGGATGTCCCTAATTTTAAAGTGTAACCAGAATAAACAACATAACTAGACTTAAAGAGACTGAATTTAAAACTGAGATGAGGCTGAAATAATAAGTTAAAGACAAGATGACCTATTTAATAGCCTTTGGGTGTTTTCCCTGGTGTTTACTATACAGGATGTAATCCACTGGGTAGCTGCAAATGTGACTGTCAGCCCAGAGAAAGTACAGGTATCTATTTATTAAAAAGGCTACAGACATCATAAGCCCCTTTGTATATCTGATAATGTACGAATGCTAACATCCTCTTAAGCCCAAGAAACCACAGGGACCCCTTAGGTTACCTCCTGCTTTTTGTACTAATTAACAACAGCATTTTAACCATTTAATGGCTATTTAGTGCAGTTACAAGCTGCAGTCCTCAGAGACCAGGATATTATGTGGGTTTTTCAGGCAACTTAAGATGAGGAATGAATTCAGGTGAGGCCAGTTCACATACAAATAATGCATTAAACCAACAATATTCTAAAAAACACACACCCAATATGTCTAAGAAACTCAAATTCAGTACAGAGCTTCATTTAGCAGGTAAAATTACTGCATCTAACTTGTTTTTTCTGTCCAGTGTTTTTTTTTCTTTCAGAATTTAGAGCAATTTCTATTAATAAGAGTATCCAGATGCAGGCTTCCTTAATGGTGATATGAATATGACTGTAATTATGGTACATTTTGCAGAGTATATTATGCATGGTAATTGTTCTATATAGATTTGGTGCATTAAGTATGTGAAATTGCAGTCCAGATTCAAATTTGAGCTCTGTAACTTCAGTCATAAATTTTGAATCCAGGTGTTAGCTGAAACAGCCGAGGTTTTATAAAGACTGCCTTTTGAATAAATAACATAAGATTTCATTGTTTTTCAGCATCATTTGTAAAGCAGAAGGCAAAAGTCGATACCTAGGTTTTTTAGATTTGATAAAACCTCTAAGAGTGCAAATCAAGGTGTGTCCTGTCGTGTTAATTGTCTTATAATCACAGGCAATCCAAAGGTAGGTGGCAAACTCTCCCGAGTCTCACTTTCATAATCGCTCATCGGCTCGTTCAGTTTTAAACCCAAATCCATCTCACTCATCATTTTCTCTTTGGAATTACTTTACATGTTGGTCATTATACATTTTCCAACTCCTGAAAATGGCTCTAACAGTATTTTAAAAAATATATTACATGCAGACT
>JAODKN010000037.1:7158768-7169676 GCA_026774425.1 Petrocephalus zakoni
CCCCCCCCCCCCCCCCCCCCCCCCCCCCCCCCCCCCCCCCCCCCCCCCCCCCCCCCCCCCCCCCGCGCCCCCCGCCCGCATGGGCATCATATGAATTTCAACTGAACTATTGAAACAAAGACAGCGACTCAAAGCAGCACTGACTGTGAACACTGACAACATTGTATACTTATCAACGCTGCTTCCACTCAGCCACCATCTGACATGGACAATAAGAAAGAAGCGATTGATGATAACAGGCCTGTCGGGCTCTCCTCTGCTCCTGTCTGCTCCCTTACAGGCCGACATCTACATTTTGCTGTTTTCTTAGCACATTTTGGTGCAGAGTGGTGCTGGCGGCTTATTACCTCCTGTTACTTCCCAGATCTGACTTCCACATCCATTCCCCGCTTCCCGATGGATGAGGCAGGCCTCTGCTCTCATCACGCCAGTTGGGCGTGGGGGGGGCTAGATTAGGGCCTGTCTGACAAGAATGCGAGGCACACGGTAACCGGTGAACCTGGGACCCGCCCCGGCAGCCCCTCGGCCGCAGCACCGCGAGAGCACCGGGGATCCCAGCGAGAGTACTGGATGACGGAGAATAACATCAGGCTGCCTCTCATCTGGTCGGGGGGCCGTCTGTGAGGGCTGGCCAAGAAAACAGAGTGGGTTCTTTGGAAGTTCAGCCATCGCCTTCTGAGCCGGGATCTCCGGCACACTTCAAACGGCCCATCCCGGAGGGGCCCCCGTGACAGGCGGAAACTGAGCCCGCCGGCTCACCATGTCACTTCCAGTGTCGGCCCAGATCTACGGGGGCTCCGGGGGAGATGCCGGGTCCTGCCTGTCGCAGGATGCGGTCACCGATTAACCCCCCCTCCCCCACCCCGTTTGTGATGTCACATTGAATCAAAAAAGGCCTTAACAGGGTAATATATCACACATTTACATTTTTAGATATTTAGCAGACGCTTTTGTCCAAAATTACATACATTTTAAGAAAGCAGCGTCAGACAGTCCCTGAGGCAGGTGGGGGCCCCGACTGTGAGACCACTCTTTGACCTTGCAATCACAGGCATGACCAGCTAACCCACTGAGCCACACACACCCCCATTATACGAGGCATTAGCTCAAAGTCTATATACAGTAGATCTGTCACAAGGTACCCTAGAAAATGGATGTCGGAAAAGCTAGCTAAGCAACTGCACCTTTCTTTGTAGATGTTTGCATCATCAGTTGACTTTCAGTCTTATTAACTTCCAGTGTAAGCGGTGTAATAAATGTACCATGAAATATGTTGGGGAATCTATGAAAGGTGACTCTCGGATCGCAACGCACGTTTCTGATCAGTAATTATTCGCACATGTGTTTTTTTTTCTTTTTCGTATGCTTCTCATACGCTCAGAAACAGCTAAAAAATGTTCTGCCTGGTTTGGGTGTCCCCAGAGAGCAATACTGGGATCAGACTCTGTGATGGGTGTGATGGGCTATTGTTAAGGGTGAGGACATCTTAGACGGGCTAACAGCAGGAAATGTGTGGCTCTCCTCTTAAAACATTATTCCCTGCAAAAAAAAGAAAAAGTGCACACATAAACACACACCCGTCCTACTGGGAATGGCCGGGGAGTTTCTGACAACATGAGGTCACCGATTCGGCGTCCGTCATACGCCTGACCCTAGGCAGAGACCTTTCCGCCCAGCCCCACTGCAGAACTTCGTCATCATTCCTGCCCAAGGAGCTACAGCTGGAGCTGCATGATTGGGAAGCCTCCATGGGATCACCTGGCCTTCCCGTCGCCAGCGCTCCCGCTGGGGCCGTAGCCTGCGAGCCGTTTTCTGGGCCCACGCGGCCACCCGGCCATCTCTCACGCTCGGATGCTGGGTGGAGTAGTGCCGGCCCCTCGATAACGCAGATCGGGCCCCAAGGAGCCAGCGCACGCTGCCCCGCACCGCTCTCCTGCATCTGGATCGCTTCAGCTTCCCCTTTTCTTTTACAGAAGTCCTTTCTTCCTAATAATTTGTTCCAATGCACATTCCTTTGGCAGCTGTTTGCCGCAAGAACAGGTCTGTCAGAGGCCAACCGACTGAGGAGCCGGAATCCTGTAGGGTCATTAAATATCTCTTCGACAGATGTGAAAGTGCTAAAGTGGGCTCTTTCAAAACTGTTTAATTTTATCACTCAAAATGTATTTTATGATTATAACAATGACAGACTGGCAGTCGTTTTTTTTCTCTTTGGTCCTTTCATAATCTGTCAACATATTAATTTTATTTGTGCGCCCATTTGACCCCTGTGAATATATTCCAAAAGTTTTCAAGATACACGTTAGTATTAAGCCACCGTGATGCTGTTCTGTTTCAGGTCTAGACAGTTTTTCAAATCATTACTTTAAAGAAGAACACTTATAAAGAAAATCTTTCCCTTTGGCCTGATGTTACATACTGTAGGCTGCATGAGAGATATCAGGAGAGCACCTGCAACCATTCGCAGGCTGTATCACTTTGGGGCCGCACTGAGATGCGAACACTGGCCTAGGATTACGCAAACCCGATCACCATGGCAACTAATGACCATGGGGGCATTCTCCGTACGTGGATTATTCGTTTAGGCGGATTGTGGACGATTTGACACGACCGATTGCAAATAATAAGAAGAGAATCTCAAATCGAGAGGGTTTTGCGCGATTGTCAAGATCTTTCATTGTCTCCGCATTATATTGTTTTCGAGAGATACAGCTTCAACCAAGCTGGAATATCAACCATTATCAATAAAAAAAGTCTGTCTGGCCCTGAAATATATTCTCCGGGTTTCCATAGTTTGTCCCGGACACCTGCGTGTGGGTGTGTGCGTGTGTGTGTATATATATATATATATATATACACACACACACACTTTACAGTACACTCTTTACCAGTTTGAAGTATATTTTTTTACTTTACTTCAACTTGTTCTGACTGTGCTTCCGTTTCATCTGGAATTATAACAAATAATAATGTGACACATTTGAAATTTAACGCTGCATTCATGCAAACTACATGTGCAGTTAATTTTTCAGCCCCATTTTGCCAGCCGTCTTTCCTGATTCGGGTCGCTTTTGCCGCTTTTCCTATCATATCGCTCTAATAAAAGGTCCTGCCCAGCTTGAGTGAAAGAGGCCAATGAGAGACTTGCCGATAATGTTTTCTAGACTCGATACATATAGGCTTTTCAAGCATCTCAGATGATGGGATCCAGCTAAGCTAATTTGTTCCTGAAATGCGTTCAAGGAACTGACTTAACCCGATGATTTTCACTGCCATTAATGGGCCCAAGATGAGGCTTCTGATCTATTTAAGCGACGTATGGAGAACACCCCCCATATCTGAATGTATGTAAACAAGATGATAAGTGAAAGATAGCATTACTTTTCTTATGCTGTACTTTTTCGTACGCTCTAAAAGTTGAAGAAATTAGACTTGTCGGCAAATTTGCCTTGTAAATTTCCAAAGGGCTGGCATCATGTTTTGCATTCTTACATTTTGCAGTGTTTCGTCATCCTTACATCATCGATGAATCGACTGCCATACTGAAACACCAAATTCTCGCGAGTATTAGGCAACGGGTCATTACTGCTGAGGTTTGAAATAATATATATTATTTTCTAAACCTAGCAAGAAAACACTCCCCTGATAAAATTCTGTAATTTTCATCAATAATTCGTTCAAGAAGCCCGACAGATTAAGTTATGGGATGTGTCCCTGGGTTATTCTGTAGGGGCTGAGGGGGTGTGATTGTTTTTATGGTGTCAGGAACAGAGGCTTGGACGTCGCATCATTGACTGTGCATTTGGAGCGATCCCTAAGACAGGACTCCAAGGCATCTCCTCTTTTCCAGATGAAAGGAAAAATAGGGCTTCCTTTTCCTAAATATTTATCCAAATGACAAAGTTTTCCCAAAAATAGGATGTTTTGGACAAAACTGGCAGGGGGAAGTGGATTTTCCCTACCCTTCTTACTCATTGCGTGTTTTTGGTGCATGTGCAAAATGCATTATTTTGAGTCTTTTTGTCTTTAAATTCATCTCCAATTTAATAGGTGGGCAGTAAACAGCCCCAGAATGCAGACAAAAGCAAAATGCTAAGAAACCTGTACAGGCCTTTTATGCTGGCCAGCCCACAGCCAGCAGAAGAGCAAACCGAACCAGCCGTCTGACAAGTCCTCCCACACAACTAGAAAATATAAAATAAAACCCCATTTGTAACTTCATAAGAAGCAACCCACCCTCCCCTCCTAACAAAAAGTAAACTAGAACCTAACTAGAATTCTTCATCACCGGTAACCCTTGCGACCCTCCCAAATCAAAAATAACCCAAGTTCCCCAGAAAACGCCTTTCATATTGCTTCTGTGCATCAAACTCATCCCTCATTGCAATCCCTTTGAAGGGGTCGATGTGCCTTTTTAACCCTGAAAACGGGGCCTTTCTCAAACTGCTCACAGGTGCAGTCACTAAACGTGAAATTCTCTCGCCGGAGTAAGGCAGCACTCTCTGCCTTGCTATGGGACTGACATTGATATCTTCTTGATTGATGAAGTAAGCAATAGCTAGCTATTTGATAATGATTAATTGGACACTATCAGCTATAACATGTTAGATATATGTTTTAAATTTCAAAACAAGGCCATCTTAAATATAAAACAAAATAAAGTCAGCCCTGTTTTGCAATGCTCACTGTTCTGTTCTTATCTAATATCTCCTCGCATGTCTCAAATGGCCTCAAGATGCAACAACTCAGAAGAGAACTGTGACATCCAGAATATTATATTTTATTGTGTTGTAACATGACAAACAATGTGTGGATCAGGTGTTTCTTTCCATTACATTGTGGCTCAGTTGAGCACAGCTTATTTCATTAAAATGCTTCCCTACATGGCCTGTAGCAAGAGACACAAATCTCCAGATGGATATCATACAGTATGTTCCTAGTCCTCTTGTCTTGTGGGGTGTCTCAGAATTGGCAACACTTTCACAATTACAGTGAATCATGTAAATGAAGAATACCCACAATGCACCTGTTGTGTTTTATATGTCTTACAATTTTTCATTTATTGAAAACAATACATACATAAAACCAAGTTTCACCATGACACTGTACTGTGAGAAACTGAGTACACTATGAGATTGCATGTATGAAGATACTGGTGCAACACAATGCTAAAAATTGTGTGTTATATAAATAAGCACGTATGTTTAAAGTCAAGGCTGGTGGCTGAAACTGTACCATAGGGGTTACATGAAAAGGCAAAGGGAAGACATCGTGTCATTAGCAAGACGTCCGATTTTTCATGTATTGATCTAATCTTTTAAATAAACACAGCTGCCGTCAAGGAATGTGTGCGGTGTCTGTGTGGAATTGTTCTTTGCCACCAGGGAGTAACCCCTGTGTGAAAACTACAGTAAGGCTGTGCCAGTAGAGCTGATTATCAACGGCGGGTATAGGATATTGCCTGGGAGGGTGTGACTCTTGCCAAACAAATAAACATCATTGACACTGGAGACCTGAAATATTTATGTTTCCAACATTCCATCGACGGGTCACCTTTGCTCTGTCTGCCGATTCACCTGATGTGTGGATAAAATATGCAATGGGGTCATAGCAATCTCAATTAACCCCAGACAAGTTGAGTCAAATTATGTTCAAGGTGTACAAGAACTGATTAATTTTCAGTTCAGAATAGTATCCTGTCCAGGGTGTACGGGCCTTTACAAAGTGGGATAACCTCCAGGTCAGATTGGTGTTCAAAGCCTGTTCCATGGAAGACAAAACTGAAAATTTGTATTTCTCGCTTCCAACCACCTACCCAGAAAAGGGTCACTGGAACCGGCTTCAACAGGTCTAATACAAGTTTCATGAAGAGTGTAGGTATGGCACGGGGTAGCAAAAACACTGAAATGCAGGCCAGATTGCACGGTTTACACACCCTTTTCTGCCCCCACATCCTGGAGAGGGAGATTGGGGCTTCCATTTTCCCCCACAGGCCTACCTCAGACGAACACACACGTGGGGCGCATTGGGGAGTCGGAGGTCAGGCTCGTAGCCAATAGAGAAGAGCACACAACCGGCAAAGCCAAACAAAGCCGGAGACAGTGGGGATCCAAAAAGCAGCCGTTGGATGGCGTTGGTGTTGGTGTAAACCCCCGCCTTCCGCGTGCACCTGGGGGGTGGGGAGAGCCCCACGTGACGTCACCAGGCGCACTTAATGTCATTTTAATTTCAGATCATCTTTTTTTTCTCCTCCTTTACGCACGCTGTTTCCTTTAGTTTGAACTGGGCGGAGGGAAATATGAATAAGGTCTTTTTTTTCAACATCTGTGTGTGAAATTTTCCAGGATATCGTGTGATGTGGCACGAGATACATTCTTTTCCAGGATTTTAGTTTATTTTGTAATTATCGAACGTGCAAATGTCTACTATGGTGAGGAAAGGCTATATTTTGGGTAAATAAATCAAATTATTAATTAGCTAGCCCATGACATTTACGGAACCGTTTACATCGACCCCAAATTGCTGCCTTAGCCATGCTTGTAAGAACAACACTATTAAAATTGTAAAATTATCTGACATAATCGCTATGGTTACCAAAACCACAAAGAACGTGAAAAGTCATCGTTATTATGCAGGAACAGGGAAATGGTTTTTAGAGCTCGCGTCAGGCTCGTTTGGGCTCCACATTCCGGCCCCTGAATTGACGTGAAGATGCTGGCCAGGGTAACGCTCCGATATCTGTCATCCGGGTGTTTTCATGGATGGGATAGGCGCCGCGTTCGGATCTGAGGCTGTTAGGGAAAGCCATCCAAGTGTCAGCCCCGAGCTGGGATTCCGATCCCTCCATGCGTTTCCATTCCAGGCAAGTTCAGCACTTGGCCAGCAGCACGGGATCCCGCCTGGCCAGATGAGCTGACGTGCATTCGGTTCTGGTCGCCAGCGATCGTCGTCCCCAGGTCTCTGCTGCACGGCCCTCTGAATAACAGAGGGCCTTATTCTGAAAGGATCTGCCTTGGCACCATCCGCCAGCGGAGCCGCGATGCTCGTTCTGTGCACGCGGCTAGCGGCCACCGCTAAAGGCAGCTTAGTGTAGCTTACGACCGCTCTGTGTTTCCAGAGGGATATCATCACTCAGGCTAAAATGCTGAAGCAGAAGGACATTAAATCAAATGACGGAGGTAGAGTGGGCTTGTTCATTTGTATTGACTTATCACTCACCGTTCCCCCTTAAATGCCCAACAGTGGCTCATTTCCCTGAGACCGACTGACAGTTACAGTTCTGGCATTGAAATTAAACACGTACGAGACGCAGAGGTCCGGGGAGAGGGAATGTCCGGGTCAATGCTCGAGTGACGTTTATGCATGCGCTACTCACAACTGTGTCCGGGGGCTCGCATCCGTGGAATATTTGAGTTGCGTTGAAGTTCATCTCCTTGCCGGACTCTGTGGAAACTCTCTTGAGTCCCGGACCGAGCCTGCATTCCTGGAAGCCGTGGTGGGCGTCATTTGGGCCTTTTTGTTTGTGTGTCCAGAGGTACCAGTAGAGCCAAGGTGTGCCGAATACAGCAGTCACTCTTCATTCATCTGTAATCATTCATTTTAGCAATCTACATAACCCCAGGGTGGACCAGTCTTTAGAAGTCATAGTTTGACATGTTTCAAAATATATTTTTACTTTGGGTTGAACATATCTTAATCTAAATAATCCCTTAAACAATGCAAAGCATACCCCTTGAGCTGTCAAACCCTACTTCAGTGCAAAAAGCTGAAAGTTGAAGCCTAAAAAAACAGATTTGTGTACAATAAATAAGGGTCCCTGAGGTCTTAGCCCCTACGTGAGTTATCTACTTTTAAACCTGCAGTATATAAAGGCTACTAATTCAGAGTTTAGATTCCCTCTTGTAGGCTTACAGAGATTGAAATCTCCCTGCACAGTAGAGTAAATGGCGAAACATTATATACATTATTTGATTCGATGGGGGCCAGAATGCCTGCGTGATTCTCCAAAGAGATTAGGCTCTGGGTTCGGTGTCTATTGTAACTGTTGACTCCGTATCGTGAGGCTTTATAATTACTCATCTTCTTTGGAGGGAGGGAGGGAGGGAGGGGTGCACGAGTTGGAAGGGGGGCTTCTGTTTAAGGGCTCGCTGCCTGTGGTTTGCGGTGGGGCTGGGGATGATTATCTGTTTGTGCTGACTCAGCATCTTACATTGTTAACTTACGGTTTAGGGTTGCAGAGTCGGGACTATTCCCCATCCCCGTCCCAACCTCTACTTCACATGACCCCTCATGAACATGCAAAACAAATGATATCTTTGCAGTAATTGTAATACTTATTATTATCATTTTGGAATATATAGAATAGGCAATTTATGTAAGTTGCAGTTTCTTTTTACATTTTTTTATTTGATGTTGTCTGATCTTTTAAAATTGAGAAGTGCCTTCACTAAACTAACATTCATTTGATGTAACATCATGTCACTTCCTCAATGATAAGTCGCACAACTTTGATTTATATAACAATGGAAGCACAATGAGAAAACATGCTACCCTGCTCTGTGTTTTGGAATTTGTGTGTCCCCTCTGTGTGGATTTCCTCTTAAGACTTGTGGTGTGAATGGATTAATGTCTAAATTTACCCTAGTTTATGACTGTTTGTGTGTGCGTGTGTGTGTTCCCTGGGGCTTCACAGCCTCCGTTCCAAGGTGCCGTTGTTCCGTACTGCTACCAGCGATAGGACACAGGCTTGCCATCACCCTGGCTTTCATGAGCAGTTATGGAAGATGGATAGTTGAAATCACAGAGGAGAAAATGTGCGTTTTTCTGGACTATTGTTGTGCACTCGCACTCGCAAATAAAATCCATCCATCCATCTTCCATCTGCATACTCAGTATTGTGTTATGGTGGGGGCTCGACCTTACCCCATGCCACAAACGGCATGAGGTGGGGGAACAGCCTGGACGGTGTCGGCGGTGTCCTGTCCTGTGTGTCCCGGGACAGGCGCGAGGCTCACCCCAGCCCCGTATGGGATTTATCCTCATATTCCTCACTTACAGTTAACTCTTTATTTCCCAGCTCCATCCTCCAACTCCTCCTTTACGTGTGTCAATGCTAACAGCTTCTTTGTCCTGAGCGCTGTTATTTTCTTTTACTCCTTTCATTTATTTCACTTGTCACACTTGGACATGAACTATGCGATACACATAAGAAGATTGTCATTAATGCCTAGCAATAAAATGAGATGAAATGATTCACCTGATTTTAGCTGCATTACTCCCAAAACACTCGGGGCAGTAGTGTGTAATGGCTAGGGGCGTGCTGTGTAATCCAAAGGTTGCCGGGTCGAGTCCCTCACCACAAGTACCACTAAGGTACCCTGAGCGAGGTACGGTCCCCAAGCACTGCTCCCCGGGCGCTCACGTAGCTGCCCCCTGCTGTGTTACAATGTCACATGGGTTAAATGCAGAGGGCACATTCTGTTGTTGTTTTAACAATGACAATTAATCACCTTTCACACTAATCCTTTTGAAGATGGCACATGTTCCTTTTAATACCCATGACAATAAATAAGCATTGTTGCTTTCAGTTCTTAGCCATGAATGTTAATAGCCGCTGTCTGTAGAGAGCGCTGACTGCTACCGTAGCTAAGCTCATGTGTTTGTTCTCGTCCCAGATCTGCAGGACAACCTTCTCATTTCTGTGCTCGGAATGCGTGTGTGCCCTGCTCCCTCATTGCAGCCATCCGCAGTGCCACCCTGCTGCCCGCTTATGGGTCTCTCTTTCTGCCTGCTGAAGTGTCCCACTGCCAGGACTTAGGAATACACACCTGGGCGTGTTTTCGGAGTGTCCTTCTGTTCAGTGACCGTCACCATAAATCCCAAAAGGCATTTCTGGCTGGATCTCGGAGTATATTTATAATATTATATAATAGTATATATGATACTATATAATAGCTATATAAGCATTATCAGTCATTGAAAATGAGATGCTTTCAGAAAGCAGATGACCCTAATCCAGTTCATCATGTATGTTCCCACTGACAGCAATATATATATCAATTATATATCAATCCATCCATCCATCCATCCATCCTCTAACTGCTTATCCAGGTCAGGGTCAGCTGGAGTCCTATTAATATTTTTTTATCATTATTATTATCAATAATAATAATACCGTACATATATGAAATAATTTAAGAAATAAACACATAATTTCAATATTTCTCTATTTGTTTTTATTTATGTATGTGTGTGTATATGTGTATATACAGTACTGTGCAAAAGTCTTAGGCAGTCAAAGAAAATGATGTTTAAATGACCTTCATGAGTACAACTATGGTTTATTTCTGTCAAAGTGTGTCAGCTTAGCCATTTCAAAGCTTCTCCTAAAGTCACCCCAGTATTTACAGCTAACATCCCATGTATACCCATGTATTTTTTCACTCGACCACTAGTATGCTGGTATTTAGGGTATTCAGTACCGCACTGAGTTATTAATTAATTTACTTAATTAATTAAGTGAGCTGGTGGTGAAATTTAATGAATACATGGAATGCCTGGTATGTCCCTGAGGAGAGGTTTGGGATCATCTAGGCAAGATATCAGTGACTTCTGGGAGAACAGCAGATACCCCTGTTAGTTTTTATGGTGTTACTCTTAAGTTTCATGTGCTGTAATGATGCATAAAAATTGCTTTAAACATTTCCTTTGACTGCCTAAGACTTTTGCACAGCACATACACACACAGCATGTATGTGTACACAGTATATATGCACTATTAGATGTAGATGTGTGTATTTATTTATTTATTTCCATTGCATGCTTTCCCCGTTCAAGCTGCTCTGCTCCCCTATCCAAATGAGATCAATAGGCTCCTGCTGTGCACCATGGTGATGACATCACAGTGGG
>JAODKN010000037.1:7169776-7189224 GCA_026774425.1 Petrocephalus zakoni
ACCTCCCAACACGGGGCGCACGCTCCTCCCAACACGGGGCTGCCCGCACCTCCCAACACGGGGCTCACCGAGCGGCCAACACGGGGCTGCCCGAACCAACCAAAACGGGGCTGCCCGGACGTCCAACAGGGGGGTGGGCGGGGCTGGGAGGGGGGAGTGTTCAGTGAGAGGAAATGAATCAGCCCCACTCCGCGGGATGCGGGTCAGCGCCAGGCCTCACCACAACATCAGCGCCTTTGCACCAGTCACTCAGCACTTTCCCTGGGAAGACAATGCTCTTTCTCTGACCAGGGATCAAAAAAAAAAACAAAGCGTAATCAGGGGAAAGGACACAAGTTGAAGCCCTTTTTACCGGGCGGTTCTGGGAGGGGCACAGGGTCAGGAGGAGGTATCAGCTCTCATGGCCGTATAATTTGGTACGCAGGATTCTCAGAAACGGCAAGGTTTGACAGACTGATAAATTGGTCTGTAGCTAATGGTCTTAGATTTCCCAGAAATATTTCATGGTATAATGCTACATTTTAAGGCCAAATCTATAAGTATGGCAAGGGTCAGGCTAATTGATGAATAGATGTTGCATACTATATTGAGATATCAATTGATTCAGGCTGACAGTGAACCTGGAGTCCAGGGTGGAACACACCCTGCATAGAATTCCATTCCGTCATATGAGACACATCCACACATCAATCACATTAAGGGCATCTTAAAAATACACCTAAACCATGTGTTTCTGGACTGCAAAAGAAAATGAGATGTTGGGAGGAAATTTACCCCATTTATTCCATCCATCTATCCATCTTCCAATCGCTTATCCAGGATACAGTGGCAGTGAAGCTTGCACTGACATATATATTTATGTAAACTTTTGGATATTCACGCATTTATGTTATTAGAGGTTTCTTAGACTTTGAGTGATTCCTCTTCTATTTTTCTGTCTGCCTTTATTTACGAATGAGTGGCTTTTGCCAAGCTAGTAGTCGCAGTGTGTTGATGTCAAAGAGATTAAGCAATTAAACATGTGTGCTTTGGATCCCAATACAACGAACATTTTGCTTATTCCATTTTTCAAACTGTGCAGAATGCCCCAAGAAACTGCGGAATTCAAAACCATAAATGACACAGATTGAATATTTACAGGATGGTTTACCCCATACTCCAGTAGACAGTTATCATTATCGGAGAGATTTTAGTCCCGCAGCAGGATATAAAGAAAAATAATAGGACTTTAGGTCAGGAACCCCTTCCCAGACTCCGAAAGGATTTACCTCACGGGAAACATTGTTCGTACTCATGAACCAACATTATGGGAATGTGCGTACACTGTTTGTGCCGGCAAGACTGAAAGGCTACTCTAAAGCTATGTATTTAGTTGCAATATTTAGTTTAAACAAAAGACTGCACTACTTAGTGTGGATGAGAAGCCTACTCATGTGATCTTTGTTTGCTTTGGACACATTATTCGTAGAATCCACCAAATCAATAAATCACCAAATGGCCGGCAAGGCGTTTTGTTTAGATTAATTTCACTTGGACCATCTTTCCTTAGGAAAAAATCCAATTCAAGCGGTAGGGAGAGGCCCCTATCCTGCAGCTGGTCCCATGTCTACGTTGGCTGAACTGACAGCTCCTCCGCAGGAGATTCCTTCTGCGTCCATCGCTCGGCACGGAGTGACACATCACCGTGACTGGTGTCCAAAGCACATGCACATACCCTGCTGTTTTTTTTCCATGTTCTGTCAGTGGCTCACTTCCAATCCAAATTATGATCAAGAATACAATAACGTAATAGGAAAGCCTAAAAACGAGGAAAACCCATCAATACAAGAGACACGCAGGAGTCCTGACATAGGAGTCATAGCAGGACTCACTGTTTGGTGATTTAAGTCAAATAAAGATAACACAAGAGGGCACCTCTGTTTAGCTATCGCTCCATTAGCTAGTAACAGGTTTAAAGTGACACGTATTCCCAAAGACACCCTTGTGCCGGGTTCCCTGCTCCTTCCTGCCCACCCGACAGCTATATGTAAGCTCAGAGAAGGCCATTTCTGGTCTCCATCACAGTGACTCATGATCAGCTCTCTGAACCGGAGCAAAAACAAGCACAGCAAGCTTGTGAACACTTCGTACTGCACAGACTTTCCAGGGATGCACCTCCGTTTTAAACATCCCCCTTCTGACTGGAAAATCGAACCTTCGACTTCATACATCACGCAGATATCAGATTGACCAGAGGAAGGTAGTGTGATGGTAGTGAAATTTGATGTTATTACCATGTTATTACTGATTAAATGATTTGCTATCGTGATCGCAATCAAGGGTATATGCCATTTGCGCCACTATACAGTAGCTCTCTTGTTGCTTTGTACCACACAGGACTGCCTTCATTCACATCCGGAATTTATGAGCCCTGGTCGCGCAGCACCCGGCGGCGTTGCAGATTTCCTCTCCTCAGACCACTCCCAGTAGGTACTCAGCACAACTGACACTGCGCTGATTCAGAGATGCTCTAACCCAGTTCTCTGGCTATTATGATTTGGCTCCGGTCAAAATCTTTAGCCCTACCCATTTCTTCTGCATTCAGTATTTCAGCTACAAGCACTGAACATTAGCTTACCATCTAATATATCCCAGATCTTGACACACATTGTGTTTACTAGATAGTCAACATTATTCGCTTAACGTGGTCATAATGTTTTGGCTCATCAGTGTGTATGTTGGGCTGTTGAGAGTAAAGGAATAAGGCCAAGGTATCCTTGCTGACCACATTCAGCAATGTGCCAAAATTAAATTGCAGCAATTTAGATAATAAGCATTCATGTTTTTCTGTTTCTTAGATACCTGTCTCCATAAACAAGTAAACAAACAATGGCATTTGAAGCCACTACTACTGACAGTTCCGTTCTACTAGAATGCACAAAGCTGAGAATGTGGTTTAAACGATTTCAATACATTTTCAAGAGTAATATTCTCTAGATGTACCATTAGGTCCCTCTTTTATGTGTTGAACCACAATGACCATATCTGCCTCGGCTTCAATGGCTTCCATGTGTGTCTGCATACCATAAGAGTGCGTGAACAGCTCATCAAAAGCACTCCTTTGTACTAAGATTTTGATAGAGGTCAGGGAAGAGTCATTTTAGAAGGATAGGCCTGTGCATTGTGTCAGTGCCTAGCAGTTAAACGTAAACCATTTAAAGACCTTTAAAAGCAACCATGATTTTGGACCATGATTGGTCCATAAAACTAAAATTTTCACATGGGAATAAAACTTAGTCAAATGTACATTTTTGAATTTTGTTTTGTTAGATTTTTCACATTATTTATGGATGTGTGGCTATAAAACTTCTGTAAGAAAAGAAGGACCCAAAGAAGCATATACACCAGATTTGATCATCCTTCAATTAAATGTTGAGTTTTTCAGCTAATATATAATTTGTTGAATGTTATGATATATAGCATATATTTTATAACTGCTATTGTCCTAGACATATACGACTGACTGTGAGGTAAAATACTTTTTCTTCATTATGGCCAGAGCCATAAACATGGTCCACTGAAAAGCACCAAGCCAGCTTTTAACAGATGGTTCATACACAGATATATAAACGGAGCAGATAACCACTCGACTCATTTCTCCTTGTTCCCAGTGCTGGGATTGGTGCCCACTGCAAAGTCCCAGGCCCCACAGTCAGATCTCCATTCCCGATAGCTTTGTACAGAAAAATCCATTACATGCCCATACCTATCATTGAGGACACTGAGGTCAAGTCCTCAGTATTTTTTCTGCAACTCCAATAACCATGATCCATTTTGGGGCACACATAGGATGGGCTAACCCTTTTGACCTCAGTATTTAAAAAATCCTGGCTATGATCCTAGGTACATTGCAATGTCTTTTTTCACAGATCCCATCTTGCTCTCATCTTTTAAAGACAGTGAGAGTGAAGTTTGAGGTAATTTTTTCAGGGGCCAAGGTACTTGCTCAAGCACCCAACAGGAACGTGATTGCTTTCCCAGGAAGTCACACCAGCGACCTTTCGACCACATGCACAGAGGCCTAACACATCCGCTCCTTGACCTGTTTCTGTGGCCTAGTATAGAGTCGGGAGGCAAACATTCCATGTTGACATGCTCATTCTTACGAGAATCGTTCAGTTAGTCCGCCGCACCGTAACAGAGAAAGTTTTCAGGGTGAGAGGGAGGGTAAAGGTGGGGGTAGGAAGGTGACAAGCGGCCGCAAATCCACGTGTCTGACTCTGATGCTGGAAAACAGAAGGCCATCAGCGATCATTTATCTGACACGACTAAGAGGTTTCAGGTGTCAGCAAAGTGTAAGTAACTCAGGTCAAGTGAAGCATCGTTTTTCTTTTTTCGTACACGCAGCCGTAATTTGATGCTCAGATTGCTACAATATGCCAGACTTTCTAATAACACAAAGCAGTGCCTGCTTATTTCCTGTCTGACGTTTTAATACTAAAGTTATGCTTATGAAAGACAATAGTTTCATGCATTTTATTGGCACTATTTTTTTCAGTTTAGAAGATATAGTTGTTTATGTATAGGTCATAAAAAATGTTGGTATCATGTTTTTTGTCTTATTGCTTACCTCGTGTGCTGATTTAAATTTTAATCGTTAGGCAAACATTTTGCTTGCAAAGAAAGACGGAATATGAAATTCTAATAAAAAGAAAACAGTGTGTGGGGTGAATCTGAAACCTTTCGAGAGGCGACTTACTGTGGAATTTATGTGCACATTAAAATATCATTTTCACATCACTATTTGCAACTGTCCCGTTACAGTCACTGGCACATTAACCCGATAACCACTCTCATTTTCAATCTTTCAGCCTTCTGGTAAAGTGGATGATTGTCCAGTGTGTACCATCAGCTAGTAGGGAGAGAACAGTTCAAAATCTTCAAAAGCTTAAGATTGCAGATGGACACGAAATATGAAACAGCTGATTTTAAGAAGCGAAAGATATTAATTAGTAATTACCTCATGCACTTAAGTCTGCCAGCAGCGGTATGTATAAATTTGCATTAAGCCCACAGTAAAAAAACGAGGTGGCAAAGTAGCCTTCCACTAAGTAACAATTTTGGCCAGTACATCAGATTCCTCAGAGGGTGAATCAAACTCACACTTCCATTTGTCCAAAAAACCTAATTAACTGATCTCCGCTTTCCAAAACTCTCAAAGACAGGCAAAAAATCACTTTAACCCCAGTTATTCCCAGATCAGCATATTCTGCTCTTACCATTCAAGACAAACACTTTTGGAAAGTTTGACATTTCAAGTTAATGCCCTCAAACATAATCAAAAAGACAGTAAGTAGCCTGCATAATTTGATAGTATCATTCAGCTTCTTATGATTTATGTAATTTTTATCAGACTGTTATCTTTTTTAGTTTCTTGTCTGATTCCTTCTCCTCAATGTGTACAGTAGGTTTCTGTCAATAAATTTCTGCCTCAAACAGACAGCGCTGTTGTGTTAAATTGTTAAAGACCTCAAAGAATATTTGGCTGGAAATTACAAATATAACCACTGTCTGTCCCTTTTTGTTGCGCTTATATTATCCTTCATGCTTTCAGTGAACGTCAGTGCAGGAAAACTATGTAGTTAAGGAGCCATCAGGCTTGCTGTGTTTATTCAGTGTTCAAGCTCCAGGCTTCATGGAAACATCAGTGCAGCCTTGTTTGAGTTGGAGAGCTGGACTCAGAGGAAGTGTTATTTCAAATGGAAAGGATGTGCAATTGAAGTTTTGTAAATCTGGAGCCTTGAGCCTTTGAAAAGCCTGCTCGGAGCTGCCATACTCATGAGAGCGAATGGTATCTTTTCCACCGCAAACTTTGAAGGGAGGCTGCAAAGAGAGTAACACGAAAGTCGGTTTCAAAAGCAATCGGCCCATCCTTGTCATAGTGAGGGTGGAATTCAGTTTACAACAGAAGATCAACATTGATATAATTAGATTTCCTGCTGTACCTAAAAAACATCCAGAAGGACCTGTTCCTTTTTCCTTTCGGTGAACCCTCAAATCTCAAAAACATTCGAATTTGATCATTCAATATATTCATGAGATGAGATGAGAAACATGAAAAGAGCTTTCCAGTAACACCCATTTGTGAGAGAAAGGAAGTAGCAGCATCGTGCTCCAGCCATGAGTCTAAACATCTAAATTACAGTACTATACCATTTGGAGCATGGTAATACATTGGTATAGCATTGTAATGGTATACTCAATATGGCATACTCTATGGTATAGTATGGAAATGGTATACTCTACATGGTATACTCACTGGTATAGTATGCTAAGAGTATACTGTTTCAAGTTGTCACACTCCTGTCTCTAGGCCTCATTACCCTTTCGGGGCACTTGAAGACTTCTTATTTCAATTCATTGTTCCCACATTTAAGCAAATGCAGACAAGTTTGATAAAGGTTAACAGTTGTTCCTCTTGGGCCGATTGCACAACTGCAAAGTCGTATTTCTCCCAGATTTACAGGGAGTCGTATTCATTATTACTTATCTCATTTATAGGAAAAAGGGCAGCATTACTTTTTTTTACCTATTTTCTGGATCAGAATGGAGAAATAGCTGCAACAAATTAAGATAAATGCCATGGGAACGATAATTTATAATTAGCCGATAATCAGCTTGTCAATTGGTCCACAATTTATGATGTGTCTAGTATGAGATTGTGGAGAAGTACATCAATACGGAGAACTTGTAAACAAATTACAGACAGATATAAACTCACGGAAATTAGAACCAGGTCACCGAAGCACTACAAATAACATAATCAGACCATTATCTAATTAGTTACATTTCTGCAGCAGTTTTCTTCTTAATGCCACAAAACAGACAGAATAGAAGTAAGGACTCAAAAGCGAAGAAATTATTAATCTGAAATTTGAACTATAGTATTCAATTTCAACAAGACTGTGCATACCTGGTTGCTGATAATGTTTTTCTTAATTGTAGATTGGTTCATTAAAATGTGGCCATACATGGGTAAATATTCACACCATCTTTTAACAAGTCCGGCAGAGACAGGAAGCACACAGTGAACATTCTGAAATGGACTGCAAAACAATACGAAATTCCGCTCAGAAAAGAAACATTTGCTCCTTGGCTGTCAAACAGGCTATGAAGAATTAGGTGTTTAAATCGGCATCAGCTGAGATGTGTTTATTACTGCCGTGACGTTACGGCATGGGAACAGCCATCGCTGGCCCGGTGTGCCCGCTGCCCCGGGAAGACGTCCCAGCACATTTCATTGAGTCAGGCTATATAAGACGCGGGGTTACGAGGCCAGGTGCTACCCATTACCCTCCATCTGGAGGCCATAACACCATACCCGGGCCCAGCGGGGGAGGGTAGCATGGCCCCAGCATAAAGAACTTAAATTAGCTTTACGAGGTCTCTCAGATGTCCCTGACACCGATTAACCGACCACAAGTTCTCCCCTTTCGAGTCCCTCTCTTCATTAATAAGATATTTTTACCTTGCCTTGGGAACTTGTGATGATTTTGAGCCATTTCAAGGCAATAAATACCAACAAATTTGTTTATAACAAATACTTAACGTTAGTAAAGGTGTATAATTTATGAATAATAAAGTCTAACTAAGTCTGAACTAAATTTTACTGGAATTGTTCTACTTTATATATAATATTTATATTGTATACATAATTATATGCAATAAATATAATAACATAATATGTAAGTCATCCATACTGTAGTGGTTTCCCAGTATTTAGGATTCCCTAATTTATTTTTCACAAATAAAATGCGTGAATGGATTTGGGAAAGTGCTCAAGTCAGAGGAAATGAGGAACATGGAGTAAATTTAAACACTTACTTATCAGTATGAAACATATTACTACATTTGAAAAAACGACTGTTTCCTGGAAAATAATATAATTATACCTTTATTCATTTTTTTTTCCTAAAACACAGTTTCCATCATGTTAATACACTGGTTGTATATCAATCTGCAAATCTCTCCAGATATTTCCATCAAAGGTTTTGCGTTTACAAGATCGAGCTGGTTCAAGCTGGTTCAGCCCATGATTTCTTACATGAAAGTTACCTTTATTCATTATGACACAAAGTTTAAGGTTGAGTTGTGTGGTGGATTGCGAAACAAATCCAGTGGTACAAAACTATTTCTGGAAGCCCTGCATACTAAATATAGCAGTTTGCTGGAGTCCTCCTTAGAATACATTGCTTTACAGTATATTTTGACATACACAAAGCATGTACAACGTGTAGGTTTCGTTTTGTGCCAATCTGTTCTTTGTTCTCTGCTATGCTTGTAATGCTCCCATCGTGCGAATTACACTCACAAAAAAAGGCCACGTGTTTGTTTTCACCAATTCCTCTGCGCTGCAGATGAAAGCCTAAAGAGTTAGGAAGTAAACAGTGAACTCTGTCACTGTCACTGAGTTCACCTCAACACCAAGACATTGACCTCAATCTGTTCTAATAAATAATGCAATGTATCCTAAATGAACACAAAATTGTGATGCAATGTATGCCTCCCTCGTAATCTGTAGAGACAATAGATTAAAACGTCCTGAATAACATCAGATATGACCCTACATATGAAATATACTGTATTGTCATGCAGTATTTTGAAAAATGTAATTAAATTAAGAATATATAATGTACAAGTTTGCACCAAGGGGAAATGTGTAGGCTTTTTCTACAATCAGTCCCATATAACAACATTTCTTGATAGCAAACTTATGTAGGCATATGCAGTTAATGAACTGCATTTCAGTACTGAAAGATTTAATAACTGTTATGCCAACCACATGCACATGCCAGTATAACCACTAACTGGTACCTCAGAAGTCACTTAATACACAATTAATTCTATAAATGGTTTTTCCACACAATAAGGAATGGGCTCATAAATTGCATATTTTTTACATGCTCATACCCTAAAGTAACTGTATGTATTTTAAGAGCCCCAAATGCACTTGTACCCCCTAAACTTGGCATTTAGGCCACTTATTGTTACCTGCTTTTTTTTATATCACAACCCTTTACCGTCTAACCCCACCACCCCCCAAGGAGCACTGAGCTATCAACACACAGTAAGTAGCAGTCGCATGAGAAGCTAAAAACGGCCTTCAGTTAAAAAAATTAACGCTTGGCCTGTACACTGTACAGCATTTGTGTAATGCTGGCTAGATCCGTACCCCAAACTCCTTTTAAAATGCCCTGAAAAAAGCGTTTCATGTATGCCACACCTTGTTAAATTCACTCAGACCTTTTAATAGCTAACGTTGACTTAAAGTTGACTTAAAGCATTACTTAACATTTAATTTGGATGGGGCCCTTGTTTTTGAGCATTGCCCCATGCCGGGACTGGTGCCAGGCTGGGGTGTAACGGGGCGAGCGGCCTGCGGTACGCACATGTACAGCCCGTCCCCACCATTACACAGAGGGCCCTCGTGCGGCTGATTTGCTCGAGAATAATAACACAGTAGCACCCCGCCGAAACGCTAGTGGTCACATTAAATACAGCTATATATATATATATATATATATATATATATATATATATACACATATGGGGGTAAAAAAAAAACATTAAGGCTAACACGCCTACATCTGTTTGCCACTTTATTGCTTTCAATAACAGTTGTTAGTGTTGTCTCTGCTCCCGTTTGTACTAAAGCTGACTACAGTATGTGGCGTGAATATTAAAGAATCCTGAGATGGCACATGACCTTCGCAAAAGAATTCCATGTGCAGATTTAGACCGTCACATGTTTTAATACGTCATGTGTATTATATGCCATACACATGTATATTTTATTTATTTTCGTGTGTTGTAACAAAGAGAAACGTCATTTCATCTCTCTGTGTGGCCCAGATAGCTATGACGGCAAGAACAATACTTTGAACATTCAAAAATAGTGACCTGAAGTACAATTGTAAATTTTGCATTTTCAATCAGGATCTCAATGGTGAAACTTGTTTTTGCCAAACAAAAGCATCAGCTTCAGCTCAGTCTCTGAAGTCCTACTTGTAATTGTACGGTAGGTGAATGGACAGCCTTATGATTTATTATTATTATTTTATTCTCATTATTTACAATAAAAAAAAAACAATGTGGAGTAACGTGTGAAACAGAGGGTAGGGATAAGGGGGTCGACGGTGAATTAATCTTTTTTCTAATAATTGTTATGCATGCTACTCATTGGCTCCCTGTCAAGTCGCTCATGTCTTACACATTAGCAAAAATAGGATAATTTTATAGCATTTCCTTTCTGTATATGTGTAAAGTTGTCTGGCTTCTTCCGGAACAGTCTAATAAAGCAAAAGACCGACTTGTCCACATGGTATTTTACTTCTTCTGTTATATTGTTGCAAAATATTTTTATTTACTCTGAACCATTATTTTTAGAGTTATGCCGATTGCCTGCTTCAGGTAAGAAGCTAAAATGTAAATAATTTCAGGATATTCTGAATGATTGTAACTCTATTATTGCCTGAATTAGCTGAGGCCCTGATTGGGTTCCAGATGACGGCTTCTGATTTTAACTCTAATGGTGGCTTTAAATCACTGCACTCCAGATACTGCGGAGCCAACATGACCCACAGTCTATAAATGGAACTTAATTATTATCATTAAACATATTAAAACGAACTCTGACAAAATGTAGGACTGAAATGGAAGCATTCACATGCTGGTTTATCAAGTACATAGTCATTTTCGGAAATCTTTAAATATCAAGACTGTTTGTTTAGCATAAACCGGTTTTAAATTGTGCCATTGATCAAACCATAAACACTGATAAACAAATAACGTGTCACAATATCAAAATAAACCCTTTTGGTTTCAGGGATTCATTTGTTGTTTTTACAGTAGATCTTATCAACAGAAAAAAACTTAAATAGCATCAAAACTTCACAGAAATATTTCCACAGCCACCTCAGATCTTGCTAAGGCAATCTGATTAGCCCAAAAGAAAATTATGCTTTAGGATGTATTATGGGCAAAGATAAACAAAACAATACTGGCATATTCATTTCCCAAAACATTTATTTTACTTTCTTATTTATACAAATGAATTGTTACAAAACACAATGATTCTTGTTTTTTTTTTGTCTTAATCTGTGATATAGATGTTGTATCAACAAAAAGCTAATTTAAGATTGGTGATTTAAATGGACTTTGTGAATACATTTTATGTGTGTTTGCTAGTAAACCATCTATCCATCCATCAATCCACCTTATTACTGCTTTCCTGGATGATGGTAGAGGGGGTACGCCCTGTATCAAGTCCATCGCAGGGCATAGTACCATTTTGTTTGTTAATGACTATTGCTGTCAGACAATAAGTCCAACATAGCAGGTCTTTACAACAAGGACAGTTGTAGATAAATTTAGCAGAGTATGTAGGGAAAAAAGTCTAGATATTTTTGCTAATTAGAAATATGAGAAACGAGATTAAAAATATGACAGTGCCTGCAAGGAACCTGCTTTCCTATTTATATGACACTTGATATTGAATAATACCTCTCTGCAGGGCATTAGCTTTGAGTCAATTAGAAGTGTCAAAAAAATAAAGCAGGAAGTGCACACAGATAAACTTGAGACAAAGCATTTGGCGATCTGCAACCATTTAAGTCGTACGGGGTTCAAAGTTACCTCTGGAAAAAGTTATTCCTGGAAAGCAAATGGGAACACAGTTGGCCTGCTATACCCACCCCCCCCCCCCCACCCCCAAGTAGGACTAGAGCCAGTAAATGTCTAGCCAAATGAAGAAGTCTTAAATCAAATTGAGTAAAGCTAACATTAGAGAATGCTCATGGTGCATTAAACAGAGCTGTAAATACTCTGCATAAAGTATCCGTGAATGTTAGCCTGCTGCTAAGCACAATCCGCATTACTGCAGACACTGCAACACAATTTTCTATTATTAATTTTGCAATTAACAATTGATAGGAAGACATTTAACTCTTTAACCTTTACGAAAAGCTATTACCTCCCAAGTAAGCCAAATATGTTCCCATATAATAAATTAGTGCCTATTATTGTTTAAATGTTATAGTACATGGTCCCTTCTTTAAAAAGCTGCGGATAAATTTCTGCATGCATTTTGCTTCGCATATGAGTTTTTGCGACGCAACTTGCTATGTCAATTTTAAAATCCATTGCTCACTTAAATCCGGTTTCAGTCTTCTTTTTACTGTAAATGAGGACAAGATCAATTCAATCCAAGTTGTATCACTCGGACATGAATCTTTCCGGGGACGTTGATGCACGGTGCCTGATTCGCAAGAGGACTTCAGAGAGATGATTTATTCAGGCAGCAGGGATGCCCTTCCAGCCCGATCTGGGCCATTGTGGTTTTCCAGGAAAAAATGAGGCTCGCACTGAACTGCCATTACATCTCCAGGATGGTTTCCTTAACAAGAGGCTCTCAAAGCCATCCTTTAACAGATGTGACTGCCTATTTAAGGACATAACCATAAACTTACAAAAAGGGACTTCCAGTGATATACCCTTTGAATCAGCCACTCTATTTTATGCATGGACCCCATAAAGACTTAGGACAGATTCATACTGAAGGGAGTTATCAGTTAATGACTGACTGGATTGCTTTTACAGAACCACCTACATAAAAATATGAATTTTTCAGGGAGAATGGGCCACTGTAAAGGGTGGCAAGTGAATATGGGCAGAAGGGAGCCTGTTTATGAGCACAGTCATGTCTGGGTTATTGTTAAAATGGACTTAAATGTCAGCAGGTCCAAAAAATACAAATAGCAGCTTTCTTTTATTGTTGAGAAACCTGTCAACATGTTTCTTTTTGTGCTTGAATACAAAATCTATGGCCGGTTCTGAATTTACGGGGTTGTAACCGATACCAGGTCAACATGACATTGACTACAAATCATCATCAATGAAAAGAGCATGTGATGCCTGTATTTCTCTGAACTCTTTTTTCCAAGTATTTTGTATTCCACGGAGTTTTGGAAGTGATACATTTTTCCAGTAATACTTGCAAAACACCTAATATATTTTACAGTTCTCGAATGCCTATGCTAGGGAATTTTGCAGAGCCGATATGTCATGTCGTCATTACCTCGTCAGACAGCAAAAATAAGAGTCTAATTAATAGGCACGCCATTTCTGGTGCGTTTCCAGAGATATATAAATGACTTTCTAACCGGTAAGGAGTTACAGAACCAAGACGTCGTCGCCAAGAATTCAGTGTACCTCCCTTTGAAGACTTAATTGTGCAATTTGCCAATTCCAAACACGTGGGCAAACAAGGTCCCACCATCCGGTGAACTTGCTTTCATGTCTTGGCTGCACTTCTAGCGATCTGGACAGAAACGTCCGGAGAACTCGCCATGACACGGGGCTGGGAATGGAACACAAACTGACACTTTCTATAACGCGCAACTCCGCCGAGAAGCACCATAACAGAAATTCATATATGGCATAACTATGAATCCCAGTGGCGGATGGAAGGCATATTCTTAGCCTTGTAAACAGTGCAATGTCACAGAAAATGAATGGTGTGGTTTTGGTGTAATGGCACAATGGGCCGAAGGAGTTCTGAGGCGGAAGGAATGATACAGCACTCCTTTCTTTCTCGTTCTAGCAAAGTGTGCCCAAAGTGTGGCCTGCAATCAGAATTCTAAATTTATCAGGATAATGGTTCACCAAATCGTTCCCAGGCATTTTCACCGTGCCTGGCAGGAGACAAGGATCAAGGAGGAACATAATCGAATTTCACTACCCTTTATCTCTCCGACTTGAAGGAGAAATGTGGCTCTTTCTGATGCCATGTCCTTTTGTCATGACCTTAAGAATCTTCTTTCCATCTAGTAGGTTAAGCCTACATTAGACATGTTGGGCTATTTGAGGATTTATCAGTACAGCTGAAAATAAGACAAAAAATGGGCCCGGTTTTTTATATATATTCTTTTTCCTATGGAAAATTGACTCTATTGAAAGTGAGAGGCACACGAGGCAAATGGGAGTTCATAGAGAATAGCCATGTGTTTAAAGGTAACCGTTTTCCAGGATTTTACAAGAGAAATCGCCCTGTTTATCACATAGGTGTGATGAATTAACTTATTAAATTATAAAATTATATACACCTTCATTAGATGGTTATGAGCATCTCACGAAACCTATATAAAGTCATGCCCAGAATCTGCACAAGAGGTGAATTGGGCATGTGGAATCTCCTGGGAGAATGTGAAACATTTTCATGCTTGGTTAGCTCCACGAAGACATGCGCTGGGACATCTCACAGCATTCTTAGTTCCTTGCCTCATGCTTCTCTGCAGATACCAAATGAAACCAAGGCAGCCCTGGACTCTTGACTGACAGGCCCTTGCGCTGAAAGTATGCCAAGCTTCTTGGGGCACCATGGGCGGCCAGGTATGCACGGCCCATACCGGACCACAAGCGGAAATCTGAGCAAGGTATCCATTAAGGCTGCGGTTGAAAAGGGGCAAAGAATTTCACATCTGGATTCGCGCCTCATTGGACCCGAATGGCGATACACCGCGCTAAATGCATCGCGAGCTAGCTGCGGTACGCTTGCGCTCTTAGTAGCTGCTGTTTACGTCAACCCGGACCTTATGTCATCCTTCAGAAAGAACCATTTGGCTGGATATCTAGTTTCTTCTTCAATACATAAAAATTTTACACTTTCGAAATAGACTAGTTTATTCATATTTTTTGGATGGAAATTGAATGTACAAATGCTTTCCATGTTGTAGCGTAATAAATGTGTATAAACTGTAAGTGTTTGAATAAATAAAATAAGTAGCATGAAATGACGTGGTCACACAGCTAGCTCTTTAGACACAAGATGTCAGCTTGGATCCCTCTTCACTTCCCAGCAATTATAAAACATGCAATGGTGACACATACGGCCTTTAGCCATACGAGCCTCGTAGACTTCGATATGGGAAGAGTTCAAATGATTATGTTTCGTCGTAAATTCCTTTTGGGGCTCCCGCTCATGCATGTATTTTGGCCAGAGAAAACGCAGATAAATAAACCATACGGTGACGTGGAATCAAGTTTCGTGCCTTTTCTGCCATTCCAGCTGCCAGCGGACAGCATAAAAATCAGCTTTAATAAAACCACTGACCTCAATCTGCTATCTGGGTTTTACTCATTTGCTCTCTCTCTTTTGCTCTTTTTCCTTACGCGCCCGGGGCTGCCGAGCCTTGCGCTGAATGCGAGCTGCTGTGACCTGAGGCCCAGACCGATGCTTCGTGCTGGCTTACGTTTCACTGCCAGCGGCTCTCGGATTGATTTCCACCTGCTCCGGTCGCCGCTACTTTCCACTGCATCTGCATTTTTTCCTGTCCCCCCCATGTGGGCCACTAAATATTCTGTCCGTATCTATTTACTCTGTTTACTTTAGATGCCCCCTCCCCCCCAATATCCTTGAATGGGTCATACGTGCACGTTTTTGTTTTACAGTTGCAGGAAAAGGCCAATTTCTAATGATAGGCCAGTCTGCTCCTGGCATAATGAAGTTGATATTTAAATGCAATTGTTGTACTCTTTGACAGTATTCATGTGGTCCGCTGGATGGTGGTCCATGACCTGAAGACGGGAGCGTTCCTTGTTCAATACAGAACATGTGCTGGTTTCCAAAACAGATTTGCATATGCGTGTGTTGTTCCAAGTCTGAGGATAATTTGTCTCTTTTCCATGGAAGACTTGGAGCGTTTAAGTCGCTTTAGCTAACGTATGTTCTTTGTTGCAAGCCGAATAGATCCTGTGGAAAATTTTAACGTTAATTGAATCTGTGAAGTCAGAAAGGACAAAGAAGGCCTTCAAATGTCCGATCTGTTCAGATCAAAGGCAGACTGAGCTTTTGTACGTTTGTGGCCCGTATGAAAGCAAACTCTGCAGGTTTGAGATTGAGCAAAGAGGAACAAGTAAAAAGGAGGATTTGCCGCAATTAGAAATTTCTTCTTTGTTGATGGTCCCAACTGCAAAAGGGTGCATTGGATTAGGAAATAATCCTAGATTGAAATAAGACAGCATCCACACACAGTCTGAGCCAACAAAGCAATTTAGCATTTACAGGCCATTTTAACAGTGAACTTTGCATTCTGCAGCATCTGCAGGAGAAACGGAACATCTCCAATGTATAAATATGTTGTCAATGACCAGAAGAGCCTTCACCAATATGTAAAACAGCAAATTCCAGTTCAGAATACGATTAGGAGAATGCAGCCTGAAAGACAATGTATGAGTTTCAAACCATCCACATGATTCAAATAAAGCCACTGGTAGTTCCAAGATAATGTCTAATAGTTTTGGCAGGGGCAGGAGATTAATGACTGTGATGTAAACTGGGTGTCTTTGATTCACAGATTCAGGTTTGAGACAGGATGGGAGACGCTTGTGGAGCAGGACTCTAGAGGGGGCTTCTACCTGTCCTCTGAAAATCACTCGCAAGACACGACTTAATGTGCTTAGCTGCAGAACATCCCTGCAGGTACTTGTATGAGTCAGGGAGAGTATTTTTCTTGGGGCCACAAAGAGCTCCATGACCGGGCCAAATTTAATCTGGGTCTTTGTCTCTCGGGGGAGAGACAAGGTGCACTTACCAAACTTTTACTGCCCCCCCCCCCCCCCATTTCAGAGATGTCATTGCAGGTGAATAATCGCTGCATATCCCTCAAAGACACATTCTGTCCAAAGGCATCTCCTCCTCATACTTTAGGATGATCTTTCCACTAAGGTCTTCATCTTCTTCTTCCGTTTTTCCCTCTCCTCTTTCTGACATTTAAATGAAAAGATGTGTCAATGTTAGTAATACCATTTTTTAATTTGGAAGAATTTTTACATCATTAGTTTAACAAAACACTGGATGGATACTTTAATTTGAAATACTATCAATTCCATTACTAAAAAATGCAGCACTGGAGTAGTTTAATGCAAAATAAAGTTTATTATAACTTTTTAAATAATTTATCCATGGCCATTCCTTGAAGGGAAGCAGGATTTGGCTACGTCTCACATATGCCAGTTCTGGCAATGAACTTGAAAATGGAAGCTTTTTCCATCACTCAATGACTCATGGATCAAATGTACACGGGGAGAAGCCGGCTAGTGCCAGCAGCAAGATGGATTTGATACTGTAATTGATGGTCAACTGTATAAATCCATTATTGCTGGGTGGTCCTGTACCTGGTTTATGTCCAACATTGTTTCATTATGAGGCCATCCAGGGGGTGCTCCATTTATTGCCGGCGTATTTTATTGACGTTAGCCTTTGCTTAGTTGCAATCTCAAAGCACACAACTTCATAGCTTTAGGGTTACACGTAGTTCTACAGCCACCTATATGGAGCACTCCAGAGGGAATCCCTCGATCTTTTTAATGAACGTTGGCCCTGAACTGGAAATGGTGACAGGATTCATCAGGTCCATATTTTGCTGACGCAGGAACACAGAGTGCAAGCTGGCGAACACTCGGGGTGACGGCCGGGTCAGCGGATAGACGTAGTCTTTCCATCAAGCCAGAGAGAGCTGGAGGAAACGGAGCCGTTCTCTTCTTTTTGAGCTGAATCAAGCAGCTAGCATGTTGTAAAAGGCTGAAAGAGGCTAATTACATAAATTAAGTTAACGACTTATGTACTGTTTTGTAGCTACATACACATACAAGACTTAAAAAGTATAGTAAATAATAAAAGCCCTTCACGTCAAGACTACACAGAGATACGTCTCCTTTGAACATAAATAAAACACGGAGTTGCTGATTGCCACAGTAGATACTGAATAAGGAGACTTATGAGTCAAAAACTCATTGAAATATATGTTTAGAAATAAGGACTCAATTGAGAAAGGTTGTGTCCTGTGCTGACTCTGTTGTTTTGTCTACTAAAAGTATGGCTTCAGTAAAAATGATTTATTCCACATGTACGCCAACATATATTCTCCTACCAAACAATCATTTTATTTATTTAGCAGATGCTTTTACCCAACTCTACAATTGAGGAAGCAGGGTCAGTCAGTCCCTGGAGCCATTGGGGTTAAGGGCCTCGCTCAGAAGTCCAATAAAATCACTTGGATTTAAACCAGTGCCTTTCTGATCACAGGCGCAGAGACCTAACCCCGAGAGTCACACAACACACATACACAATCACGTAACAGAGATCTGCCCAGTTCAGTGAACTGACTACCTCTAATTGCGTTGAGCTGTTTCAAGGCAGATCAAACCTCGCATCTCCCCGGTGATGGAGTGTGAGGGACATGCTGGTAAGTCTCACCTCCATTATGCGATGTGCTTATGAGGGTGAATGCGTCACACTTTTATCAAACTTAACATTCCTCCAGGTTTGCAGAGGAGTATACATATCTTGCATAACAGTCCTGACAGCACGTCCGCATGGAAACCTGAATCTCCCAAGCTTTATGAAACAAGTGTTATGCAAACTATTATTTTCTGTGTGGCATTAAAGTGAACTCCCAAAAATAAGAATAACAGGTTGAGTTCAGGGATCCATTTCCGTCACTGGATTGCAGTTTACTTTCAGGATTTACGGTCAATGGCACACTATGGATATCTGTGATTATTGTTTAATGCTGTCTCTAATATCTTGTTTATTCTTTTTCTTTTTTTGTTGTGCTATGATTAAAAATGCAAATCTCACAATGTGTTCTATTGAAACACATGCTTCTGGATACATTGTGCCTTGATAGGCTTTAATGCTTCCGTTGGCACAATAAATATCTGAGCTACTCAATGCTACCATATGGGTTCATCAAGGAGATACTCCATTAAGCGTGGCTATCATCTGGTCTGCCTCAAAGTGCATAGTACCTCATATTACCAAGCTGGGACTCCTGACGTAATTTTCCCTTTTTATGTTCATTATTTAGATATTATTTTCAGTTTTATTGTGCTGGCGCCTGCATCGGACGCTCTCCAAATGGGACGCTATGCCGAGAGCTGCCTCTACAAGGTGCAGTGTGCTCGTGTCACCTAACAGATGTTGTCTTGGTATGGATTGTGTCTTGGAGGTGAGCCATCGCATCGCCTGGTTTTCCCTCCATCCTGTGGCTGCCAGGGAAAACCTGATCTTCACTCCCCATGTTTAAATAACTCCCCTGTTGGATTCGGGGGATATTCTTTTCCTTTTTTTTCCACTTGGATGCACTCTTTTTGTTCCATACATAAATTTGCAGCTCCCGGGGAAATGGATGTAACATCTGCAAAGGATCAGTGGTGCTGTCATCATCGGCTTCTCCGGGTCCAGCGGCAAACCCTGCTAGAGATATCACACCTCTGGCCACCCCCTCCCCCACACCATCACCACCTTTGCCATCAGTTCTGTCTCCTGCGGCCGGGCGGGGGGGGGGGGGGGGGCGGGGGGGGGGGGGGGGGGGGGGGGGGGGGGGGGGGGGGGGGGGGGGGGGGGGGGG
>JAODKN010000037.1:7195776-7211218 GCA_026774425.1 Petrocephalus zakoni
CCCCCCCCCCCCCCCCCCCCCCCCCCCCCCCCCCCCCCCCCCCCCCCCCCCCCCCCCCCCCCCCCCCCCCCCTAAAGGCAAGAGCACAGATGTAAAAAACGTTATCCATTTACGCTCCCAATTGAAAAACCAGGCAGCAAAATAAAACGGCGCGCGGCAGCGGGAAACCGGGGAACTGGACGGCACGTAAACGCACTCACGTAAACGCACTCCCCTGCCGCGCCACATGGCAGACCTCTTGAGTCGCTAACAGCACGTTCGGAGTGCAAGGATCACTGCCTCAATTAGCTGTTTCGCTAAAGGGCACGCTGGTATACGCGGGAGGGGCAGAGGCGTGGATCGGGGGCCCTTTTTTGGACGCCAGACGCACTGCTTGACTGCTGACACACTAGGCCGTATTGTTCGTGTGGGCACCTAGCTATTGCAGGTAAGGTGGCATGCAGACCCTAGTGCTGACAGCACATCTGGGCCTCTCGCCAAAAGCCATCAGTCTTTATTTGGGAGCCGCTGCTCACAGCCATGGCATGTTAAGTGATGCGACTGACATTCGCAACAAAGTATACAGCAGAGCCTCCAGGCATGGAGAATAATATTTACCCTCTCTGAGAGTGACGAGCCCGCACTGTTATTTTCTTTTGCTCTCCTGTTGCGCCTTTAACCCATTCCTACGGCTGCATCTCCACGCCGCCAGACAAGGCCAACGCAAAACATTATATCAGTACCTGACAAGCTTTCCCTATAAGTCAATATCACACTATCACTTTGGGTGCTGAAATTAATCGTTTTCAGTTTTGTCATGTAGATTTTGCTTTTCTTCTTAAGGAACCTCTTTTTCATGTCTATCGACTTTCGGCATTGACCTGCAGACTGATATTCAGCACCCCCCCACCCCCAACCATGCAATATATAGAACATATTTTCCTACGAGATGACGCGGCTTCAGATTCATAAATCTCTGACTTGTTTTTGGTTCCCACCTACAAGCTCTATATTCAACAAACGCAGTTGCATTCCTTGTACACTTTAATATACCATCTATTGACTTTTAATGCATGCTTTAGCTAAATCTCAGGTTCCATGTGGTCAGACAAACCCTACGCCCAGACAAAACATATGGCCTGCCGCATACTTCTGTTTTGTTTTCACTGTGACGGGCTACTGGAATAGGAAAAAAAAAATGGGACGGGCTTGTATACATATAACTTTGCACTGCATATTCCATATGTTTTGCATTTAATGGCATGAATAGAACTAGCAATTAGTGTGTTAGCTGGTTCTGTGTCGTTGACTCTGAGTCGCACTCCCAGCAAGCCCGGCCCGCGCCCGGACGATCCATTAGCGCCCTGGTAGCACGAGGGAGTGCTGTTGAGACAGAGCTGTTCTGCGTCTCTCTCTGTCTCTCTCCCTCCCTCTCTCTCTCGCTCCCGTGATCCAGGCTGATGGGTTGCTTGCTGTTCCGGGCACCAGGGAGAGGGGGGTCGAAGGAGTTTCACACGCTGCGACTCGCCAGTCTAATCGCGTCGTGAAAGGTCACGACAAAGCGGCCGTGGGTCTGACGCCGTTCCGTCCGCAAACCCTGTTAATTCACACTTTCTCTCCAAGGGAACAGTTTGTAGTCGAAACAAAAGGTGTAAAGGCATATAAGTTCTAAGCAGAAATAGCCTCATCCAATGTGAAGAATTAAGACTCTTTTTTTTCTCTCTGAGAGAAATAATGATTCATAATTCTAGCCAGAGCAATAAACAGGACATAACGGTGAATAGGTTCAAAAGTCATATTGACAGAATAGACAGGATGCTTGCTAGGCTCAGCCTTATACTGAGCAGAAATGCAATGTAGGCACATTCTTGGACGCATTAAACTTAAAGGGGGTTAGGTTTTCATCAGCAGGTCTGGAAAAGTCAACACTACCTGTGTGTTAGCTAAGTCCCCTGATGTGGTTGTCTAATTTGGAAATGTGTGATTGTGAATAACACCTTTCATGTTCACAAACTTGCTAGTATTAAACTGAAAATGTATTGCTTTTATTTACATTTCTAATACGAAGAGATGATCTTGCTAATAATGGACACGTGGCTTGCATATTTGGTACCGTCCGCAGACTGTCCTCTTTTTATTCTTTTGTCCAATACTTGTGCGATACACAACATTATTATTATTGCCAAAAAATCCACTTTGCAGATCAGTGTGGTTCAAGAAAATAAGATTCGTGTGTACGAGATAGGCTAAACAGATTAGCAAGGTGTTTGGTAGGACAATTCAAAAAAGCTTTAAGACATAGGAACACTTTGATTTCATAGAAATATATTGTATATATGTGTTTACTGCTAGCAAATAATAAGTTTCTCTGTGCGTGATTTAACCTCATTGTGGCCCTTTTGAAGGTTTTGAACACAAGATATTTTTGAAGCAGCAGAAATCCAGAGTTAAGCATTAAAAACACAGCAGGCTGGAGAGAAGAAGGGTAATACCGAGGCCTCACCTCTGTGAGCAAAGGTGCATTCCCTGACTGTGCCACGCCGAACAATGATCTAAGTGTCTCCTGCATACTTTAGCCCGACCGCAGGAGGGAAGCGAGCAGCGAGCTGGGCTGCGTGATATTAATAGACGTGCCTGCGGTTTCTGGGCCACCTGTCCTCCCATGCGCTGTCATGCGGTGCCACTTACGAGCTGTTACGTGAACCTGTCACATCTGTCCTTGCAGGCGGCTCGCTGTGCAGGTACGGCCCGCCCGGAGCGCCAGCGGGGCTGCATTGGTTTTATTTAGGTGCCTCTTCTGTCGACATCTGCTGTAATGCTAATCGCTAACGGCAGGGCACACTGTCAGAACAGCAAGTCCACTTGCATGCCATTGCATCTAACCTACTAAATATTCAAGCATGCACCCTAGGTTATATCAAACCAATTGCATATTAATAAAAGCCTCAGTTATTTGTTTATTTTAAGATGCTATTTTCAACAGTGTAATTGCAATAACTCTATTTTGCATAACAGAGATATAATAATAAATAATAAAGTCAAGTCAATAATAATATATTATAATGTCATGTCAATAACAGAAGTACTGTATTCACATGGATACCTCGAGCCATTTCATAAAACATGAATTAATGTACGTCGTTTGGCCAAACGCTCTATATACCAATTGCCTACTCTTATGATATATAGTTATTCAGTGTTAAGCTGTATAACTCATAATTATGCAACTGAAATATTCAAGTCTGCACAAAGCAGCCACTGAACATTGTATGGTGGATGTTCACATTGTTCCGGATTCAAAGAGAGCTCCTCTCTCCAAGCCTTCAGCATCAGGAACAGCAGAGCTATAGCAGTATTACAGAGCTCTGCATTTTAAGCGAGTAATGGCTCATCTTCACTGTGCAATTTCATATCTGCATAACTATTGGCAATTTATGCTGAGTGTGGCTGGACAACTAAGCAGTACAATGCATTTTAGGCACAGCCCCAGCCAAACGCCGTGAGTCCTGAATCACTGAATGAATACATGTACCTAAGCTCTCTTTAATCCGCTCCTTAGTGCTGAACCGGCACTAGTCTAAAGACCTACACCCTTTTATTAAGGTCTGTTTCCAACTTATGTACCTGCCCCTCTTAGATCAGGAGGCATGATGTCAGACTCACGGCTGCCCTTTAATCGACAAACCCAGCGAGCACTTGAGAAGGGACAGTTAGCAAATCAGCACATCCTGAAACCCAAGGCAATTATACCTATTAAGCCATACCCCTGTATTATTATGCAATGTGAGAAGATTCCCCTTAACATACTGTAACAGCATTTTTACACAGATGAACACCTTTGTTAATGCTTAGAAATCATTAATGAGGAACAGCTCTGACTAGCAATCGCAACATATTTTGCAAGTGCTTTGGTCCCCCGAGGTGTGCTCCAGCGGGGTGCCCTGTGCTTTGGTCAGGTTGATAACTTACTTTTAGGTTGCCAGACAGGTTATATTTAAAGTGATTTCTGAAAACCTGGCTTCCGACCAAGCTTGCCATCCTTGGTCCTGAGGCTATCAAATGAAATACCTTGTTTTCGCACGCTTATCAGCTGATAATAACTCTTGGCTTATAGTCATTGGACCCTTTTCCAACTACCTGATGATTTCTGGACTTGACCTTGGTGTTTGGTCAACTGAAATGTTTATACCAACAGCTCATGGGCTGGAAAATGTAGTCACTGAGAGCCAAGAATGTCTCAAACACATCAAATGCTAATCAGTGTTAATGCATTGTCAGGCCAGCAGGATAAATTGTGGAACCCCTGGCCCGGTGTCCTCCATTTTGAAAAAAGCATGCATATATGTACCTATGTCTCTAAGTTGCCCTTGCGATACATTGACATTTGTGATGTAAATAAATAATGACATGCTATACCTTTAAAGGGAATTAAGTTTCAGAAGACGCCCCCTGCTGGATAAACAGAAAAATATTATTTCATGACAGATTTTTGCATAATTGATTGTAACGTGAAGCACCTGTCCCAGCTGTAGCGTGTTGATAGCCCTATCCCACACTGCGCTGGGAGAGAAACTGCGTCAGCTAAGAGCAGACTCTTACATGCTCCCTGCCCGTATATGGAAGTCCCTCTGGCTTCCACTACAGTGTCTATGTAGGTCCTGCAAAATGTGACCCTGTCCATCTGTACCAGTGCCTGAGCTGTTTCCATATCACTTTCCTTCTCCATCGGGGTATAACCAGCTGAGGGACTCCTTGCCTCTCGTTTCACTGTAAACACACTTCTCTCCAGGCTTCCACACCTTGCGCTGAAATTCCCCCGCTGCAATATAATTTTACGGCCATGACTTCACGAAGGCCTCTGCGAGGTGGATCCCTCGCCCCAGCGACCGCGGTGCCGTGTTTATGTTTACGGTGCCACCACAGTGGCTGCCGCTGGGGCGCCTTCACCTAGGCCCGGCACGGTGGCGACGAGCAGGGGAGGCTTCCAAAGGCCTCTCTGTCTTAAAGGAATGAGGAGGGAGACAGGGAGCCAAGAGGCAACAGCTGATGGATGGGAGGTTGAGGATAGGGGCTGTGGACCCCTGGACCCCCTCCCAAGCCACTGACCAGATGGTCATCCGGAATTACGCAAGACTGTCATTCCACCCTGGGAACTTGGCCCCCAGCCTGCGGGGCTGTAGATCTGCACAGAAGGGGGGCCCAGATAGAGAGTGGTGACCCGGGTCCGAGCAGGCCCTGGGGTCTATGGGTAAGCCCTCTCGCCGTCTCGAATCATATAAACAATTGCGCGAGGAATCCTCCCGAGTGTCGGGGGGGCTTGCACAGAGGCTTGACCCAACTGGCTGCCTGTCTTCGTATTCCAGAACCTTCCAAAAACCCGAGGCATCTGGGGATCATCTGAGTCCTACGGAAATGTTTTGGGCAGGTCTCCTTTTTCATTTGTTCGACGCGGATGTCGTCCTATAGCACATTTCCGAGCATTTTCGAGGCAGGAGACGTGCAAAGTCAGGACAGCTAGAGCTGTTTGGTAAACAGAGAAGGTGAGAGAAGGTGATACCTTGGAGACGGCTGCTGCCAGCTGGTCCATCGGGGGTGACGCACCTTCGGTGAATTATTTGTCATGTAATTTATTACTGGGTGGATCTTGCTTGCTCATTGAACAAAAAAAAAGAAAATTACGAAAATACTTCCACCACGTGATTCAGGGAGTTTCACCATGAATTTATTGCCCGTGTGTTAAATGTCTGCTGTGAGTGTGTCTTTATTTGTATTATTTTTATTTTTTTTACTGATGCTGGGGCATTACTTTGGCACAAAGTGGTCAGTAAATTTGGCCCATGCTGAGATATTTGAGCTAAAAAGAAATTTCAAGCTTGCAACATTACGGGCCTTCCAAGAAGTCTGTAAACTGCAGTTTTAGAACTTATTTTTTTAAGCTACTCGTTGAAAGTATCACTGGGGCCTTTTGTGTTACATTAACTTCTCTTTGTTTCATAGACTTTCCACATTTACTAAACAGCTCTTATCAAGCTCTTTTTATAGGGGATTTGGGGGGAAGAAATGGCATTCAGGATATGGTATTTAATTACATGTGCAGGTTTTCAGGAACACTGTATTTTTGTTTTCAGCGTAGCCCTTAGATTCTAGAGCCCACAGCTGACACAGGAAAATGCACAGAAAGCACTTTCCTGCAAAGGGAATGCTAATCCCAGTCCAGTAGCGGCACAGAATCGACGTCCGTGTGCCTATAGGGAGGAATGGGCCGTGTGGCACTCGGGTTCGACAGTAACACTAACCAGGGCGGCGAGGCCGGCCAACTGATTCACATGTCACCGCTGATCTGCCAGGGATAGCATGACAGAGTAACACTATGCCCGGTATTGGTAGGTATTGTCAAGCTGGAACGCCGGCACAGTGGGGAGGGGGGAGGGGGGGGTTTGACAGGCTTCTGACAGTCACCAGACACGGCAAGCGGATCACAGCCCAGGTTGGGGTTTCTGACTGTAAGGAAGCGATAGGAAAATAATACGACAGGATGGTAGGATTACCGTCAGTTTTTGATTCTACAAACTTGGCAGCCCCATGAATGGACATAAATACTGTTTAAAGACGTGTCTTCGTAAAGTATCAGCGGGCTAAAGGAGGACGGCCCTCGTGCACATCCGCAGGCCGGTCTGCCTTATAAGGAGCTGTGCAGTAGGTAGGCTGCCCCTTTGAACGGGTCGCCAAATTTTCATTTAGCATAAGGCAGCTGTTTCTCCAATACTGTACAAAGATGCATATTCTTCTTTGCCACTCTTCGGATGTCCCTCTTTCCTCGAGACGACGGACCCGGCCGGTCATTTCGCTATAATTAGACGGAAGAGGTGCTCGCTTGCTTGCCGGCTACCCACAGGGGGGAGGGAACAAAAAGGGGGTAATTGCAAGCTGTGTATGTTCAGGCTGAGACGACAGTGTTTTAGGACTCGGGGAATCCTTTTTTAAACTGCGTGGAGGAGCCGCGGACCAGCGAGGGGGGGCAGGGCACTCCCTGGGGGCCCCACCATAGTCAGGATCTCATTCACCCTTAGTGGCACCAGACGTGATTACAAAGGGAGGGTGAGTTTGGAGATGGGGGGGGGGTGAGAATGTTAACTGCAGAGTCCCCCCCAAAAAAATTGTAAGTGATAACAAAGAGGATGCTTATCCCTGAACCCGAGGTCACATGACAGACTTTGCAGCCATGAATACTGACTGAAGCTGTCCCCCTTATAGGATCCAAACCTCTCTGACTGGTATGTCAGGCCAAAAGCCCATCCCAATAATAACTTTGCTAATGCATTTAACAAACGTGAGTGCAGAGGAGGCAAGTGTATTTTTCTGGGCGTTCAGTGTGGCCATTTCTCCGGCGTTCACTGTTGACAATTGTAGCTAAGCAATAATCTGAAGTCTCAATCACAGCCTGACTGAGCACCAAATAGCCCATTAATAGTGTGTTTAAATTGCAGCCCTCACTTCAGAAAGTAAATAAGGTCATTCGCTGCGATATACATAAGCGCAGACTTGGCCGTTAGCTGCGTGGATGTCATGCAGAAGGCGGGCTTGGAAATAAATTGTATAGGCCGAGTAAATATTTACGTTACGCAGAAAATGTTAACTTATATACAGTGTTTTAGTCATCCCTTTGTCACGGTTCATTTCGGTGTAGTCTTTCACCCATTGAGCTTGTTTCTTTACAGTCTATGGCATAACCTGCTGTTCCAGACACATTTAAACATGAGATTACCGCATGTCTACATGTGTGTAATTACTATGTCGTCTGCAGGCTTTTTTTGGTTGATGCTTAGGTAAACGTGAGTACAGGCTGGCCCCTGGGCCTCGTTTAGGAAGTGGCTGAGAGTGATATAATGATCCCTTAATCCTTCCCTGCACTGCATTGAAGGCCCTGGCTTTGTTAGGGAATGTATGAAATAGTGGTTGCTAGAACATATATTTCCAGTACAAGCATTGGTCAGGACCAGGATGGGGAAGCATCAATGCAGCGATGCCCAGAGGAGGCTGTCAGCTCAACTGATGTGGTCTAATTGCATCTCCATTTATGATACAAAGTTGCTGCATTATCTATGGCATGTATCTGAAGATTGTGGCTGCATTTGGACTCAAATCCCTCATTTGTCCACTGACGTCCACTAAGGTTATAGTAGTAAGTATGAATACCATTGGGTACACAATTCATTACAAATATTTTAGCAACTCTAACAGAGAAAGAGATGTACAGTAATGAGGCTAATCAGTTCACAAACAGCTACCATTTAGTTATGATTCAGCTGTATGTCTGTGAGTAATGTATCTGAAGATACATGCCACTAAGCCTCAACTGTTTACAATGCCAAAAATACTTTTGCGTGTGATGTTCTCCAAAAACTAACGTTAAGATGGTTGGCTTTTTTTTTTTTATTGCGTCCCTGTTTTATTTATGAGTTACTAAGTCTTACATGCCCAGTCACAGGAAAAATCCCTCCTCAGAAAGCCAAAGCCTAGAGTTATGACTCTCGACAAAGAGCAATGTAAATTCTTTCTCATGACTCATGAATGTGTAGCAAAGGTCAGGGTTCTGTGTGAGAAAGAGAGCGTTAGCCTTTTTAGCATTAGCATTTAGTATTGTGGTTCATTTCTTCTCACTCGTGGCTATGAATTCTTAGTGCCTGGTTTTAGCATTGAGTTTAGGTGTCATTAAGTCAACTGCATGTAAAGACAGGGATGCACTATGGAGCACAAGGTCAATGTCCAACTTCACAATATATGTAATACCTTCTAATGCGGAGAAGGTAGCATTGGAGCTAAGAGACAAACACTCCTAAACTTGAAGGGTGATGGTTGATGGTTCACTTTGACCTTGACTCTGTTAGCTATGGACAAGATACCTCACATTAATTCCTATCTGTTTAGATAACACAAAGTGGCAATTTGTCTCACAATTATGGGACTAACCAAAAATAAAACGGTAACACTACTTCAAGGGCCACAAAGAATATAGTAATACATACTCTTGCTTAATGTATTAATTAGCCAGGAACCTAGTGTTAGTTACGTACTGATCCCATGTTTATTCACCATTAATCAGTCATAACGGTTCATATATTTCATGCAGGTTATCCATTATTTGTACCTGAGTAGTAACTGAGTCCCTTCAAGTACCGTGTTACCAATAAAACTGTTAGACTCTTAAACCAGTCTCATTTAGAGAACTTCAGTTGTTAATAATGAGATTGCAGAAAATTAATATCATGTTTGAAAAGTTTGAAAAATGGAGTGAATAATTATTATGTTGTGTAGCTCAGTGAACTCAGTAACCTAAGGTTATGTTGAAGAAATTTATGTTTGTGGTCAGATTCAAAATTTCTTGGTTGTGCAGAGCAAAACATGTTTACAGGTTGCGATTTGTGACTGTTGTATATTTAATAATTCCAGAAGCACACATCAGACTTTTCAAGCTAAGTTGGGGTGAACATGCTGTTCTATAAAATATGAAAACAGCATCTTCCGGAATACCCCTGAGAAGTCCGCTCCAGTCACGCAGTTGGGAAACAAGTGCTTTTGGCAAACTGGCCTTGGAATCCACTTAAAGGTCTCTGAGATTTACAGAAGTAATTAGAGCAAGGAGCGGAGAGATGTGAGGGAACACTGAGGGTATTGAGAAGCCAGAGAAGAGAATTTGGGGCCGCACACCCGTTTTTTACAAATGAGCGTGTCATAACCGACGGAGACGAGGAAATGGTCACCCCGTCACGTCTGGGCAGAGGGAGGGGAAAGCCACTGGCGAGACAAAGCAGCCAATCAATTATCTTGCCCTGGCTGTTCACTGGGGTGGTGGGCGGATTTCTTGGGCAGATGCTGCATCAAAAGCCCAAAGTGCCCCTTGCCAGCTTCAGTGCAGGGTCACTTATTCGCTGCCTCTCCCAGGCCACGATTCATTACACAGATGACACCAGGAGATCGGCCTGTTTAACAGATCAACTAATTTCCCTGGCTTACCACATAGTCTGCCTTTTTGTATTTCATCTAGCTCGGCTCATGTATTTCTTTTTTTCTTGAGAAAAAACAGACACAAATGGTACTTTTAATTATTAGCCATCAAGCTATTTTTAGGTTAAATAAGCTGAACACAGTCAAAAGCAAATTTGAATTATTTTAATGAAACCAAAGCACATAAATATATTTTTAACAGCAAAAAATTATAAGTGTTTTCATTTGGTGTAAGAAAAAAGCAGTGGAATGTTAATATATTTGTCGGAATTCTGTTGGGCGGGACAGTAAGTCACGATTACTAAATCTGCGCTCTGAGCTGGCCTGCACATCGATGGGCATCCGTGTCGGTCTGTTCTTTAGCAAGTTTGCTTTGATTTCAGCCTCCCTGCAGGAGACTATAAGGATTATTAGCACCCATATGCAAGCCTTATGTCATATTGAAATAATCACATAAATATCCATGCAAGAAATAAAAGCATGTATGCACTAGTCAAGTCATGTCAAGTCAAGTGGGCTTTATTGTAATACCATAAATATACAGGCACACAGTGGCACGAAATAGCATCTCCATGACCATGGTGTGATGTACAGACAGCGATTGACAAAGGGAGGGTTTCCACAGTACATAAAGTGCAAAATACAGGACAGTGTGAGACACCCTGCAAATACAAGGGTTTATCAGAGGTGTCAATTTCAGGTAGTTGAGCCTGTGACTATGACTCTTTATGCTCAAGTGATTGGTTGAAACAAAATCCTGGTCTGGATTTTTACTTCCTGGACCTGTAACCCTCTGGGGTTTATATACAGCGAAATGTTTATGTAAACAATAATAAACAGAGACATAAAATGGTGGAATAAATAGTAAAATGGAATAAATCCATGAATACTAATAAGGCAAAGTGACCAGTGGCAGTTGGGGGGAGGGGGGGGTCAGTTTTCTGACAGCCTCTTACAAAGTTATTTCATGTATCTCTCTCTGTGTCTTTTGGACCACTAGGGCATTTCCCTGACCAGTGCCCATCTGCCCCAAGGAGGGGGACCATGCACCTCATTTACCTCAAGAGGCATTAAAGTCAGGAAGGTAACTACAATCACGGTGTTCTTCGAACACCGCGAGTGCAGGTCGCAGCACATTACATGACACCAAGGATAACTGTAGGCAGCTGGGAGGAAAGATATGGTCAATTGTTGAACAACAAAGGCATTTGACTATGCTTAGCTGTGTAATTATACCTCTAAACTCAACTTTGTCACGAACCACCATGTAATTATACAGTCTAATTGCTTCTTACAGGCATAGTGGGAATGTAACATGACTCGTGGATCGCACTTAGACATAAGCCCCAAAAAATGCGTCTAGCTTAAGAAGATCTTGTGAAATATAAACAGACTCAGAAAGGAGCCTCTTTGCATAAAACAACGATAAATGAGTCTGGCGAAGTAAAGGCTGTCCCTCACGTGGAATACACAATCCCGTTTAACTGGGGGAATGGACAACCAGATGTATGGCATATCCCGCCCACCTGGACCAGACGAACAGCCAACCAGCAGCTCAAACCGCACCGGATGTCTGCTACACAGATCAGACTTTAACTGGCGATTTGATGGAAGACTTTTCCCGCACGTGTGTCCCTGACAAGCATCCTAGCATTTCCGCTACGCCGGGACGTTGTTATTTGACAGGACATGAGAATGGTAAATACTGCCCCGTTTCCTTGGTTCCCAGCATCCCACCCGCTGCTGTCTACTCAGCCATCGCTTGGCACCCACTGCCCAGACACAGACACATATGCGCTTTCACTATAATCAGCAAAAAAAATAAAATAAATAATCTTGTTTTATTTTTTTCACTGGGTCGGGACTATACGTTTTCTTGGGGAAATATAGGGTCCTTGAGTTTTGTGGTCCTTTCGTGCCTGTAGCATGACGGTCGCCATGAGGCGAATCTGGCACCACTGGCAGGTGACATTTAGAGCCCAGACTGGGGATCGGGCCCTGCCCAGACTTCGGCTCCGTGTGGTGAAATGGCATGTATTTAAACAGCATTGCTCCAGGCTGGGTGTGGTGATTAGGTTTCAGGCACGTCACTGGATAAGGAATGGAATATCATGCTAGCGTGTGCTTTCACGCTGACTTTGAGCAAAAGGGTTTTTGGGTCATTGGAGAGCAGACAAGTGCTTGTAGTGAGGTGTATTATTATGGTGCTAGTATGGTGTAAAGGAAAAACAGGAGACCACGGTACGAGCCCTCAGCTGGGTTCTTCACTATTCCCAAAGGGACAGGGGACCTTTCTCATTGACAATCAATGCAGTTTGTTCTTCCTTTCCTCCACATTAGTGTTTCCCAAACTGCCCCCTGGGGACCCACAGACAGTCCACATTATTGCTCCCTCCCAATTCCCTGGACTGTCTGACAGGAAGCTGGGTGGAAGCAGAATGTGGACTGTCTATGGATCTCTGAGGACCAGGTTTGGAAAAAGCTGCTCTATACGGATACTGTCACACACTTTCGTGATGTATTGTCTGGATGTTTCAAACTATAGAGTAAACAAGTGTCCTGAATTCATCTACATGAGTAGTTTGTAAGAATCATGAGCATCAGTGGACACTCTAAAGTGGAATATCCATCTATGCAATTTCTGTTGCTTATCCAGGGTCGGGTTGTGGGGGCAGCAGCCTAAGCATGGATGCCCAGACCTCCCTCTCACCAGCCACCTCCTCCAGCTCCACTGGGGGAATACCAAGGAGTTCTCAGGCCAGCCGGGAGATGTAATCTCTCCAGCATGTCCTTTGTGTACCGCAGGGCCTCCTCCTAGTTGGGCATGCCTAAAACACCTCCCCACGGAGCTGTTCAGGAGGCATCCTGGATAGGTGCCTGAATCACCTCAACTGGCTCCTTTCAATGCAGAGAAGCAGCAAACTAATTTCTGGCACTTATATTGAAAGCTTTGCCTTCTGGCTCAGCTCCCTCTTTTCCATCACAGAATGGTACGGCGCCCACATTACTGCTGATGCTGCACTGATTTGCCTGTCGATCTCCCGCTCCCTTTTTCCCTCACTCGTGAATAAGTCCCCAAGGTGCATAAACTCCTCCGCTTGAGGAAGCAACTCCTCCTGCACCAGGTGAGGTGAGGAATCCACCCTTTTCTGGTCGAGAACCATGGTCTCAGACTTGAAGGTGCTGATCCTCATCTCGCCTGCCTCACACTCAGCTGCAAACTGCTCCTGTGCTTTAAAACGGTCAGAACCAAGACACTGTGGCCTAATAACTCATCAGTTTGCCAGAATCACTCATAAGATCCTGCAAAGGTTTTTTTGCCCTAATTGAGCCTACAGTAACAAACATGACAACAACCAAGCATTTAGGAAAGCTTTCCTGCTTCAGGAACTGCACAACTCACCTTCTCTGAAGGAACCATGAAGTCTGCTCTATTTACAAAAAGTCTGTGGGAGAACATCGGGCCATTTGCTCTGTGCAATGATGCTCCTGCAATAGCTGCACTTGGCAGTAAGGGACATTAACAACCCTGCATGAGAAAGTACAAGAATTTCACAATTGAAATGAACAGTTCCCACCTCTAAACCCATACATGTCAGTGAGTAGAGGCACTTAGGCACTGAGAAGTGGGTGAAGGTTCCTCCACGGAACAGTTCCAGGGAATCGCCCCATGATGTAGTTCTTCAGGAGAAATAACAGAAGTAGCCATCTGACTAGAAGACAATACAGAAAAGCATCACGTAAACTCTCCCAAAATCTAAAAAATGGGTGTCCAGTGCTGGGTTCAACCCGAAAAGGCTTAGCAATCACACCCTGTCAGTGGTGCCCATCCCAGGCAGGCCCCTCCTGCTGACAAATGACACTGTCTCCAGCTGGACTTAATGAGAGCCGCATGGAACCTGCATTTACATGGAGGAGTCTTGTTTGAGCCTCTTCAAGAAGGATGACTGCATCTCCCCAAGGACTTTGGTATGCAACAGGAGACAGGGCGATGCATCATGTTTTGTGTGACCGGGATCCTCAACTTGGCTTTCCTTTCTGATTAATAAGCCATATTTATCATTGAGAACAAGGCACATCTAATTTGTAGGGCCCTCTCTGGTGCCTCTCTGGTACACAACTCTGAACTGAACTGTACCTGCCTCAGCCTGCCAGAAGCTACATGTCGTGTTTTCATGGTTTTTGCCATCTTGTCAAATACGATGCAAACAAAAGATCTTATAATGCCTAATCAGTTTGAAAACTGAATGATCCAAAGTGGTGGTTTAATATTTTTCCTTAACAATTTTTTTTTCGTATATTTCAAACCAAGACTCAATGTGTGTCTGAAAGGGACCCTTGTGTTTGGTGTTTGATGTGCAGCACTGAGGCATGTGCAGCGGATGCATGTGACAGGAAGGAATCATTAAATAAGGCTGACAGCAATATGAATGAATCCTGATACAGGTGCCTCTGGGCAGGAGAGCTACGGATCATCCTTTGATGCTTTCTAGGATTGCATTACAGAAAGTCATGGATCTGCGCGGGCCGGACGCAGCCACTCGCACAGCCTCGGTGTGTGACTCATTACATCGCTTGCTTCACATGCAAGGGCTACTTTCAACACTCTTAATTACTGAGTGCATACAGAAGGTCTGAATCAAAAACATTCAGTGAACTTCTGCTGGTAAACTGGCTGCACGCCGACTATTCCCATAGTATGGATTTTAAAGAAAATTAAAACATATTATTGTATTCAGATAGTTATTTAAAAAATGTAATAAAAATTATCTAATGTGTGTCATTACTTAAGGGTTGTGTCCTCTTTCTGTTGAGTACCATTGAGAATAACTAATCCACTCAAGCGTTTCAATACCATTACTGCAAAACAGTATGAGTAAAATTACATTTCGTTATTTGAATGGGGTTTCTGTGACATAACTGCCTGATACTATTTGCATGTTTGCTCATTACTTTAATGGATGTGTGAATGAATATATTTGTATGAAGAAACCTGTAAATTAATTTAATGGCCACAGAGGTGTAGAAATAACCTGGCCATAGTATTTGCAAATTATCCAAACAAAAACAGTTCCTGGGCTGACTGCTTTCAGGATGCAACATTAAGTGCTTTTCAAATAGTGCCCAGCCTTGGAAGACTAAGTTGAGGACAGTTTCTCAGGTATGCCCTAAACACAGGCGAAACTTTAATCTCCGAGCTGCACTGAAGCGTTAACTCCTGAGTAAAGAGCTTAAATGGAGTGGATAGCTAAATCCCCCCTCCCACTTAAAAGTACTCGGAGCTTCAGTAAATGTGCCACATCTCTGTTAGCACGCAGGATGCTAACACTAGCTATGCCAGGGTATCGGCACGACCGGCCCATGCACTAAGTCGGCCCCCGTCTCTGTTAGCACGCAGGATGCTAACACTAGCTATGCCAGGGTATCGGCACGACCGGCCCATGCACTAAGTCGGCCC
>JAODKN010000037.1:7222007-7267552 GCA_026774425.1 Petrocephalus zakoni
CCCAGCAGGGACCTGTCAGGGACCAGCCATGGCCCCATCAAGGAAACAGGGGAAATTTCAAGCGACTGCATCTGTATATGCTGTTAAATTTAATGTAACATCCATCGTTAAACTGCACCAACCTAAAATGACAGCATGGCAGTTAATAATGCAAAGGGCTAACGTGCAGCAGCACTGCAATATGGAGCTGTAACAAGTACCCGGTTTTAGCACAATTTCAACATTAGTGTCTACAGCGAAGTGCAAACCGCACACTCACTCTAAACAATAGCTGTGTAATTAAGCGTGAAAAGCAACGCCCCTCACATTAAACATCTGGTGTCTGCAAATGTGACAGCCAACTGGTGGGAACGACACGCCTCTCTGCACCGGAGGTGTGATCCGAATATACCTCCCTTCATAATTGTTGCATGGGGGCAGATTATCTTATCTGGGGGCTCTAGGCTGACTTGGTTAGAAGGTCTTCACCCAAGCAGGCCACTTGAGCCCTTTTGATTCTAAATAAAAATTAGAGAGTATAAAAACTATGTAAGGTCAATAATTTGTTAATATGCACATGGAGTTCTGGCTTGCTAAGCAGGGAGGGAACAAGGCCTACCTATTGTTGCACATTTACTCAGCCCCGTGGTTTGTAAATGAAAACATATGTCACTTTCTGGACCCCGCCGAGAGTCAGGTTTACGAGCAGTGTCTCCCGGAGCAGTCACCAGCAGGCCATGCTGGCGTCATCACCCAGGAGCGTCCTCTCTCACGTTCCACACATGGAGATGCCGAGTGCATTTTACCCCCACCTGGCTGCAGGCCAGCTAGCATTGCTGGCTCATTAGAGGATGTGGTTAATGGTCTGATGCAACCTGGGATGTTGAGAGCAAGGATTAAGGCAACTACGCTAATTGAATCACAAGGCTGCACGCAGGTGCATTGGGCCTTGTTCAAGGCCTGCTATTTATACAAACACAGATGACCTCATTCTTGTTTAGAGAATGCATCACCCCCTCCCCTGGCCCATGTGAAGCAGCTTCTAGACCTTCTAGTCCTCTAGCAAGTTGCACTCATTGCAGTCCAAGAGTGGCCCTGGAGCTAATCCAATGGGGAAACCATCTGAGTGAGTTGAGGCCGCTGGATGACAGCTTGTGAAATTTCTCTTAGTTACGTGTCAGCATGGTCATCCATATGTATCAGTTCATCTGCCGCTGGAGACCCGAGATCTGTGCGACTCTGTCCTTCAACATCGCATTTAAAACGAATGTTATCACCAGCACTGCTCCAGACTCATTAGAAGATAATTATAACTCCAATAGGCAGCCTCTTCGCGGCCCCTATTTCTCGTGCAGTCTATATGCATTGACTTGCGTGTTGATGTTACTCAGTTGCCGCAACCACAGATTTCTTGAAGATTGTCATTGTAGAAGGAAACAGAGATGATAAGATTTCAGGTGCCATTATTTAACATGCTTCTGATCCCTGTATCACATATCATATGAGGGTTTTTTTCCCATTCCTTTTGTCAAACAAAGAAATCTGATAAGGGATGTGCATGTTGAATCTAAAGGTGATGGAACAAGGCTTTTAATGACAAAGCAACATTCATTCTGATGGAGAGAGAAAAATGCATCCAAGGCTGTGACATGTCAAGGGATGGATTCATCTGATAAGTCTTTCAAAGGTGTCGCATCAACAAATTCCAGGCATGTTCCTGAAGTTCTAGAAGGTCTTTGTTGGACGTGAACCAGGAACAGCAGCTGCTGATGATAACCAGAATGTTTTGACTGTAAAATTGTATAAATTTCAACACAGTCCATATCGCTGGGGACTAAATGAAACAAACATTTTCCTGCATCAGCATTCTCAGGGAGGACACCAGAGTGAGTGCCAACCACTGTAAGGGACTGTCTTGAAAGCTGTCCCATGCCCCAGACTTGTTCTACAGGATGAGAGGTCGAGACTGATGTGGCAAAATGTTGGTTCATTTCTTGAGGGCCACTGATCTAAGTGAATGGCAGGTGTGCTCAAAACTCTATATCTTTCAATGTCAAGATGAGTGGAAGAATGATATACAATTAGCAACCCAAATTAACCTCTGGTAGGCGACATGGTGGCACTGTTGCCTCATATCTCTGAGACCAAAGTTCGAGTCTCTGCCACAGCTCCATGTGTGTGGAATTTGCATGTTCTCCCCGTGTCGTCATGGAGTTTCCTCCAGGTATTTCAGTTTCCCCCCACAGTCCAAAAACATGCTGAGGTTAATTGGATTTGCCAAATTGCCCGTACGTGTGCTTGTGCGAGTGTGCCCTGAGATGGGTCAGCGCCCAATCCAGGATTGTTCCCTGCCTTGCACCCTATTCTCTGGGACCATCCCCCCCCCCCCACCACCACTACCACCACCACCCTGTGACCCTGAATAGAATGAGTGGTTTCAAAAAATGGATGGATGGATGGTTTGTAATAACCTCTGACCGAGGTTTCCCACATCCCCAAATGTGTGCTTTCATACAGGACTAGTCAGTCATGCAAAAATGACACTATAGAATGAATGGGCAGTGGAGTTAACAATGCCCTTGTGAGTATTATATTGCGCACAGCAACATGAGAAATACAGTTTTCCCTCATGGATGAGCGCCACTGTTGAGACAGGGTGTGCTGTGCGGGCTTGTGAATTCTGAGATGTGTACTGTTCTAGAAGAGGAAATTCTGATTGAATTCCCTACAGCCCGTTGGGATGTTTTTCAGGGAATGTCGAGTATAAGCACAGAGAAGCATTACAGTTATGTAACTGTGTCATACTATGCTGTACTGCATTTTCATATCCCACCCCTGATTCTGCTGTGTACAGTCTGTATTTCACATGTTTTTCCCATGTTTGTGTGGGTTTGCGACCTTCAGTCAGAAACATGTGGTTAGGCGAGGTGGCCTCTCGAAATTATCCTTAATGTGCAATTGTATGTACCCCATGCAATAGACTGGCTTCATGTTCCACGTGTCTCCTGCCTCGGGCCCTCTACTGCCCGATTTAGGCTTCGGGCTCACTGTGATCCTGTACTGGATAAACTGTATGGGAGATGGATGGATCTGATTTACTGTTCCATGCTGTCGGCCTTTGAATTCAGAGCCAGAAATAGAATTGTGGGAGGGGACATTTTTTGCATGTTTGCCTCACAATGGTGTCTTTGATAAGGAAAGATCACTGGTTGATCCCTCTGAAACTGTTGTGTTGTAGCAAATGAGAGAAGGTGAACAATCTATTCACCTGGTTAACTCAGGTAATTATGATTACACACTGAAAAATTGGTACTGAAAAAGTACTATTAATCATATCATATTACATAGAAACAAAGTATTAAAACATTTATTTCTATAGAAGGCCACAGCAAACATACTGTAGAGTCTAAATGACAATATTTTGATATATACTTCTAACAAAATTGACCTGAAAAGAATACATTAAAATATATACATTTATTAAACTCTCAAAATGCTTTGCAAACAGAAGTGCCCTGCTGCATATATTTATGTTGTATATATAGAGTATTAGTCAATATACAGATTTTCATGAGTTTGGATCAATTACATTACAGTGACAGGATACAGTTCAAAGATACCGGTCTGTCAAATCAGTAGCTAAACGAAGCCTAATAGATTAAGAGCTCAGCTGCACCAAACACCACGAAACCCGTGATGAGAAACACTGACAAAAACAGCAGTTAAAGCAGTGTATTCTAAGGAATGTGGTATAACTACCTAAATGCCAACAAATATTCCTTTCAAACAAGACTCAACAGGAAAAGCATAGACATAACCAATAGTCTGTCTTAATAATCTTCTCCAACGACATTTAAATATGGTTAAAACAGAGTCAACCCTCATGTTTTGCAATAATAACATGATAGGAATCGTAAATTAGGGTGTGGATGTACTGTATTCTCCTACCCAGCTCTTTTTTTCCCCCAAGAAGCACCTGACAAATTCTTTGGATTTTTCGGTGTGTGTCCTCCCCTGCTTAGCTTCCCGGGGACTTACCATTCCTAAAAAAGACAACATACAACTAACGACTGACTGTGATGACAATTATAAGTAAAATTTACAGTATACTGGCTCAAATTTGGGGTTGTACCTTTATTTTGGGTGTATACAGAGTGATGCAATAATCATAATCAATCATCAGCATCCATGGGAGAGGACATTTAAGAGTAAACAGATTCATGTAAATCCTTAATGGAACATTGTGGCAATCTACTCAGGACCCTTAACCCCCCTGCCACCAAAAAAAACATACTTTTGCACTATAGGCAGTAAAAAAGATATATTTCATTGTCAGTATTGTCACCAAAACAATTCTGACAACATTCTAGGAAAAAAAAAATGCAGAAATTTTGATTTAATGAGTTAAATGATTCCTTTATGTTCATATGCATATGTACAGTGTATATACACCAGATAGATAGAAGTATATATAAATAAAGTGTCTTATTTGATTATTCAACGTTAATTTATTTTTTATGCTTAAAATAGATTCAGTGATTACCATTTGGCTTTGAGTGTGAAGCAGCACAAACAACTCAAGTCTGTTTCTATATACAGAGAGATATGAACTAGTGCTTACGCCCACATTAAATAAGTACTTCAGCTTTAAATCTATCAGCATAAATTTGACATTCCATTTATATTACATACTGCAAGCCTCATTACTACTCTTACGTGCAGCATTATCTGGCCGATGATCAAATTTGTTTGACAATGGCAACTGTCAATCAAAATGTCTTTATTTGCTCACGTATGCAGACTGTCAAGCCAAGCATTCACAGCCAGGTGAAAAGGGGTGCTCTGCAAACCAGATCCAAACAAATCCTCCCAGCAATGGCTGAAATCATTTCAGGCACAATAGAACCGATTTTGCACCATATTTGTACATAGAAAACCAAAACAATGATGTGAATACACAGTATTCAGGGGATAGCTACATCGCTTCAGTTGCATGATGGGAAATAAATTTTGATTGGTGAATGTATGTTCATAGCTCATTATCTGCTCTGCCTCAGGACCAGGGACTGTGGGATTCTTTTCATAGTCAGCTCCAGCTTTTTCACATCTGGAGGTGTTCTAGACACACACACACACATGCCTCCAAGCATACATGAAACATATCTGTCAGGGGAGCTCGGACACTCTTTCAGATTTCATTGTGTGTTTTAAATGGCCAAGCATTCACTTTCGCCATAACCAGGTGTCATCTCAGATCAGGTCAGCTTGATGCTGGAGAAAACATTACACGATTTATCGCTCTTTATTTCCTTGAGTTAGCACCAGCCTTTGACCACCCAGGTGACAACATCCATCTTTTGTGTTCTGCTTCGTGGCCTCTTCCTGGCCTTCCCAGAACCCTATCTAGGCAGGCACCCAAGACAAAACCTAGAAAATGACCTGGAAAGGTGAAATGATGGTGTGCAGAAAAAAAAAATCAACGAGACGGGTTCAAAAAAAAGAAAGCGACATAACAGAATTTATGATTTGTTGTTAAAATGTTTTCTCAGCTTCAGAGCTCTTAAATGTTAACATCTAAATTATGTACAGATGTAAGTGATTAAAACAACATTTTAGACTTCTTAAAATACAAGAATGGGGGTAAAATAATGCTAAACCGCAGAATGAACTCTACAAAGGGACTGGGCATGCCATCAAACCTTCTTTCTCCATTAAATGAAAATTTTGGTTTGGCATTTACAAATGTTACAAATTGAACAAAACAAGATCTGAGTCAGTAGAAACGGGATATCTGTTAGATATATAATCTTAAATTCAAACCATAAATACGGATGTTCTAACTTATAATAATAATAATAATAATAATAATAATAGTAGTAGAATGGCTTCCCTGTTGTCAATGGTACTTCTGTTTTTAACAATCTCATATTTTCATTTGTCAAAATTTGCTGTATTGTCCACTGAAAATTCGCTATGGTGAAGTTGAACAACATTTGTTTGGTTATCAGTGTTTAAAATGGCTCCAGACAAAATATGTCAGCAGGAGTGAAATTGGGTGAGACTCTCTAACTCTTCAGTTCTCTCTAATCTTGGATTAAATAGCTAATAATAATGCGTATGGCCTGTAACCCAGCCAACCCCACTTTCTCCCCCTCCGGGGCAAGCAGCTTTCCATGTTTTGATGAGCTCAGTTTGGCTAGAGGCTGAACTCTGTCTCCTGGAGCTAATTGTAGGTGAAATAACACAAAAGGTAAATCTATTTTTATTATTGATTTGGCTCCATGGAAATGAGGGTGTGGTTCAGTAAGCTAAAGATCATGCCTATTTGTTTAAACCTGCCAAGTCTAAGCCTGCCATTCTGAATCAGCAGAGATCACTCTATAGGTGGGACCCTCCCACGCGACATCAACATCGACAAATAGTTTTGTCATGGAAAAGATGTGGCCCCTGTTCTAATCTAACTGAATGATTGGTCCCATGACTAAAGAATGGGAAGACTCTAGTAAAAGTTCAAATAGTACTATCCTACTATAGACCCAATACTAATAACATATTGATTTAGCTATTCTTTATTGTAGGACTAAAATAAAAGAAAGTTTAAAACCACTTTACTTTCCAAATGGAAAACAAAGGTATTACCCTTTGGACCAGATGAGCTGTCCACATGTAAAAATGAGGCATTGACCTTTCAGCTTCAAAAAGATATTTATAAACAATGAACTGTAACCTATCACTACTTTCAATATTGAAAATACTTGAATTGAATATACATCTAATTTCTTGTAAATTAAATAATTATTTCTTTGGAATACTGCTACTGTTAAAATTATAACCCATTTGACAATGCTTGGTACACATGACTGGTTGTCACATGAAATTCCAAACAAAGTTTGTATTTTAACAAATAATGCAAAGGTTATTTTGCTGTCTCATATTTGGAAATGTATGCCATTCAATTTATTTAAGAAAATAATCTCCACATATGCACACATGAAAACACAATTGTCAGTAATGGTAATGAACCTTTATCTGTAGTAATGAACCTGAACTTTGCTGAAGGGCAGAATCGTAAACATTCCAATTCCCTTCCCCCTTCCCATGCTGACAAACAGCTCAGAAAACATATTCCTGCCTGGTTGCTATGCCTACTTCCCCTCCAAAGCTGGCTTTCCATTTATTTATTTATTTTTTTTTGCACTGAAGGCCAGGTGTCTCTCGTGCTCTGTTGAGTTCCACCTAGAATCAACAACGAGCTTAGAGTTGATTTTTTTTCTTTTTCTTTTGGCATGAAGTTTGGGCGGGCCAATGTTTACCTTAAAAAAAAGTGCCCTGGCACATGTATGCACGAATATAGACACAAAGAAGTATGTCAGGTGTTGCTCTCATGTTACAGATTTTACAGACATCGTCCGGTATTTGTGAAGGAGGCGCTGATTTGTTTTGTGTATTGCAAGGGGTTTATGATTCGGTTGCCAATAGCAGAAGCCCTGTAATGCTGAAACTGTAATGTAATTTTGTCACATGAAAAAGCACTCAAAATGATTTCTCAATATTTTTCAAGCAGGTAAATGAATGTCAAAGAACGCCATCTGAAATATGAAAATTCTAAATAACCCCCCCTTCACACCAGGCAGCTTACTAACTGATGCCCTGCTCCTTTATTGGGTGCCAGTTCCCTTGCATGGCATTATATGAGTGTTTTGGAAGAGTGTGCATATTCTGTACTCCCCAATGCTTCCTGGCACAAACAGAGAGATGTTGCAGATATGCTCCTGCAAGAGGCAGTTGGTGAGTAATGAACAGGCATGAATTATGTGACCAGAAGCAGTGGGCAAATTCAAATATAACCCCGGCTGTTTGTTTTGTGGCGACTGCCATAGAAACCTTTACGGTGCATGAAAAATACTGCAGGGACGTCGAGATGATCAATCTGATTGGCGCAGGCAGAGGCGTAAAGTCCAGCTGCATGCAACTAGCCATTAGCTCTTAACCATTGTACAAAAATGGCACAGACGAATTTCCTCATGAATCTATAAAATGAATTAAATGTCCTCTGATTCACATTAGCTGCTGTTACCAAGCAAAAGTAACAATGCATAATGCTTAGTGAAGCCTAGCATCTGTGTCAGTGCGAATGTACTCTTGAGCTCATATAAGAAACATCCAACATTAAAACAGAATGCAGTTTTCCATATAGTTTCCACTAGGTATGAATTTGAAATGATCGTACATTGTATGTGACGGCACTGAAGTAGTCGCTCTCTTACCAAAACGTAACAAATTTGTATTGATCAAAGGATTTTTATTCGTCATTGTAGAAATGGCTATAAGAACATACATTCATGGGAACATAACACAACAATCAACATAATATTAAACAAATAAATAATACAGTCACTAAACATTGGTTGTGCTGCATAATAACACTGCCTTAACCCTTTTATCTTAAGAATTCATGTTTATTATAAAATACAAATGAATGATTTTAGAAATCCCCTTCTTTCTCCAAGACATGGCTCAAGTGGTTAGGGAGTGATGGTCATCATAGTGTAGATGCAAAGGTATCTTATGTCACAGAAGTGACATTTCTCTGGCTACCCTGTACAGGGCCTCAAGAAACCATATATCCCAGAATCGCCTCCCACGCAGCAGTATGTGTAGGAATAAATATTTACTAACTCCGGTTTCAAATCCACTGGCATGGCCCCCGTCTCCTGTTACCATTAAGTGTCATCAGAATGCTAATAGACACGCAGGCCGGACCTTCATGGGAGACACTGATGCGCAGAGGACGTGCGTGCCTGTCTGGCTCATTTTTGGAGGAATGTTTTTTCAGGTGTCATTCTCACATGTGGACCGGCTTTGTTTGACAGAGGGTGGGATAATTCGGACCACAATCCATTTCATTGTGACATATTTGGCTTGGCAATTCTGCTTAATTTCTTCGCGTGTTAAGGGGCAGAACAACTGAGGCGTCCTCCCTTAGACCACGCTCTCTCGTGATCGTTTTATTGTTAATATCGGTAGTATTTAAACCTTCATAGGAGTATCTAATTCCTGATTGTGAATAAATATTTTGATTCAGACTAAAATTAAACTTCTGGAAGGGTCATAAGCAGTGATGCTATAGTCAATATTGTTCTTTCAATTAAGCGTGGGCTTCTCACAGATTTCCTCGCTAACTGAGCCAAGAGCTTTCACTACCGATTGATTAAATTAATATTACACAGAGGTAATTTCTGATAGAAATTAATCTTCTAGATTTGCCTTGTGTGTGTAGCTTGTGCTCCTGTCTTCTCCTTTCAGCGATGCTCCTCAAGCACAGAGAGCTGCTATTAAAAATGGAAATTGCCCCTAACTTTCCAAGGGAATGGCAGTGCGTGGTGTGGCTGGGCATCCTGCCAGCATTTGGGGCACGACATTTGAACTGGAATGCTAGTTCCAGGGACTCCAGTGTTTATCTTGCCCTACATACAACATGGGCCAACATTTGCTTCATTAATTAGATATCTACGAGTACAAATGACAGGCCAGCAGAAGAGTGAGGTTTTGCCTGAGAGAAGTGGCCTTTCAATTAAAGAAGAATTGAAATCGGATTGGTCTGTAGATTGGTGCGGTTCAGAACTAGGACAGCTCAAGGCCGTGTCACAGGCGGGGCCCGAGAGCCGTGCCAGGTCGCTGTCCTCGCCCTCAATTTATAGTTTGTGATAAATTCACTGAAGGGGTCACGCCTCCCTTACTTGATCACAAACCATCACTCAAACCACCCTACCCAACAGCCAGTTTCCAAAACGACACTGTGTGGAGGAAGGAACTTTGAGTCTTTTTTTTAACTGGGGGCATCAAGGTTTTGTTGTTTTTTTTTTTTAAGTAGCAATGTCTTCTGTATCATGGATGGATGGATGGCCAGATAGATATTTTGACTCGTTATTGGTTCTGTGCTCTTTAGCTGTGGTCTGTTAGTTTAAGCTGCCCTGTGTAGCTTCCTGTCGCTAAGCTTTCTTCTGCTAAACTACTTTATTAGTGATGCCCCGTAGAATGTGAACATAAAGACTGTGCGGCAAGGTATTAACTTTAGCTGCTGAAAGAAGCAGACAAATACCTTGAATCAGTTTAATAGTGCCTGAGGCCTTTGATCACGGGCTCAGGCAAATCACTGCAGAAGTAAGACCTCAAGCAGAAACCTCATGAGGCCTTTCAGTACATAAACTGCAAGACGGTTCATTTTAAAGCTATTTTGGCCTCAAAATAGACACATAACAAGTCTGACTTTCATTATGTTTATGCAAAGACCGTTGAGCAACAAAAAAAGAAAAACATGGGCTTCTGGGGCTCTGATAAAATTATTTTCACATACTGACACATATTGTCTGCTAGCCTGGTACAGACAGCCTCGTTCATTTTCCCAACGACAGGAAATCAAATTACACACCCTGGACACAAGCTTTAAAATGGATTTTTCAATTATTCACTATTCTTTGGCAGATTTTACATGAATGGACATGCCAAACTGTTGAACAGAGCAGAATAAAAAAACACAATTTAATACCTTACGAAGAGAATGTCATAGCCATTAAAAGACAATGCATGAAAGATATTATGGGGTGTGTTGTCCAGAAAACAGCTGGACACGTTTCCACAGAAACAAAGGTACAGCCTTGAACTACCAATGTATTTATATCTTATTGTGACTGTATTTAAATCATTTAACACTTGTATGGTTTTAGCATGGATTCTAATTGGTATGGGTAGCAAGAACCTTAAATATAACTGACACTACCATTACTACTCTGCCTTATGATTAGTATTATTTAAAAATAGGGCAAGAAGCATGCATAAGGGATAAAAAGGTATATTCATGCTAAATAAATGTAAATGCAGAATGACATGTCCTCTCGACGCCCTTTCCAACGCTTTGGGGATAAGCTGTGACGGTAACGTGTAGGACATATGTTGGCCTGAGTGTGTCGAGTCACTACACGGTCAGACAGCACACCCTTGGTGGGCTGCCAAGGTGGAACGCATAGATGCATTCTATTTAAATACAGGCATTTTAAATGGAAACAATCTAGCATCTAGCTAAAAAAAAACAACATAGCGTTAGTCAGTGTGCTCTGCCCCCCCACCCCCATCCTCCCCGTACACCCCCCTTCTTTCTGTCGCGGTGTTCGTGTCGTCAAAAGGTAAGGTGAGCCTGGCAGAATTTCAGTTGGGGGGGGGGGGTCTGTTTGCATAGGGTCACTGAAGGGGGCTCCCGTGTTAGAGCACGGCTGAGCTGCTGAGCCCCTGATCCCGCAGCAGCTGTGGGCAGGAGCAGGTGCTCCGAAACCACAAGGCGGGCCTGCAAATGCACCAGGCATTAACAGGATTAGTACCTGACCAGGAGCGGGCCTGAGCAGCCACTATGCCCCCGAGCGCGGCTTTTCCAGGAAAAGGTACATTAAAAAATACCCATCCTGATAATTAGGCTCATTCAGGCTTTATTCCTGATGAACAGGTGCCAGATATGGCACAGGCAGGCTTAACATATCAGTGTGTTTTAATACCACAATTCGCCGGAATAATAATTGGAAACCAAATCAGCAGAATCAGAAAGCAGCTTTGACAAGTTAAGTTAAATTCTGGTTAGCTGAATTGGTCACTGGCCGGGCGGTTAAGCCTTCGCCACACTGGGAGCATATGGCAGATAGTTTTAACAGGTTTCTAAAAGGTAAGACTAAAATTTTCCCAATCACCTGATCTCAATCTGGGAAAAGTCCTTGGCTCATCTAAAATAACCTGGATACCTACTTCACAGCATGGGATTTTCTGCTGTAGGTGGAAAATGTACAGGGCGATTGACTCACATTTCACACACACAATGTCAAACTCACTGAATAAAAAAAATAATAGAAACATCTGGAAGCTGTAATCAAAGCCGAAAAACCCATGTCAATAAGTTGTCAGCGAGGGTGCCAATAATTCTGTCTACTATGATAAATTTTATTTACTTTGGTTTCAGTGGTTTTGAAACCACTTGGAAAATCAGGCATGTGATATTTAGTTATTATTTTCAAATCCATAAGCTAATACATGACTTACTGCAACATTGCAAAACATACCACAACGGGATGTCATCGTAGTGGGCTCTGAAAAATTAATGATATAACCAAAACAAATGAAAATGACTATGGCTTTTCAGAATTAACAATTACAGGAAAACACACAGATGAGCCCATGCCTGTCTTATTTCTGATGTATTGTACCATAATATGTCTGTGTGTATATATATATTTATATATATACACATGATTTATGTATGTATAATATGTTTTATTTAAATATTTTTTTATTAATTGCATGCTGTGTTTCTCGTGGCTCTTGTTATTTCTATTTTATTTTTCTTTTACCTTTTAAATTCCCTGCCTGTTCCTTTAGCTGCTTCCAAATATCACACAATCCCCCCAGGTCACACCCACCCCAATCCCTATCGTGTTCTGACATATGAAGCAATGCAGTCACCGACGCTCTGGGACCAGCGTGATACAAGCCCTGACAAAAGAGGCCAAGAACCTGTTTGAAACTTCATATTGAGATACAGGGACTTGTTCGAACAGCGAAGCTATGAGGCCAGCGCAGTTAATGCTGTGCGCATGAGAGATGCCAGTGTCAAGTTCTCCTTATTTGTATAAGAAACAGGCATAATGTCAGCAGTGGCAATAGAATGGAATTACCATGCCCCAGTTCCTGATACATGCAATTTTGTTTTTAAAGATCCTCAAAGTTTAGATATTTTCATTTATTTTTGCACTACACATCTTGCCTTAGCTATACAAACTTTATCTGAAGTTATATATCACTTGGCCTGACTGGAGATATCTGAGGGATGTTTCACTTCACAAAACATGTTAAGACTGTACATGTGAAGTCCACATACTCTACAATTTATGACGTGTACAATCAGTTTAACATGATTTTCCATCAGAAAGGACTACGGGATTGTCCGGACATGCCGAGGTGGGAGGCTGGGACTCAACACCAATGGTAGCTCCTCACCATAGGCCTTACCACCACCTGTCCTCCACTCGCGCCTCGCAGCCTCTGCCTTGGGTTCTGAATGCACACCTTTCTGGACTGGTGGAGGAAACATGACCCTCAAACCTCTTTCCCTTAAAAGTTCTCCTGTGGATCTGTAAATCATTTCCAAAATATTGAATTCCCCTTAAAGTGAGAACACAGTTGTAGCTTCTGAGAAATAGGTGTTTTTCTGTGGCAACATATAACATTTCGTCGAGTCTCTTCTGTGGTTTATTTGCTGTGGTTTATCTGGTTTACATTAGTGTGCTTTGTGCCTGATTGGCTAGTTGCTCCGACATATGGCATAAGGCTATTGTTTCTACATCGCAATGCTGATGGCTCCCCACACAGAATATACTCTATTTTACCCTTTTAAAGCCCTTTGTTCTACATTATTTGTTATGTCTTTGAAAGTTAAATCTCCATTTTTTGTTTTCTTCTCTTAATAAAAGGACTACTCTCTTCTGCAAAAGAAATTGAAAGAAAAACGAAATTGTCCTCCAAAACTCCAGAAAGAATAGTTCTATCTTGCCAATCTGTGTTAGTTTTACTGAAAGAGTTTTCCTTGACTAAATTAGCTTTTAGATTTAATGCTTAGGGAAAGTGACAGTGGAGGAAAAAAAACAGCCATTTGGTGATTGAAGAGCACTTGGCAGAAATGAGATATTAGCCTTTAAATCCATTATCTCCTAAAAGGCGAAGGAAAGATCTGGTCATCATCGCCCACCGAGGAGTTAGAAACAGCATCTCAAGCTCATGCCTGCTTCAGAAATGCACATTACAGCCTACACTACTACGCCTGATGCAACGGCAATATCGTTTTACTGAAGATAGGGCTGGCTTTGCATTAGCATAATTATGGATATTGTGTGCTCGTGTCCGAGCTAAGGGTCCCGAGCATTGTCATCATTACATGCTTTGGTTTGAGAGCAGTCATCCATATATACATAAAGTGATGTGATGCATTCATCACGATCCCCCGATGTAGATTGCTGTGAGATATCTATCCCACCAACAGATAAGCAGAAGACTTTTCACCACAGTGTGCTTCAACAAGGTATAACACGCACTCACGGAAACGCTGAGGATTTTTTCATTTGAATTAAAGAATCAGTTTAATTGTTGTTACTATTACATTATGCCTTATCCTTACCTAGATCCAACTGTATATTATTCAGTCCTTTTTTACATCAATCTTCCAGGTAACTTACTCATATACGCGATCCTTATTTCTCCTTTCCAAGGTCATACAGCTCATTTAAAACTATAATAAACTTATGATGTCAATGAGTACATATTTATGATGAGTAATAAATCAGCAGTTGTAATATTACAATGGAAATTGTATACTAACATTATTATTATTAGTAGTGCAGTTTCATCTACGGTAACCTATAGGTGCTGCATTGCATTTCTCAATACAGAACTGAAAACGAATGAGGGTGAGATGTCAAAACTGGCCACACTGAGGAGAAAGTCAGGCCATGTCTCACCCACAGGAGACCCGGTACCCTGCAGCCGGCCCGGCCTGGTCCCCTGCTCCTCTCTGTTCTGGTGAAAACGATCCAGCCTGGAATATTTATGAGGCTGGCCAGGCTTGGCACAATGGGCACTCCACAGCCCATCTCCCCGTCCCTCCCAGAGCGGTGGCTGTGTTTGCTTTGGATACAGTCAGGATTAAATATCTCCCCCAAAAGGCCAACTTTTCTTTATAATTAGTGACAGAGAGGAATTTAGTTTTGGCACAAGCACTACCTCTTGTTTTTGCAGCCACAATTCAGAAGGAGCCTTTTTTTAACAGACAGAAGACTAGAGAGTTACTTGTAACATTGCAAAAAAAAAAAAGATAATTCTTCAACTAGCACTGCCGGGACATTCCATCGATGCATAATTCATAATTTAAAACACCCAATTTGAAACATCCATTTAAAGGCGACGTCTGGAGACAATGGCTAAAATTGTCCACCAGTAACGTGGACGATTCAAGTCTTTAACGGAATAAGGGCACAATTTGTTCTGAGAGCAGCTCGTTACTTCTGCAAGTCTCTTTAAAGAGTCAAAAAACATTTAACTGCGAAGGGATTAAAGAGAATAGCTGGCTAGCTACTTTATATTGCAGGCCTTGCTTTTTAATCCTGGTCTGGTGGTTGAGAGTATGGCCACAGGACACTGCGGTGACCAGTGCCTTCAGCATTCCAGCACATTGAGCAGGTTCTATCCCCAATTCTACACACGATTACCACAAACCTGGGTCCCATTGATAGCAGATTGTGAATAATGCTTCCAGCAGCATGCAGGGAGCGGGCCCAAGACCTCCCAATGTAGGAGGTGATGTATGGAGATCTTGTAACTGCTCATCTGTGATTACATCCTCCTTGACCTCCTTTGGTTCATATATTTCAATATTTTCCTGATTCTGCAATCAATTTTAATATACTGGCACATGGTCCAGACATTAATACATGGAAAATTTACAACCCAAAAAGGAACAGATACTATTAACAGCAGAGCAGAGGTGGGTAATCCAGGTCCAAAGAGTAAAAATCCAGGATTTTGTTTCAACCAACCAGTTGAGTATTAAGAGTCTCAGTCACAGAGGCTTCAACTAGTTGGTTGAAACAAAATCCTAGTCTGGATTTTTACTCTTTGGACCTGGATTACCCACCTCCCTGATTAACAGCAAGGAACAAACAGCAAAATTACCTTTAACAAAAGCAATATCCGTGCAGATAGGAGCTGCAAACTCAGGCTTAATTTGTAATTACTTTTCAGATCGCAAAGGTAATATGCGCAAAGCTCCCTGGTATTTCTTGTTACTAAATTTAAAAAGCCATTGTCTCTGAATTGGAAAGGTTATTTAAAACTCTGGAAAGTATGTATGACCTTCAAACAAGTTCCACCCACCGCGGTATTATCAGTTGTATCGGTTACAATGACTCCTGTTCTGCTGTTTACATGTCAGGGTCAAAGGCGAACCGCAGGCATCGTAAACACATGTTGGTGGACATGCCTCACACACGTGAGCCTCTCTGCTTATGATGCAATAATGCAGTTTGACTGACTCTAATAAGCTTGTTCATTAGCATCCACTCGACAGAACCGCGAGCATTTCTTTTCCATACTGCTGACCGGCCCTCTTTCTTATTTAGCAAAAGGGAACAACTCCTCAAGCATAATGATTGCGAGTCTGATTTTTAATGGGATCGAGCCCATCTGGAGTAACAGTCCTTTCTTTGTAGTGCCAGTGAAGAGGAGATAATCCCTGCAATCCAGCCTTCTCTGGGCTGTATCAATGCCAGGCATCAGGAGTCCTGCTTTGAAGGCGATTTTCCTTGCTCTGATCAGAAGCTGGCAGCCGTCCACTCTCAGTGCGAGACTGGCACGGACAGGGTATTGGGCACAGCCCTGGCTCTCAAGTGGCATTCGGGACTTTTTTTCAGCTGAGTCACTGTGGCGGAGGACGGAATGAAAAGCCGAGATCCGCGTCGCCGTCAGTGTTAACGTCAGGGTCGGATCCGGCCTGAGGATGCTAGCTTACTGATTTGCTTTGCCCAGATATTTGCCTTCCGATGCCTGTCATACACTAAACGAGGGCAGAGGTCATCATGACTTCAGGGAAAGCTACCCTTTAGATACCCTTGAGTTATACATTCTAATGAGCAGCTAGGAAAGGCTAGAAACAGGGAGACAAAGGAATTGTGTGTGCTTAAGGTATATAACCGAAATATGTCCGGTGGTATATCATAAAAAATGTGTAATACGTTAAAAAAGAAATTATTAATTTTGTTTACCCTAAAGTCATATTCCAGAAACCCCCAAGGTAATTTAATAAAAGAAAGAGAAGCTTTCAAACCAAACTTTAAAGAAACCATCGCTTCTTGTTTGGGTTTTCCTACTGCTTTTCAATATCAAATACATTCAAGCAGACACAATATATTTCTTTTAAAGCACAGCTTTCTTTCCAAGTCTACAGATTGTCGTGCAATGCGCAGACCATGCTAAAATGTACAATACTACATTACAATACACTAAATGTTCACGATGCCTAACAATTATTAGAGCAGCAGCCATTTATAATTCCAACCACTGTCAAATGCGGTTATGCATTCACGTGCGCTTTACGTGTGATTTCACATGATTATGACTGCCGTGACTGCAATCTGCGGATGTCACGTGATTTTTTTTCCCATTTAAAGAGCCTTTAAAGCACATTTCATACTTAAATTGTAAACCTGCTCCTAAGCATGACCTCGCCAGTGCTGGAGAGTCAGCTGAAACACAATTGAATGACCTCACTGCAGCGTACTCTCCTGACAGCAGCAAAGGTAGGGAACTTTAGCACGTTTGAACTCTTGCACCTTGATATAACAGGAGTTCAGTCACCTCAGTATGGAAAAGTTAACTTCAGTAGCTGTTAAAAGAACGTATGAAAGAATTACGTAAGGGTCGGCGTTCCCAGTCGAGTTAACGTGCCTCTTGTACAAAAGCAGGGTGCAGTTTCCACATCCCAGGTAGCCAAGGTTGTATCCCCGCGACTTTCTCACAATGGGACTTCAGCTCGCAAACATTACGTTAACTAATATGTTGGGCTGAAGGGCTTATAGACACACAAGCCCTCTTATTTATTCTTCTATAAACTGATGCCCAGGTGGACACCAAAAAAACCAGATCATTATCATTGACCCGCTCCGTTTTACCTTTCCCATAATACCCAGACCAAATGTTACTGACACATGTGTTTTGGACAAAAAAAACCGAGACTCTACGAGATAATAATACTGATGGTAGCCAACTGTGGCAAAGAGTGCGTACATTGTCATGTTAGCTTTCATAACAGGCCGAGGCTCTGGTGGTGACCTGGCCCTTTTCAATTCACCACACAGCGGGGGGAACCTCTCCCAGTATTCCCAATACACAGGGAGACAAGGAGATGAAGCTAACTAAGTTCAAAGCGGCCACCACCCCCATGCCGTGGCAATGTACTCCGCTAACTGGATTTGTTTGCGGGAAAACAAAAGCAAGAGAAAGCGACCCCGCTAAGTCAGGGAAAGATAATTTATTCCTCCACTTTGTTGCTGGGGCTTGGGATCATGGGAAGTGGCTGGTGCCAAAGTGGGACTGGCCCCGGGATAGGGCTCCCTTCGGACCCCAGCTTGGCCGAAACGGCAGTCTGACTTCACAGAGCGCACCTGAGTACACAGATTTACACATAGCCTTTGCACCGGAATATTCTGCTCACCGCCTTCTGACATCATTACAGCTGTTGTGAATTTAAAAGAATCGAACGGATCCAAAAATTGCAAAAGACTCCCTCTTTCTACCCCCCCCTTCCCTTTTCCTCCTTTTTTACCCCTCAAAGGCTCAGCTGATGCACAATGGGCCGAAGTGGGGAGCCGTAGTTTGTTAATGTCCGCAGCCCGGGACCACCAAGAAGAGGTCTATCTGACATCATTGGTGCGGATTGGAAAGCTAAGTGAAAGCATGAGGGCTCTGTCATGCCTTGTAGGACTTATAAAATGGGCCATAGTTGCTATTAAGCACGCAATTCTGCGCTAAAGAATGATTCACCAGGACGCCTAAACATGTACATCAGCATTCCCTAGTAACCGGACAGTATTTTCTTGGCTCCCTTGTCTATGTAATTTTAATGTTGGTCCAAAGGGGATAGTCCCTTTTAATAATTCTAAGTATTTAGACGTTCACGTCGTTTTTAACATGGGTGGCACAGAGGGTGGCGATGCAGCCTGAACCTTCTAAGTTTGTGAGTTTGAATCTACTCCAGGTCTGTTTGTGTGGGGTTTGCCTATTCTTCCCCTGGCCAGTGGCTCCCTGGGGAGGTGTTTTTTGGGCATGTCCAGCAGAGAGGAGGCCCCGGAGGAGACCCAGGACCAGTGTTGGGCACATTACTTTAAAGAAGCAGTTGTAGTTCGTAGTTACTTCTCCCAAAAAGTTGGTCAGTAACTGAGTTACAGCATTATAAAAGTAACTAGTTACCAGGGAAAGTAACTATTACGTAACATTTTTTAAAATGTTGAAATATGTCAAAGGATTAGGATTTTCCCCCTTTAATGGAGCTTTAAATTCAACTGTAGGTTCAATTTGCAATAAAACTAAATATTAAATATGTTTATATATTTGAAATAGCTTGTTCTCCCTCTCTGGTTGCAGTGTTCGGATCTAAGTTACAAAATTTTACGGTCTAATTGCAGTCTGCCGTTTGGAATCATTACACAGCCACCGTGTCTGGCTGTCTAGCTTCAGCACAGTGGTTGAAAAGGGATCCAGGGAATGTCAGAAGTGGGTATCGAGCACACACCTCCAAGGGAGACTGCGACCTGAACATGGTGCCTTAGACCGCTGAGTTAGTTCCCATACAAAGTGTATACCCCAGGCAGAAATTCACTCTGCCAATTTGGAGAAAAACACAGACGTGGTGGGGAAGGACATACTAGCAGCATAATATTCAAATCGTTGAAAATATTGATAAAATATGATAAACCACACAAGACTCAGAAGCACAAGCGGACCATTCTGGAAACACATACGCTGACCATTTCAATAACACGCCCGGAAAGTAAATACAAAATATTCTGAAATTCATAAATGACTATGTATCAATATGCTGGTACATAGCGCATTTACTCTTGCCACACCGTCGATAGAACAGTCATGTTTTTTGCAGTCAGAAGCAATCAGATGCATTGCTGTCTTCATCATGTGACAATGATTGGTTCCATTACCGCGTCATCTGATTCAACTGATTGGCTCTTTTGCCCCCTCTGGTCGCAGGGTTTGGATCTAATTATAGTAATGCGCCACATTTTATTGTCAGTAACAGTAACAGCACTGTAACAATGGAAGCAGTAATAAGTTTGATTACCTGTTACTGAAAAAAATGACGCTGCCAGCAACATATTTTAACGCCATTATTCCCATCTGTGCCCAGGACACACTGGGGAGACTATATCTCTTTACTGGCCCAGGAACACCTTGATATCCCCCCAGTAGAGCTGGAGGAGGTGGCTGGTGAGAGGGAGGTCTGGGCACCCATGCTTAGATTGCTGCCCCCCCCGACCCGACCCCAGGTAAGCAGCAGAGAATGGATGGATGGATGGATGGATGGTTGGACCAGCAGTCCAAAGGTATGGAATTAGGTGAATTGTTTTTCAAGATTGCCATAGTGTGTGATTATGGGCAGCATGTCATTCTGGGTCCCTGTGATAAACTCTGTCCCATCCCTCATGGTCCTGTGCTAGAACTGGACAGAAGAAAGATGACTGAGCAACTTTTTCTTTCGTAAATTTATATACTGTATTTAAATTACTGAGGAAAGTTGCAGCTCCTAATTCCACTATAAGGAGAGACACTACTAGATATTTTTTTTATGTACGCTCAAGGCTGAGCTGTACTTTAATGACACATTCAACACCTTATAATAGGGATGTAACGATACACTCAACTCACGATTCGGTACGAGTTCACAATATGATTTTCTCACATTTTGACTCAAAAATATTATACATATCTCTCTCCAAACTGTGCAAAGTGCAACGGAAATGAAATAGAATCTTGTTTGTTAAAACAAATCCCACATCAAAAAATTCTTCAAATAAATAAACTAATGCTTGCATATGCAGCTTTGAATTTACATGTTTCTTAAGGAAAATTAACATGCCAACATTCTCATGCTGAAGCTGAGATCTCTGTAACTTCAATGTCCCCTGCAGTTGAAAAAACCCTTTCACTAGGGACAGAGGGGGCTGGTGTGGTGAGGTATGCCTTAGCTAGAGAAGAAACCATCTTAACAGTCTCCTTCCAGGGAAATAAACGTTTCTATATAGATCTCTATGCCTATATACTGTAGATAGGGTGACCAGATAATCCATGTCATCCCGGACACTTTGTGCTAGGACAGAATTTATAAACTTCCATTTCAATTAAAAGGACCTGGATTTCACTTAAGCGCTGCGTTCTTGCTGTGCACTGATAGGTCAGCCTCCGATATTCATGCACGCATCAAAAATGTTAATGCGAAACGGCTGGATGAGTCTTTCAATCATGGAAACAAACCAGTCAAAGCACAATAAAAAATTAATTATGTAGCCAAGCAAAGGAGCCTTTCGAGTTTAAAGTAGTTTGTAAGACCTGAAGTAGCTCAAAGCGTCCGGGATGACATGGATTATCTGGTCACCCTATATATAGACGTTTCTAGGTTATCAGTCTTGTACAATGTTTGTACGCCGTTTCTGTCTTGTCTGTAATTCTCTCACCTTTTTCATGATATTACTGAAAAGCCAAACTGCTGCTACAACGCCGATTGAAGGCTAGGCGGCGCGTTCTCAGTTTCAAACTTACTTGCAGTCTCACGTTCCGTCTGAACCAAAAACTGACGTCGACGTCGCGTACGCAGTGACGTCTGACGTGGAATTGACGTCGCGAAATCAAATGTAATGTTACCCTGTTCTTTCTGTTATGTACTTGTTCTCATAAAAAAGTAGCGATTCATTTTCCACATCAGCTGATTTGAATCGTCATACATTTACACCAATTTTAACCGATTCGCGATGCATGATTACATGCCTACCTTACAATGTGTGTCTACACAGAAAAATCAAATTTTTTTGTGAGCCAAAGACAAAAAGGCACATAATGAAAACATATGTTTGCTTGTATGAAAGCATAGGGTGGATTTTAAGCCTTAGTTAGAGAGGTCCAGAATGTTGTGTTACACGATGACAATACTTTACACCACTGACTTATTGTTCTATGGTGGTTTGAGGACCACAAAGACACCGCCATCATCCATACTCTTGAAAAATGCCAGACCTCAGTCCTAAAAATAATAGTAACACCAGTATACAGAGATTTCTGATAGATGTTGCTTATCTTTTCAGGATGTTCCATGTCCCATGGTACCACTACAGTGTACGGGCTCCAAAATAAATCCAACAGGAGCTCTCCCTGCTTCCAGTGGAGGAGAAGTGCACCAGCAATACAGCTTTTTAACATCACCTTTCCTCTCTGCATTGGCACGAGTCTGCTACAAAAGACATACCTAGCTCCATTGTGGGGAAAGGAAATGGTTTCTTACAAGCGAAACCAAATAAATCTCCACATAGACAGGAGAGAAAACTGGTCCCAGTGTAAATAAAACTATTGGTTTACAACCAGGCAATAACCGTTGAACAGTGGTGGCTTAGGCAATGTCAGCTGCCAGTCGGGGTTATTAATATGTGCCAGAGGACCCCATATCAAAGTATACTTAACAGTTAATCTTTTCTCCGTGATGAAATAGGGCACTTGAACCTGGTATGTTTAGTCACATATGGTCTTCATTACACACGTCAAACAGCAAACAGGCATCCAGTCCCAGGTGTGGCCTTTAAGTCTGAGACAGAGAATTTAGGTGAGAACTTTGCGTTGCGTCCGATTCCTCTGTCACTTCCCAGACTAACCCTTTGTTTGTTTTATTATTATTTTTATTCTTCTGTAAATGTTTGCCTTGGAGTTTCCAGTAGACCCTATAATCAACATAAGAGTCTGTCTACCTCGCATTTGTGCCGAGACCGAAAATCGTACAGAGACACGCAGCGTGAGGGGATCTGTAGCAGTTGTCTGTACATGCAGTCCAGGCTAAATTATGATTATTAATGTTGTGCTGTTTTCTACTGTTCATTTCAGATACGATTTTGCACTGCCGTACTGCATTATGTAATCTGATACAGCTTCTTCCTTTTTTCCATTTTATCCAGAAAGGAAAAAAGAAAATGAGGCCCATCTGACTTCAAAGCGCTGATGCAGCAGAGTCCCTGGAAGAGGCAGCACTCCGGCCTGGAAACGCTGAGTCACTGTGCTGCTAGGACGCCGGCTGGACCGGGCCTCTGGCCGGCTCTGATGTACGCCTGCATGTCCCTTTATGTCCCTGTGATCTGCACTGGCTGCAGTATATTCATACAGATAGCTAACAGGAAAGGACGAGAAAGCAAGCGGTAGCCTGTAATCCACTGGCACCACATCCAGGGCATCCTCTGCTTACTCTCCCTGTGCTACTTGGGAGAAGCTCCAAGCCTCACGGAGGCCCTGTATTGGGTAAGCAGATAATGAGCACAGATGGGGGATGTATGGAACACTCTGTTATTACTAACTCTATTAACAAATATGATATATAATAGTTCTTTGGCTGGTTCCATTCACATATAACAATATGACTAAAATTAACGAAATGGTTTCGCATGTCACTATTTTTATTCTTCTCTTTAAATGTATATTCACTTATGATATTTGGGGATGCTCTACATTACCTATACTTTCATCATGCACTCATTATGCATTCAGAGAACATTCAATTCATCTCAATAATGCATTCGTAATGCATTCATAGAATATTCATAAGCAGTATGTAAGTACACCCTAACATCCTAACATGTGTTATAGCATTGCATTCATAAAACTTTCAATGAACAAAACATGACAGCCTTGATAAGCATTAATAAACATTATAATAGTGTAATCATATAATGTTTACTGTTAATGTATATTAAAGCTATTAAGGTATGCTAGGATGTTAAGGTATACTTACGTGCTGCTTATGAATGTTCTATGAATGCATTATGAAAAGGCACTGAATGTTCTACAAATGCATTATAACAGCATTACGAAGGTGTAGTTAATGTAAAGTGTTAGGTGATGTATTTCTTACATTCAAAAAGGACCATTATGCTTGAAAATGTCCATCCATCCATGTATCTAACATCAAGCAGATATTTGTTTGCTTGATGGTTTATTTGACTGAGACAATGCATATCGATAACAATATCACACAAGAATAACAATATCATACAATACAATAAAAGAAAAAACTTATTCTGGTCAGGGTTATTATATTCTTTTGGAAAAATCACACTACAAAACACAGACAATTTCATGACAGGAGAGAGGAAAATTAATATATTACTTGTTACTCTTGCCAAAGTCATACATGTATATACACGCATGTATAAATGCATATCATAAAATTGTTTATGCAGTATCAAATCTTTTCAATGTTTTTAGAATGCAGTACAAGTACATAAATCAACAATTATGACAATTATGAGGAAATCAGATTGGCATGTGCTGAAATAATGTTTCAGTCTGACCCGCGTGCATGCTGAACAGGGTAATGGAAATTTTAGCTAAGGATAAAATCATGAGTGCAATTTACGTCTTTTAAATTAATTATGAATAATCGAAATCTAAACATTTTTCAATGGCATACACACCACACTTACTTTTGTATCGAACGAGAGCGTTTGTAACAATTTTTAAAGTATTGCGTTACGTTATAGCTGCCTGGCCACGCTGAATGGTGAGTCACAGCTGATGTGGCCCATAAAGCCCAGCTCCGGCTCGGCTCCGGTCCAGGCAGCATTGTTAAAAGGCAGATAATATGATTCAGCCCTGAATTGTGGAGGTGTGACACCAGGGGGCTGATGCCAAGACTCTGAGCCCGCGTGAGCTATTCCGAAACACCGAGGTCAGATAAAAGGTGTATGGAGCACAGGCAGGTTGAGAAGGAAGAGAAAAAAATCTTTCCTGTGGTCACTTTTCAGGCCTGAGAATTAAAGTACAGAAATGCAATATGAATTGCTTAAAGGCACTTTTATGGAACCACATTCTTACCCCGAGTTTAAATCCTTTAAGTCCAACAGTCCTAGTCTGGAAAAAGGAGAAAAATATATTACAGTACTTGCCTATTTAGACAAAAAAAATTCATCCTGAAAAAGGAAACCAATGCTGTTTACATAATTAAGCTCCACACCATCAGTTATTCTACACTTCAACCATTTCATACATTGTCTTCTTTCTTAAATTTAAGAAATGAACGTGCTCTTCGGATTGATGGTTCTTAAAAGACTAACACAGTACTGGTGGGACTGACTGCTAAAACACACTGTATTTTCTTTCTGTATTTTCATACTAATTCACGGAAGTTGTTTATTTATTTATGATTAAGATTACTGCCAAGTTCGGTACCTAGTATAGCTACTGAAAGGAACAGAATAGTACTCCATGAAGTTTTTAAATCACTTTCTACACGCATGAGAGATATTAGATCCAGCATATTTTGTCCGTTATTACAGTTAGTTTGGTGAAGAATATCTCAGATTAAAATTTAAGTATTCTTTAAATTCACAGGATCAGTGCCCTAGTGTGTTTCACTTGCGGAATTATAACATATATATTGCTGAAATGTTTCAGATGTTTCAGAACTTCGTGTAATACAACTATACGACTATACAGCTGGGAGAATTATTGCTAAATAGCAGTCATCCAAATGGAGAATTATAACAGAATAAATTGCTTAAATTGGACATGAATAATGGAGTGAGTAGTAGGATATAAATGGTGCATAGTTTCATCTTTAATAATAAATTTCCACTTATTAAAAACAGGTTGAGTATGATTAATTTAAAAACCATGACATTTCTCCGAGCTACAGCTCACACTGGGTGTCAGACTTGAATATAAATGAAATGGATAACACTCTTCTGAAAGTGAAGAAAGTCTGGTCATTTAACTTACCACTTCCTTTGTTCCATGCATAAGCTAAGATTTGTTAGGTTCAAATGTTCTCCTGGACAGAGCCATGTTACAAATAAGTTATTAGAAAAGGGATCCTAACTCTATTTATGGGGATGGGGTGCGTTTCGGGGTGTAGAAGAGACAGAGAGAGTGGGAAATGTGATGATAGTGACAGCCATCTCCATATTTACTGCACGTTATGATGAATGTTCTCTTTCTGACTGGCCGAGGTGACAAGGACATACAATGTGGAAGTGAAACTGGTATTACACCTATCCATCATGATGATAACGCACTTAAAATAGGTCATGGCAACTAATCTGGCACTAAGCCACTGGCGAAAATGTTGTCTCTGTAGAAAACAGGTAACTCAGAGAAGCAGCACAAAAACTATGCCGCCAATTCAATAAGTTTGAGTTAGTAATGAAATATGTAGCTAAAGAAAGGCTTTAACGCTTAACCCCAGCGAAGCCTGGAACCGAATAATTTTCAGCAGACAGGCATTTTATGCGAGACTGAAGGCAATGAGAGGCATCAGCGATGAATGTCACTACAGAAAAAGATAAAATGTTAGAAAATCCAATAGGAAGACTCATGTTTATGCTGGGGTGCACATTTATTTAAAAACTTTATTGAAAAATTTTCTAGACAAATTGTTGCCAAAAGTAGTTATGTAATTGGTGCCAGTTTCTATGAGAGAAACAACAAATCTTACTTTTACTTTTTTCCAACACTATAGCTATTTCTTATCGGATTGTATCAGTCGACGGATCAAACATTAGGGCTAAATAATGATATAGTTGTATATAATATAATACACACAGACCACTTAAAGATCAACACTCTTGTGATCTCGAACCACATTCGGTCAGTACTTTGCGATCCCCCACTGTTTGGGGTCAGATGTAGTGTTGCCCGGCAACGAATTTTAAAACAAACAGGCAGCCATGGAAGTGATCCCAAAACCTGTTATCAAGGCTCCATTTTCACACAATTAGGCCCCATTCTGCCTGGCCCCTATCACTCGCCATCTCCTCTGGAGTGCTGAGAGTCTTTTGCCCCCCGTTTCCAAAATAAGTCATCAACAGGCCTCACTCCGTGCTACGAGCATGGCAAGAACCCTGTACACAGAATACAAGGAAATACCAGGGACTAAATGTCAACTATTCACATCATCTCCTTACAATGACGCCATCGCTCAGCCCATAATACTAAAGTCATCTCCCATTCTCCATGACAGAAAATTACGCTTGACAGCACAGAGTACTGTTACTTAGATGCCAGTGGTAATTGCTAAAGTACTAATATTATGGGCTGTGTGTATATTTGAATAGTGAGCATCCGTATGCCAAAAGATGCACACAGGAAAAAGATAAAGGAAGTTATTATCTGTATTTGGTGTTGGTATTGGTTTTTGGTATTTGGTATTGACACACCGAGGAGGGGGACATTCTAGTGGGAAACAAAAAGCTTGTTGAGGGGCAGCTTATATATGTCAAAATATGCACAAAGTAGAATTAAATAAATGTAGATTAAGGAAGTTATAATCTGTACTTTGCACCACAGGCACCAAGGAGGGTGCTGCTCTACTGGCAGATATAGTGCCGGTTGAGTAAAATGACTTTGCAGCAATTGAATTACTTATGGGCATGTCAGCGTGCTGACTGGTGATTTAGGTGCGGAATACTGCGGATTAAGAGAGGAGGCTGTTTTGGGAGGACTGTAATGCATGTACCCCCAACTCCCACACAAGCTCTTATTTATATTTTTGTAGGGACCAGTAGCTCCCCGAAGCGGGACCGCGGGGAGTGGAAAGAACTGCAAGCCGGACTAGATTCCTGTCTCACGAGTCAATGCTGCTTATCTCAACCTGAACATTTGAACCCCAAGCAGACCGAGGGCATATATTCCCATATATATCTGTCTGACCAACAGAGCCACAAATCTGGCTTTGAGTCCAAAATGCAGGTGAATACATTAGTAATATACTCCAGAGGGGACCATTTTCCTATATTTGGATAGTTTATGGGTCAAATGAAATCCCAGTATTGGTGCTAGTAAATGCCACAGACAGGAGGCAGGAAGTGAGGAAGGTTATGTCAGAATCGCCGTGGAGACGCCAGCTCCCTTTCACAAACACCGTTTTAAAAATCACCGTACAGGAGCACAGAAGGAAAAGCACTTTTCCTCACCTCACCATCAGCCCTTGGAAGCTCGTTCTTTCCAGATGGCCAAGCAGACACATTGAGTCCCGCTTCCGCAAATGTTCCAGCTCCACTGGTGGGATTGGGAATTATGCAGTGTCTCACAGGGCCAGCCTAGCACAGCACAGGGTGTAGCCTTATGTCCTTTCTGAAGTGGCTAAATCGCCGTTTTCTGGGCATGTTGGTCCGTGGCCTTGGTGACGATGTGAGATGCCCTTTGGAGACACATGAACTGGGACACATCAATCGGAACACTTTGCAGGGACACATTAAACGAGGTGTGTGGCTCTGTGCCCAACATTGGAAGGTCGCCGGTTCGCATCCCGCGGAGGGCGGAATGATGTTACCATTGGGCCCTTGAGGGAGGCCCTTAACCCCAGTTACCCCAGAGACAGGCAAACCCTGCCCTTTCACTTGAATGTTGCTTTGGACAAAAGCATCAGCCAAATTAATGTAATATAAATGGTATTTTCAGAAGACACATGGCAACTCTGGTGCCCTGAGGGTGAATTATAGAAGCCATGTTAAATGGGACACTCCAATGAAATATTCAATGGACTTGTGTAAGATTATTTTAGTAGAAATTGTTAAATCTGCTGACTTCATACTTACAGTACAGTACTGTATGTCATCTGTTTTTTTCAGGGGTGCCCAACTCCAGTCCTGGAGGGAGCGACTCCAACACAGTTTGCAGATTTCCCAGCTAAAACACATCTTAATCAGCTAAATACCAGGTTTAATAGGTATGTTTGAACTGTGTTGGATTCTGGCCCCCAAGGACTGGAGTTGGGCAGCCCCAGTTCATTTTAATAATAATATTGTTTAGAATCTTTGTTTAAGATGAATTCAAACGTTTACCTGTTTGAATTTGGAAAAATGTAGGTGCATTTAGGTGAAGCCACGACTTACACTTGCTTTTAAGCAGAGGTTTTGACTTGCATCTCTGGATATGAGCCATTTGTGAAGAAGGAGCCTTGTCAGGCCAAGCAGACCAGTACATATCTACAAAGACTGCATTGGCATTTTACAGCAGAGCTGCACTGGAGCGACAATGATTCATAACATTAGAAGACAAAGCACATCAGAGGCACCAAAGACCTGCCCTTAAAGCATGTAAACAAAGAAGGCACAGTAGTACATACGTTAATAACTCATTCACATCCTCCCATCCTAAATGCAAACTACCGGTATACTACAAATATACTATCACACTCTTAATTATTCATGAACAAACTCATACTTAATGTATTAATTAACCGCAAACTATATTTGTTCCTAATTTCTACTTGAGAAGTAACTGAGTAAGTACTAAGTGTTACCATATATTACGTGTGCCCCCTCAATTAAAGTGTTACCAAACATATATAACATATATCAATAATTCATTTTGTGGTTGAATAACATATTTAATTAGTAATAATATAATATAAAGGAATATTGTGAAACATCTTAATAACAAGAACTACCTAAAAAATTAATTATAAATTTTACTACAGTTATTAAAATATATCGCAAGTTTTCATGTAAAATATAACAATGTAATTTTTTCCACCAGGACCCATCTAGGGTATGTGATCCATCATGTTCTTAGCTGCTGGGGAGTCTGACTGTCCCGCTTTAAACAAAGGTATTATGGAAGTGTTTCCCAATTCAGTCTTTAGGGACCCACAAACAGTCCATGTTTTTGCTCCCTCCCAGCTCCTGAGTAGGAAGCTGGCAGGGAGCAAAAAAATGTGAACTGTCTGGCAGAGAGCTTGGAGGGACCAAAGACATGGACCGGCAGTGGGTCCCTGAAGAATGGATTGGGAAACACTGCTCCATGGTGTTCGGCCAATGAGCCCGAAGACGAAAGTTTCCAAAAAGACATGAGTGACGAGGCAGTCGGCAAATACAGGAGGGACTCGTGGGAGGGTTAAAATCCTCCGGAGCCAACAAAATTACATGCTTCATGGGGCTGACTTCAAAGAGAAGAGCTGCAGCAGAAAGACGGCGCTTTCTGCAAAAACGCCTTGGGATGTACAGTTAGGATGATTAACACAGCAAACCATAGATAAGAGTGGGCTGCCTGTCGGCATCAAAAATAGGAGCTGCTGGATTCTCGCATAAAGCCCTTCCATCCTTATATGTGCAACAATGGGCTCTACTGCTTAAGCTATAATTCAGTATAGGAACTGCTAACAATTAATGCTTCTCGTGTGCTATTACAATATATTCCTGTTGAGTGACAACAGAATAAGTGTTTACACTGCATAAATTTTTAAAAGAGCTATCGCCATGCGTGCCAAGATATTCGAGACGATTTGCTGAGGTTAAGAGTGTACCATCTCAGTTTCATCCCCGGGTTGCAATTTGGGATAATGGCAGCCTATAGTGGATCTTAAGCCAAACAGCACAAAAACTAGTGGCCTCCCTCCATTTAGGGAATGGGCTGTTCTCCCAGCAAAGAAGCTCGAGAAAGCTCCATTTATCGGAGTAATAACTAGGTCCAGGTGCTCAGCATGATTAAAAAACCCAGTGCTTGCTTTGTTGGACTACAGATAGTGCCACATAAGCTGGTTTAAAGCCTTATCTCCCTGAAGCCAACCATAGCGTCACGCTACAGTTCACCAGTGGACAGCCATCTATCCTTCTTCAAGCCACTTATCCTGGTCAGGGCATTTGGGCATGTTGTGGCACTTCCTGGAGGGGACGCCAGGCCATTGTGGGGCACCCACACTACAGGCAATTTACAGATGCTAATTAGCCTAACTGCAAATCTGCATGCTTTGGGAGGAAACCAGAAGTCTCAAAACAAACCTGCACAACCAATTTCTTAGCATTTTAGATAATATATATAAATATATAGCTAATGTAAACTGAGATTTTATAGCACTGTGCTCAAATGAAATGTGCATGTGAGATCATGTGTTCGAGGGTCAGGATCATGTCTAACTTTTTGTGTCTTTCTTGGCATCTGCGCTTGACAATGTGCAACAGCTGATTTCCACCACAGTTAAAATATGCTTGTTTACGGTTTTAATGCTGTCCAGTTATTGCCACCATACCCCATATACGTGGAAATGTCACAGGTTGAGAAATGTGGTAATGAGAAAAGTTCAGCGAAAGTCCAAACTCACAGACTGTACCCTCAGCAAAAGCAAAGGCAGCTAGGATCCAAACACAACAAGGAAGCAAACAGAGGTAACAGGTTCAAAAGTTTACCATTTCTCCTTCGGAATGGCGTCTTAATTTCGTCCCTCCCTACCAATGCTCAAGGCACTCATTTGCTTCTTTTAATCAACTTGATTGTGGAATAATCTGCAGTGCATACCCAATGAGGTGTCTCAAAAGAGCCGTCGCTTCCATGCGCTATTCTGTGAGGACCTGGAGTACATTGAAACGACTAAAACGGGCACCAACTGCATTGTGGGACATTCAGGATTTAGAACCTTAAACAATGGTTATTAACATCACATCAGATAGTGTGAAATCAATTCTCCCACTTGTCAGCCATTCATCTTGGGAACTATTTAAGTGTCACTTTATTGAAAAATATCTGTTCTTGCATTGCACAGCTCCTCTGAAATGGTTTAAATAGCATCTTGAAGATTAAAATGATGGACTAAGCCTTCTTAGTCTGTTCTTAAACCCTTTTTCCGGGCATGATATTTACATTTATTTATTTAGCACATGCAAGTGAGACAGTAATGCATCGCGTTTTGCTCTGAAAAAGTTACACAGGTAGACCTGCATTTGTTTATTATCACCAAAGCAATACATTTTCTATGGCTATTGGCACTGGAATCTGCTTTGCCAATAAATGCTTGTTCTTTATTTGAAACAGAAAAGCGACATTGTAAGCATCTGAGTTTCCCAAGCCCGCTCCATCTACAAAAGTTTGTTGCCACACTGTGGGACCGTGTGCGATGGTTTGCGGTTCGGGGTATGGCTCCGGACCAGTTCCCTTCCGAATACACAAAAAAAATAAATAAATAAATATAAAAAAAAACAAAAAAAGAATAGCTAGACTAGGTCTGCAATGTGATGTCCCACAGTTAGGGGGGTGGGGGGGGATCACTTTCATTTACCTTGGACCCTTGTACAACTGCCCTGAAGTAAATACTGGGAGATGAGAACCATATTTTTCCCAAATAGAATTAGGGATGATGCCTGGAGAATGTTAAAAATAACGTAGGGATGAAGGAATTCCAGAGGGTTTTCCATTAAACTCGCGCGACATCGCTGCGGCTGAACTCGTCATATGCATCCCCTCCCCCCACTCGACGAGGTTGGTCCCATCCGAAGCCGCTCGCACCACGGCTTTCTCAGCCTGTCTCTGTGCAAAGCACATCAGGCTCTGTTATGATATACTCCAAAATAGCGTAATATTTAGATTGGTTTTGCGTCGGAAGAGACACAACATTACAAATTCCTGGTCCACATTGTTGATGGAGTGAAGGCTGGGAGAGAAAACTATTTAAAGTGCTCTGGTATGTGGTTAGAAGGCCCATTGGATTGTGTGTATCGTACTGGTCATGCTAAAGACAGCAGCTGGAGAATTACAGTAGCGTGTGCTCGCCACAACTGACTGAGCTGAAACTGAGCAATTAATCAGAGGTTAACCCGGCAAACCTCACTTGGGATCTTTAATTTGTTGTACCTAAACCTCCTGAAAAAGGACCAAGCACAGCAGAACTAAAAGTAAATATGTTTACGGTACCGCCGTGCCAAGGAATTTCTTAGGACGCTGCGGACTACACAGGAAAAGGCCGGGGAACTGGGGAGGCAGGAGATTGCCTGCCACTGAATGCTGGAAAGCCTGAGCTGTACTTTTTCCTCATATGAAATGTGGCGAGACCAAAGTTTTAATACAACAAACAGTTCCGTCAAGCAACGAGTATACTGTAAACAATAGCTTCACAGGTCTTTGGTCACAGGCTCAGTGGCTTTTTACGGTGGTCAGAGGGATAGTCGTGGCAGGACAGCTGATGTAGAAGCAGGATTTCTTGCGAATGGGCAATAAAAACAAAGAAAAACGCAGAGAGCGTCACCTGCCACGCGTCTGGCCCCTCTGCCTAGCTAAGGGCTTTCACATTTCTGGCAAGGTGGCCATGCCAGAAGCAGGATATCATGTATTTTACACATCCCTGACAAGTATTTTGATACCTGTGGCTACGTCCAGTTCATCTGTTTTGCATTGTGGCTAATGGGAGTCAACTGTCCGAAAGTCACGGTGGGAGCGACGTGCCAGTGGTGCGTTTCGGTGTTACACTGCGATTTATCTATTTATTTGTGCATTTCCCATTCCCATGCCTTGCAGGTATTTCAATTTCCCAAAGTAACATTTTTTTCATAAGATTTGCTGTAAAGAAAAATAAATTTCCCAATTCATAGAACTATTTTTGACAATTTCAAGACAACGGTAGAGGTAATTTTCCGGTAATTCCACTGGCGTTGCATATCGCCCTGTCACCTTAGTTTTACATTCTTCCCACAATATTTCAATAGAAAGGTGGATATTTAGGGAAAAAATGAAAAATAGCTAATCAAATGTTACAAGACTCTGGAAAGGACATATTGCCTTGCCATCTCAAACATAATTTAATACAAATCCAGAGGTGCACACTGGTAAAATAAGTTCAAACTGCATCTTAAAACAGAAACAGGACAGTAGTGTATGCTTCAATAGCGATATAGCGTAAACCACCACCTTCCTTCATTTGTCGTACACATTTTGTTTGTTGGAGTCCGATAACATTTCACCACATCACAATTTCAAATGGTTTGATATATAGTAAAGAGTTGCATTTATAGAGAGAAAACATCAATAATGCATATCATGATGCAATCAAGGACGATTTGCTCTTTTCTGTTGAAGCAAACTGTGAGATTCAGGACAGTTTCATATGCAGAAAGACGCTCAAAGGGCTGTCATTAAATTTGCACGACAGAGACTTAATGCCAATACCCTGAGGCCTAATCCTGAAGGGTGTCTCTACTGGCAGCATTATACCCCAGCATGCCTTACAATCTTACTGTAAGACATTGGCAGAATATGTTGGCTTATTGTCAACCACGTCAGAGGTACCTGCTGACCTATGATTGACCTGCTGTCACGCACTGTCGTACCCCAAGATTTCCTAAGAGCTGTGGAGACCTAGCCAGAAAATCAACTGTGTCGTACCCGAGGTAGCAGCCCCCCCGCCCCCCCGCTGAGCTCATTTTACCCATATTAAATGAGTGTATGCAAATGTACCGCTAAGGTCACGAGTTCGTGGCCTGGGGAAGGCCCAGTGCTGAAAGTCGCTGCTCTCGTCTGCGGGACGCTTCACTGCGTTAATGGAAATGCCGATGCGTTTCTGCTCGCAAGGTTGGCGTAGGTAGGTGCCATTCTTGCTGTGTATTCATCAACCATCTGATGCAACAGCTGACGCCACATTTGATGCCAGAGCTTTTCATGATATGAAATTGGAGTCTATAGCTGATTTGCATATGGCAAAAGAAAATGGCCCAACATTTGGTCGGACATCAGATTCCTATTGGCGGGAGAGACAGTACCTATGGCTTGCACAGTCTAAATGACCCCAGATTGACTGAGCAGCACTCTCTTAGTTCCTTCAGCCATATTTGGCACTGGCAGCTTTGTCATGCTGCGCGTTGCTCATTGCTCATTGCTGAGAGAAATGAGGGGATTCATAAGCCAAAGAATAAGCGTTACCCCCTTGGAGCGGGCTCCATGTGGTTTCCTCTTAAATTTGGAAGCTAAATCTTTTGCAGAACACTAAATGCTTGATAGCGTCAGGGTCATAGCACCCTACATTTCAGAATTAGGTAACGGGAAGCGCAGGAAGTGGGGTAATGAAGATAGAGTGACGAGATTGCTAGATGGGGCTAGCATTTTTAATCCCCCCTTGATAGTCTACATAACCAAGGTGAAGTTGACTCATGAACCATATCTGTAGCCTGCATGAGTCTTTTAGTTATTATTACAATTTTTTGAGCGACAGTTCTTGGCACCGACCATATAGATATAGCTAACTGTAGTACTGAGATCTAGAGTCTGGAGTTCATATTATTAGTTTCCATGGAAAGGTGCCAACCTTTGCATTATGACCTACCATTACCAGAAGGTCCAAATCTCATAGAAGGAGAAATCTTCACTTTTAAAGGGTGTTATGCACCTATGCATGTCTTTGAGTCTGGAGGGATTTAGCAGTTTATCTGTCAAAGGGGGTCACTTCTCAGGCCTGTCAGTCCACCAACAGTGCAGTAAACTATAGCCTGTCAGGAAGCATGTCATCTTGTGTCTTAACCCAGTGCAAGTGATATTCTGTTATCTTTTCAACAATTCCACTGAAATGCATCGGTTTCACCCCCAAAGTGCAGAGCATGGTAGATTTTCACCGCTTAGTCCGGTTTTTATTTTACATAGCTTTGTATATTGGATGCCACCTTTTAAGCTGACAGACAAGCAAAGAGATTAACTCTTATTTGCAGGCATCATGATTCCACAACTGTCAGACTCATCCCACCTTGTCTTATAAGCCTTGAAAGAGGTATGGACCATTACCTCATATCATAGTATATCAGGGTACAGAAAAGTCTAATGGGAGCATGCAGAGAACTTCATTTGGGACTTTATGCATCAATGACATCACAAGGTACATCACATGGCTACCCTTGAAGGAAACGCTGAACATCTTAAAGATACTGCAACAGTGACAGCGACAGGCTGTAAATATGTATCAGTTTGTTGAGATATTCTTCTTTTTCCAATATTTAATTATTTTCACTGTTTTGTTGAAAAGTCATTAAAATCCCATGAATGCATAAAAATGATGGGAACAGCTGCCAAACAATTATGATTTATCATCCATATTTATTTCCTCTATAATGACCTAACATTAAATGACATTAATTTAATTTCATTTCTGATTATTATTATGCATATATGCTTGCCTGCAGAAAAATAAATATGACATGAACAGTGTAATGAAGATTGCTAAATTATGTTACAGCAAAAGCGTGAGACGTTACAGTGAAGCTCCAAAACTTGAAAGTCATGTTTATTGGTGGTTAGTATGCAGACTTTTTTCCCCATTTTATGCAGATTCTAACATTCTCACTGGTTGTGAACAGTCTCTATTTTTTGCTCTACAAAGAAGAAACAATTCCAAGTAACTGTTATGTGAGTAGTGTACACAGCCCACCTCATAACATTTAACTACCAACACAGGCCTTTATTTTCAGATGTGTTCTGTTGTGCACGGCACTGCTGTTATCTCACCCACTGCCTCATTCTATCATTTGAAAGGCTCGAAAAAATGTTTGAATTCAACAGTGAGCTACAACATTACTGTTTGAGGTTTACACAACATCCCAGCCAACATTTTTCCAGGGATTGGCGGTAAGTGTTTCCATTGGACACTGGCAGGTGTAGAAATTTTAATGGAACGGGCAAGAGCAGCTGTATTATCAGATGTACCCTAACAGTCCCTTCCGTCTGCCTGCCATTAGCTTTTGGTATCTCTACTACTCCATCACTAGTGACAAAACTGCACTCAGTACCTGCTAACCCATTTACCAGCATTTCAACCAGTTCTTTTCATATGTTAATACTTGCTTAATGGTTTAACTCAAACTGATGTGCAGATTATTCATTTTGAACAAAAAAATGCTACTTGCATGCAAGCACAAGCTGAATTTCAATACTTTCAAAAGGGCTCGATGAACAGAAGGCTATCAGAGAAAGTATTGTATTAAAAGAAGAGATGTTAAATCATGTTTTTAATACACACCTTTGCGACTAAAAGCATATAACACAAATACATATAATTGCATGTAATCAATAGGCAGATCGAAACACTATTGAATCCAGACCATGTGATTATTTAAAATCTTAAACCATTTGGCTGATGGCTCTAAAAACAGATACTTAACAGCTACTGAACTTACACAACATGTAGGCCTACATGAAAGATCTTTAGGATTTTAAGGTATGAGCCTTCAATATGATAAAACAAAGGTTGCAAATCACGATATGTTTACCCCGTTTGTCTTCAAAACAGAATAAGCCAGGTAACAGCAGCTTCTCTGTGAGATGCTAACTGAATGTTTTGATTTTAGCTCTGAATTCTGGGATTCTGTGTAGCGTCATGATCTAAATTCTGGCACTGCTTACAATCAGCAGCAACTATTACAGGTCTCTATTATAATTTATGCTCATACTATTCTCCTTGTTGGGCACCAAAATAGGGCATGCATCAATACAGACAAGGAAAATGAATGTGTTACGACAGAATTCATTCAACACATTAATGCGATAAATTTTCAGCCACTGCTTTTGATCCCAAACCTCTCCTCAGGGCCATTCCATATCTTTGTTAAATTCAGAGGTGGAAACTTCAGGCCCAGAAAGTAAAAATCTAGACCATTTTGTTTCAACCAGCCAGTTGAGTACTCTGTGACTGTCACGCTTTATACTCGAAAATGGATGGAAGGGTTACAGAGAATAGATGGATGTAATGTACAATGTAACATTTAGAGTTTTATGACATAGCATATAGCTCTCTAGGGCACCTGATTGCTGCATGACTTTTGTTTTTCTCCTGAAGGGAATACAGTGGTAATTAGAATTAATGAGGGCAAATGAATTGGGAAGGGAGGGCAGTTTAGGAATCGCTAATATTGATCACAGGAAGGTTGACGTCAGCCATCATCGTTGATGTTCGGATTTGAGTATCCCTTGTAGTGTTTTTAAGTCTGTTTTGAAGCTGGTCTCACTTTGCATTATGTGTAATGCAGTCCCACAGCACTTTGAGTCTAAAATCACTAGGAAGAAACCATTTTTGCCCAACTGTCCAACTGGGTATTCTTTTGGAAAATGTAAGAGCTCAACACATTACGCTTTCATTGTCATGCTGTGACACTAAGTAACAATGCTCAACGGCCACTTTATTAAGTACATCTGCTCCTTAACACAGAGCCTGCTCCTCCAAAGAGCAAATCATTGTGGCTGCAACTGAATACATACAGCATGCACACCAGGGTCAAGGGGTTCAGTTAGAGTGCAGCTAAGCACTGGAGCAACAAAGACACTTGATCTAAGTGACTTTAAATGTGGCATGATCGTTGGTTCCAGATGTGGTAGTTCAACATCTCAGAAACAGCTACCCTACTGAGGTTCTCATATGTACCATGGTGTCTAGAGTTTACAGGGATTGGTGTGGTGAACAAAAACATCCAGTCAGTGGCAGATCTGCTGCTGAAAACACCTTGTTAATAAAAGAGGCCACAGGAAAATGGCCAGACTCATTAAAGCTAAGAGGAAGGTTGCAAATACTAAAAATAACAGCTAATAATATCTGCTCATGTTACAGTGATTTTTGTTGATTAAATCAAATATATAAGATTGTTTTGATTAAAAAAAAAATCTTTACATCGATCCATACCCATCAAGCCTGGGGTCCGTCCCAGAAAGTAAAGGGCCAAGACACCATAAACTATCACAGGACACACCTTATGAGCTAAGTGTGTGTTTTTGGACCACAGCAGGGGCCGTTTCACGAAGCAGGATTTCGTATTTAGCTGGATAACTTGTCAGGTTTAAGGTAGTCTAGGTGTAATGAACTTTATCTTCGTTCACTTACATTTAGCCAAGACTACCTTAAATTCAACAAGTTATCTGACTAAGCAAGAAATGCTGCTTGGTGAAACAGGCCCCAGGACACCAGAGTACTCACAGAAATACAAGGAGAACATGCTATCTCTATTCCAACAGCTGGAGGTGGAAAGCGAACCACCAGCCCTGGAGGTATGACACTATCCAATGAGCAGCTTTGCCCAGTATTTATATGGTATAGGTTTGCAAAAATGTAAAGAAAACAAAGATTACCATTGATGTGCTACAACAAATTGGCAGCTATGACAATGTTGATAAAGAAATAGCTAGCTGGACCAAAAATAATGTGGATAAGCTTCAGAGTAGTGGAGAAATGGCGAAACCATTAGTCATTTTTGGTGACTTACATCTTCAAGGCAAAGTTTCCATCTTGTATAAGATTTATCTATAAATATTATTCATTCCTTCAGCCCTTCGCACCCCTGTAGAGTAATTTATAACACACTAAACGAGCCTGCTAAATCAGCCATGGCACCTTGGTCTTTGCAGGCTCCCCATTTGTTAGCTGTAGCATGGAAAGAAGCATTTGGTGAGGTGCGAATAGCACCCTTCAAACTCTTAAAAGCAGACTTTGGAAAAAGGGCAGGAGAGAGCCGTCACACCTCGCCATCTTGGGTGACTAGCTGCACAGGCTGTCACATGACCCACATGGTTTTTTAATGATGGTCTGGTGCCCAGCAGATGAAGTGAAGGGGATTATACAGGAGCCATAGGGAATGACCAAAAATACACTGCAGGTCACTGCAGATCATATAGATGAGAAACAGCAGGGTTGTACTGAAGTAAAGTGGAAAAGAGCTGGAGAAGACGGATAATTTAAATGGTTATACCACATGACTGAAGATGAACTCATGACATCAAGACCAAGAAGGACATTATGATTAGTTGGGTGCAGGATATTTCCATCCAGAGCCCAGTCCCATTCTGCCCCATAGTATGCTCAGTTCAGTCTCTGGTGACATTAGGGCTCAGGAGTATGTGGTCCACAAATTGACAGATCAGATGGATATGCATATACAGATGGCTTGAATTATAACAAGTCTTTCAACGAAAAGTCATGTTGTCAAAAGGGGAAGTTAGACCTAGAACCTTACATAATATGTTTTTCCACTTCCCTCCAGCAGAGGCCACTCTAAAGACACCTCCTTTTCACAATGGAGTGTGTGTGTACGTGTGTGTGTGCGTGTGTGTGGATGGTTGAGTATGAAGGAGAAATAAGTCAGCAGAAACAACAGCATATATACTGCTAGCTAGAGCAAAAAAGATTATTACCGGTTAGATAATGTGTAACCTCACCATCTCACCTCAAAATTATGCTGAGGATGCTTTTGAGCACACTGTCTAATGACACGTAACGAAAGCAGTAAAAATCTCAAATATGTGCTTAGCTCAATTTGTCCTATTACATAAACTACCGGCAGCTTAAATGAGTAAGAAGATTCCTTGTTGACATGTTTATTGCTTAAATTGTCGGGTACAAGCCTAGAAACTTCTGCAGCAACTAACAAAAACCAGCTATATAGAAATAATAAAAAATAAACAAGAACAGACAAAAAACTGTGCTTAAAAAAGAAGACTGCCCTGGTATGAGTAATTGTGCTAAAGGAGTTCTACCGGCAGCATCATGCTAACTTATCTCTGAAGTTTCAATAGCAAAAGTACACAAATTCATCATAAAATATTTCTTGAACAATCTTTAGTTTTAGTGTTCAAAATGCTTTGTTTTGTTTAAATGTGCAATAGTTGCTGAATTGATTTTCTATTATTTAACTGAGAAAAGACGCCTGGAGTCCTATTCCGGCTGTATATCGCCATGCGCCCTGTGTTTCCTGAGATAGTTTCCAGACTTTCTGCAACCTTTCAGTAGATAAGGGGGTTCTGGAAAACAGAGGGAGAAAATAACTTTGAGATGCGCCAGCCCAAGACAAACTTGAAAATGGCAAACCTCATAAAAAGCACATAAGCGTCTAACAAGATCTGCGGTATGTAATACTTAACTGATCAATAAATCTCTAAGCAAAATACAGCCTGGAAACCATGTGCTATTAATATTCTAAAATCAACGGAAGGGGGAGTTTTTAATTAAGCTTTTTCCCCAGATAAAGAGAAAAATCATATATTCTACACTAGCATACTGAGATAAAGCACCAGTATGGAATTTTTTAACGTTGTTATTGTGCACTCCAACGCATTACTCGACCACTAAAGTATAAGTATACCCAGAATAAAGACATAAGTATAACCAGCATTGAATGTAAATAATACATAACTGAGTAGGATTGCAAGACCTCAGATCCTAAAAAGCTAAGGAGAGAGAGAGAGAGTTAGGGAGAGAGGGAGAGAGAGAGGGAAATGATAAGTCAGCATCTTGCCCTGGTGAGAGCACTTCCAAAACGCACACAAAGAGAGCTGTGGCTGGGACTGAGGGTGGAACAGAGCGGGGCAGAGAGGGTGGAACAGAGCGGGGCAGGTCTAATCAGGTCTTATCTGGCCCCACAACATTTCATGGTTGTTTGAAACAAGTGGGCCATGCTAGTCTGCACGATCATTAGGATTTTTATCTGGAAAAAGTTTCCATGATTCATTGGGGGTTAGGGGTGCTCAGGAGGTAGGGAGGTTACCTTAATTACACCTTATAACTGCCACACATTTGATCTGCTCAAATTTTTGGTTGCTGCTCCACTGATTCAAAGCCACTTAGACGCTGACTTAAATGCAGAATCTGTGCTGTATTGAACAGTAATTTTATTTTACAAGATCTCTCAAGTAGAAGCAATGTTCATGGCAACTGAATAATCTGACTGTTACTGTCATAACTTCCCAGACTAAGTGAAAATTGATCACTGAAAAAAAGTAGAATAAAACAAAAATAGCTACTTTTTTATGGATTTAGCTGTGGTGCTGTGTGGCAATAATTCTGTATTATAAACTTGTATTCCAGCTGCGGGCTTCGATGAGCCACGCTAAAGAGGTTTAAGCTAATCCAAAGTGCATGAGGTCACATTATACAGATTTAAAAATTAATATGCATCCAAGCATCTTCCATAAGCGCTTATCGAGTGCAGGGTGAGCATTTTAGAGACACAGATTCATCCAACCTCATCTGCAGAATGTGCAGGAACAATGGTGGAAAGGCAGGCGAATGCAGCCAGGTGTGGGATTCAAACCCAAAGGCCTGTAGGGCTGAAATAGCATCACTAATAAGAGAGCGCCACCCTTTTAGACGATATGAAAGGATGTCTTCCTGAAAATTATACATTTATGCCTTCTGCCCTGGGCTCAATCATGGGTTCATGAAGAAACATGCCTCAGAGGTACATCATAAATTAATATGACTGCTAATATTTGTCTTATTATAGATGGGATAGATAAGAAGAGATACTTCTCTATGAAAAGAAACGAAGGATTTGCACAGTTCCCAAGTGAATCATGAATGAGTCTCACACTATGTGTTACATGAGGAGCGTGCAAGGCCAGAGCCCAGAGTTTCATGTGGCTCTGTAAACAGTAAAAACATACAAAGACCCCCTTCCTGAAAAGATATACAGTGATGGCACAGTCACACCTAACAGTTTATTTTTTTAATAAATATTTTCAATGGCATTTTTGCCTTTTAGGGGACACACTGTAAATCTAAAAAAAAATAGTCAAATTCACTGTAATAAACAATGTGCCTGACTGATGTGTTTGTAAACCTTTAAACTTTGTTTAATTATTGTCTAGGCGCCTTGGGGAAACTGCATTTAGCCGCCTTGCACAAGTGTAAATAGTTTACCACCGTCAGAGATAGATGGCACTGCGATTGTGTGTCTTCAGGCTTAAGTGACTAATGTGAACAAACAAATCCATTCTACTTTTCTAAGGTATTCTTTAAAAATTACAATAAGATACACATGCCTCAAAACAGCCAACAAGGCTGCGGGCGACTGTGGTAACTGGAACCACACATCAAAAGGTTTCCTAGATTCATATATCAAGTCAGTTTTTTAACTGCTGACTGATTAGAAAGATGTTCGTGGCTATTTAACGCTGTTAGATAAAGTGAATGCACAAAAGAGACAGTGGACCAATAAAAAAGCAGGGTTGCAATTTGGATCCGCCCCCATAGTGAGGCAGATTTTAATGACATGCACACTGGGGAATGTCATTTGGGACTTCCTGGGAAAACCCTGTCTAATAATCCAATAGCTTAGTCAGAAACTAATCACACTAAATAAAGTAATTCTGCAGCCTTTTTAAATTTGGTATACTAGATGTAAAATACATTTCATGCTCATTCAGTTAATATAGGAAAAAAAGAACATATTTATTTTACGGGTCTAGTTCCACAGCTGTCTTCTGGTCTTCACACCGACTTCAGACTTTTCCTTGTTTTTGTTTATATATTTAGATGCAAAGCATGCAGGCATGATGGCGGTGATCTGCATGTCCTTTGGAGTCGCTCTGACCTCCATTCAGAACATGCCGGGCACGCGCGGCAGTCCAGCGGGCCTGGCTTCATCTCATTCAAACTGCTGTTTCGTAGGGCCCCGCTGGGGCTCCAGCTGTTAGTTCTGGTCGCCCCGGTAGCCACCCACACCCCCCCCCCCCCCCGCGCCGCCGCGGCCCCCCCCCCCCCCCCCCCCCTCGTGAGGCAGTTAATTTCTGATTATTAATTCAATGGGGCTCCCTAGTTGATCAAATACTTTTTGACATTGTTTGGTACCCTTTTCCTAATATATACATTGGTATCACTTACACTGATATACTCTTTAATGATCTTCATTGGTACGGCAATTTTTGTCCTCATTTGACAGGAATTGCATACTTATGCAATGCATTAACTTAATTAATTATTTGATTGATTTATTGGTTGATTAAAAATAAACGTTTCTGTTGTTCTTCTTTGAATATGTATGAAGTAAGCTACATTAATAAGAAATATTAGGACTTAAGGAAATATTATGAATAAAATCTTAGAGGGGACAAAAGCAAGGTTCCGCACTCTTCTGCAAGGCACTATGAGCTGGATGAAACGCAAAGTGAAGGCACTGCGAGATCACCTGGCATCGCGCCCGCCTGCTTTTTTTCTCTAGGTAACACAGTGAGGCTCCTTCCTGTTCGATCGGGTGACTGATGGCAAGAGGACAGATCACTGGAGAACACCTGTGAAAAACAGAGGAAAGAACAGGTAGATAAGTGAGTGATTTCCTAGAGTAGTATTTTTCCCAACCCGGTCCTCAGGGACCCCCCAGACAGTCCACATTTTCGCTCCCTCCCAGGTCCCTGCCAGACAGTCCACATTTTGCTTCCTCCCAGGTCCCTGCCAGACAGTCCACATTTTCGCTCCCTCCCAGGTCCCTGACAGACAGTCCACATTTTCGCTCCCTCCCAGGTCCCTGACAGACAATCCATGTTTTTGTTCCCTACCAGGAGCTGGGAGGGAGCAAAAAATAAGGACTGTCTGGGGGTCCCCAAGGACTAGGCAGGGAAACACTGGCCTAGAATATCTTCTATTTGATAATTTTGGTAGAATGGCTGTCTGACAAATACAACAGGAAGAGGTTCTTCCCCCTTTTATCTGTAAATGTCGTTATCGACCTAGTTTGATAAGTAAATCAGATTGACTGTCACTCACCTCCACTTCAGCCTCCCTATCCAGCCAGCCTGGTCTCAGCCCGCTCTCCTGCACCTCCTGTGGTAAGGGAGGGCGGGGAGGGGGCTCCAACTCCTCCTCCTCAGTAGGAAATGTTTGATTTAGAAATGAGTTTGTGGAATAATTTGCAGGTCTGTTCCATGGTTTTGAGCAAACATTTATAGACAATTCGCTGACTGAAATCGGATTGAGCATTCTATATAGAAATTATAGAAAATTATACAGAAACTCTATATAGTATTAATTAACTTTACCATTTACATGAATATATTCATATTTCTGCTCAGTTGTGCCATTTCTATACAATTATGCAGAATAATGCTCTGTGTACAAAAGTACAGTAAATTGAAACAGTCCACTTAAAATATTTTTCATTTGTACTGTACATTTCCACCATACTTAGTCTAAGAAGCAAAGTATAGTACTCAAACTAAACTCAAAGTACTCAAATCACCTCAAGTAAAGCTAGTAAAATTCTGCTCAATTACATAAGAGCGAGAGCATATTTGTGATGCCTGAATTTACTCACCATTTCCATGTCAAGCTAACAGAGAATCCTGTAAAGGTTGGGTTTACCCCAATTAAGCCTCCCAGTACTTCTTTATATTGAATGCAAAACTACAACATGTAGCACTTTCACATACTAGGTTTAGAAAGTGCAAGTGTCTGTCAAAACTTAAGTTTAACAGTTAGGAAAAAAACAGACTTTAGTCTCCCAGTCCAGAGCAAGCTCACCCCAAAATACATGAAAAGAAAGGCTTTGTACCATAGGGATACCACTCGGTGACCTGTCCACTTGAGGTCTTGGTGCTTCATGGAGAAGGGCACCCTTTGGAAGAACTTGCAAAGACCCAGACAAGCAAAGAGTATTCAACATTTTCTTGAGCGTTTTAACTACTGATACTGTGCACAAATCACTTACAAACCAGTTATGTAACTCGAAAAGATGCTGTCAGAATGACAACAATGTATTCCGGAGACAGCCCCGTCACCCCCCGGAAGCCAATAAATGTGTTTTTACCAAATGCTCAGAGGACTAATTGTAGCACTCTGACATAATCTGTACTGAGAAAAATTTGTAAAAAAAACATATCAGCCTATTGTGGGTACTAACGAGTTTATAGTCTGTACTCGCTTGCCACGCGGTTTGAAACTAATGAACTGTTTAATTAAACTTTTTTTTTGGGACCGCAGTAAACTGCAGATGACTGAAACCACAGACTCAGTAGTCCTATTGTACTTTTAAAGTTACTGTGTTCACAAGACCAAGTGTCTTCTACAGCCTTCATTTCCTCTCTTTGCTATGTCTGAAAATAAAATCAGGTGCAGATCTTCATCCATATAATGCTCCTGTCAAGCAGTAACAAGATCTGTGGAAGTAAAGTTTAATGCAATGGTTGGCTGGGGTCGGGTGGCTTGTGGGATGTTATGTCTCGGGTTCTGCTGT
>JAODKN010000037.1:7297397-7314608 GCA_026774425.1 Petrocephalus zakoni
CCCCACACCCCCCCCCCCCCTACCCCCCCCCAACCCCCCCTACCCCCAACCCCCACCCCCACCCCACCCCCCCCCCGCTCGCGCGGCGCCGGGGGGGGCGGGCCGGGCCCCCCCCCCCCCACTGTTACCAACCTTTCACTGTGGTTTTATTGTTTGTTGCAGACTCCAGCCCAGTGGATTCAATGTTCTTGTGTTCCTGTGACAAGCCAGATGCATCTCCTAGAAGACTAGGGCCCATTATGAAGCTCACTTATGTTTAGCTGAAGTGGATGGAGGCCTGTGCAGTAACCCCCCCCCCCATTCCCAAACCCAAACTTGAACATTCAAGGAATGTTGGGACTCCTGTTCGATTGTAGCGAAACCACCATGGCCATGTTCCCTGAGGTCTCCTTGGTGTTCGGTTAGATGCTTCTGGTCTGTCATGCCCCCCAAAATAGAAATACCCCAGTAAACCCCAGGGTAAAACCTGTTTGTTTCTCATTCAAAAGGGCGGGGGGGTATCAGGACCTTCCTTCACCGTGGTGTATGGGAGTGGGTTTGTTCCGATTATTTTTATCGACCCCTCAGCTGTCCGGCGATATCTCACATCCGTCTAAGCAACAATACTTGGCAGGATGGCGGCTGGCGTTCCAGCCAGACTCCGCCTGCACACCGCTATACTGTCGGATTTCCTTACTGGATAAATATAACCACAGTCATCCACTGGCACTGGACTTGGATTGGCGCAGCCCCAGTTATTTCAGGGCATGCTATACAATAAAAGAGTGGGTTCTGCACTGCTTGTCGCTGTGGCCTTAGGCAACCTCAGGTTGGGGGGTGTAGTCTTCGCTGGGGGATTGTGGGACCACATCAAACCCTTCGCTCGTCGGCTTGGAGGAGGAAGAGCAGGACTAGCAGTAGAGTCTGCTTTCCTTTTGCCACTCACAGTGCCCTGTAACCTTAAGGACAAACAGGTGGAGATCAGGTAGGAGGTTCCTCAGACAGCTTCAGGATACGGGTGCACTGGCGTGTTGGTAGGGAAGTAAATAAATTAGCTTTGCAATCAGCATATTTTACATAATCTTTTAAAATAAGATAAGATAACATCAGGCGTTCGCACCAATGTGCTCTGTTTTGTTTAAGGTTGCATGATGAGGCAGATTTTAAAAACGGATTATAAAAAGTAGTGTAAAAATGCAAGTAAGGGAACTTTGTAGCCCCTAACCCTCAGCTAATCATTTTAACTGTATCCGCTGTTCCTCCTGAACCACGGATACAATTACCATCCAGCCTTGGAATTGTCCACCGTCCGCCTGGGTTCGCGGTTGCCATGGTACCTTGTTTGTCAAAGCTTCAAAGAGCCTTAGTATGGCTTAAAGCTGCAAAAGATTCTTTGAAAAGCCAGTTTCCATTTTCTACTGAAAATGCTTGTCAAACCAGTTTTTTAAAGCAAAGCGGGGGAGCCGTTGGCCAGTCCTGATATTCTGATATTCCAGAACTATTCTAGTGATGTATATCCTGAATGCATAATGAATCCTGATTGAAACCCGGTACGAAATTAATCCGCCCGTCACATTGCGGTACAGTCAGAGGCACAACCACAAAACATCCGGCATCACCACAGCTGTCAAATCTACCTTTATGCAGCCGCGTGCTTCAGTGCGAGTGGGAGGCTAGGCTATTGTTACGGGGCAATAACGTGTTGGTGACCTTGTTCGCCTTTCAGTCACATTACAGTGGCCGTAGATCCAAGAGCAAACGCATGGAGAGTGAGGAGGGGTTGGTCGGCAGCAGAGATGCACTTAACAAATACAAAGGCACCCCCTGGTGGTTAAAGGGGCTCTTTTTTGTGAATGATTTAAAAAGGGGGGCCTCAGCAAGAAATACGGAGAAACACAATCCTCTGTCGTCCCGGGTTGTTATTATAAATACTGATAAAATTTCAGCGCAAATTACCATTTGTCATTTTCCTATTTTGTTTAATGGTAGATACTCTGGGAATACAGTTGTTTGTTTTTCGGTGTAATCTATTGGTCGTCTGATGTATTTATTTGTATTTATTAGGCAGATGCTTTCATCCAAAGCAATGCACATTTGTGGAAGCCGGGACAGCCAGTCCCTGGAGTAGTTGGGGTTAGGGGCCTTGCTCAAGGGCCCAATCGTTTTGCAGACCACGGCATTTGGACCAATGACCTACTGGTCATGGGCACAGACCCCAGACCGTTCCTGATTAAACAGTCCATGTGTGTTGTACAGATCGGGAGTCCCGGGAGCACGAAGATACAGTGACAGCCGAGATGACGGAGGACAAGCCCGTCATTCCCAAGGTGCCGCTGTACGCCAAAGACCCCATCACGAGCAAGAAGGCGCAGGCGATGCGCAAGGACAAGAAACGGCAGCAGGAGAAACTGCGGTCCATGGGCCACGCCGACTACGCCCCACTCCCCATCGACAAGCATGAGCCCGAGTTTGTAAGCACACCGCCTCAGGAACCTCCCACGCAAGCCGGGACCCCCGGATCCGGGTTATAACTGGCAGCTTCTACATCTGATTCCTACAGGGCCCATGCAGAAGAAAGCTGGATGGGATCATTCAGCGGATGAAGGACACCTCTCGCGTTATGGCTCTGTCCTTGTACCTCCCTAACTGCGACAGGAAGGGATTCTTCAAACGCAAGCAGGTCTGAACCTTATTCTTTTGCCTTCCCGTAAACCAGGCACAATAAGTCAAAGCCGGTTTTAGGCACTTGTGTTATTGTGTCATCAATTTACAGATGCACAAATGTAAACCCTAACTTGGTTTCCAGTTGTCTTCTTTAACCGCCCCCCCGCCCTAACCACATTTCCACCCACAGTGCAAGCCCTCCCGTGGCCGCAAGCGTGGCATCTGCTGGTGCGTGGACAAGTATGGCGTTCAGCTCCCTGGCACGGATTACAGCGGCGGGGACATCCAGTGCAAAGACCTGGAGAGTGGCAGCAACATCAACGAGTGAGGACCTGCCGCCTGAGCCAGGGCCCGCCTCCTTCCTTCTCAGCCGTCCACCCACCAGTCACTTTGAGATTTGAAATGCAAAACAAACAAAAAAAAAAACGAGTAAAGCTGAAAACGTCAAACCTTTCTGGCTGTGCACTCATCTCTAAATAGCCGGATTCCAGCTAGGCCTGTAATAGTGCCCCTCTGATAAGAGGTGCAATTGATTTGTAAAAAAAATATATATATACATATTTATATATATTTTTGTAGAGGCTGGGGATTGAGCACCAAACTGTACTTCATAAAAGTTAAGCTAATGCATCAAGAAAACAAAATAAGACACATCGGTGAATATCGGGGCAGTCTTGGTCTTTCACATCTCTTACTAGTGTGGTATCAGAAGAGATAGCAGGGACTCTTACGTTGGCAGAATGATTTGGCTTTTTGTTTGTTCCTCAAAAAATGAACAAAAAAACACACATGAGGTATGGATGTGCTGATACAATTCTCACTATCCAGGTGTTGGTCCTGTCAGAGCACTTAATCGTAGGGAACCTCATTCGCTTGGAAATGTCTAACTTATGCTAGGGTCAGTGTAAGTGCGTTCTTGTGCGCATGTAAATGTCTGCGTGGTTGACTCCCCAGAAGAATGTCTTTTTATTTGTACTCTTGTCAGGAGCCCCTCCAGCCGGCCGTCCTGGCAGCAGAGAGGGGGGGCTATCTTTTTCCGCCCATAAATGAGGCATTTGTGGAAGTAGGGCCTGTAGGCTGAGCGTAAACAGCAACCTGTTGTGGACAAACAGTTTTAAGTGACTCTGTAGCTAGCCTAATACGCCAACTGTGCCTATGTAATCTGATGCTGCCGTCGCTGTGTGACGCGCACGGGCTTCAGCAGAGAAAGCTGCTGCTGCTGGTGAGCCAGGATGATCAGCAGACTCTGGGATTTTCCACGAACAGTGCGAGGCAGCCTTTTCTTAAACGCAGAGGAACATCTTGGAATCGACATCAAACAAACACGACCATTTCAAACAAACTGAGTGACGGTTGCTATGGCGACCCGAGAATTTTCAAACTGCGTTCACCATCAGCATCACTCTCTCTGTTTCCTATGTTCTGGGTGTGGTCTGTTCTTTCTTATTTTGACTGTCTTATTTTCCTTCAGTGAAGTAATATCCACCCATTTGAGCCATGTTTCTTAAGACCCCATGGACACTGAAAGGGTGCAACCTTGATAAATTACTTTTAAAAAAATTGATTCATGAATGTTTTGTCTTTTTATAAAAAGAAGAGGAAAAAAAAACGACAGTACCGGTGCTTGAGAAAGGAACTTATATTTTAGTTTGAAAACTATGCAAAATATAAGTCATTTGCATGGTCCTATCCACCATGTCACGATTGAGGGAATCTGATTTGAATTCAGGACCTTGGTCAACTGCCTCTCCTTCTCAGCTTGTCCATCACAGCCAACAGTCATCATTGTCTCGATACTCTACACAGTAAATCTTCTGCGCAGCACCTGCCTCGCTCATAACACTAGGAATCCAGGGCGATTTCTAAAGCATCACCCATTGAACAAATGTACAACAGTCACTGCAAGCCCCTTCTGTATGAGGCTGCAGTTCCGTATGTAAATGCTTTACTACACGCAAATACATTTGAATAGCGATTTACATATACATAGACACCAAAAGGACTTGTGCTAATATTGTATGTAAGCGAGGAAGCAAATTCCGGTTTAAGCCGATGCGGTAACTATTCTGGTGTTACCAATATACAGCAAGGCAAAGAAAGAAAGGATCAGAGTCATTTGTAGTTTTGAAATTGAGATGTAGGGACAGATATTCCAGTGTTTAGATGGTTGGATGTAACTGATGCATAAAACTGATGATGTGGGAGAACAATTCATGGGTTGCACCCCGATATGAAGCTGGACGTCGGTAGAAACATAGAGCGGGCCTGACTTTCGTTTACCATGCTGTCGTGTATTCAGAAAAGAACAGGACATGTTTCTCTGATGGACTTTGTGTGATTAGAGATCCTGTTTCAGTAATTTTAGGGTTTAACGTTATGATCAATTAAGCGGTCATAATTTATTTAAGGGCAGACAAACGTCGTTATTGCGCATGGTGGATCTCTTGTCCGGAAAGCATCACAATAGCATCGAATTTGTATGTTTCGTTAAAGGACGGTGAGCCGCGAGGTATTTCGTTCACTCAGCCCAGAATGGCAAATGGACTCTTCAACAATAAGCTATGATTTTTCGAAAACAGAGATCACTGACGTTTATATCGTTCTACCTTTCTGAGTTTGCTTGAAGTAAGCAGGGGGATGAATTCCAAATCCGCCTCGTGGATTTTTGTAAAAAGTGGGAAGTGATGTAGGAGTGCCGTGTTTTGTCCAAATTGCTGACACAGTCCTGATCGGAAACCGTGCCTCGTCATTCCGAGGGCAACTTCACTTAGCAATGGAACTGTACTAATACAAGAGACTGACCGGCTTTTGTTCGTTAGAGCTCTCTGACAGCATGCAAATGGATCTCACACTTAAGGAGGAGAATTGGACCTCGTCGCGAGGACTCGCTTTAGTAGCTTTGACAGGGGCAGCGCAGCCTATGCCTGGCACCCAGAACAGACGTCAGATAGGGAAAGTGGTTGCTCACACTTTACTAACCTCCGTCGGGACTTGGTTATGTGTGCACGGCCTTTGGAATGCGCACACCTCAGCATCGGTATAGGAGACGGCCCGAGTGCTGTGGGTGATGTTTTCATTACAGGGCCTTTACAGCCGGGAGACAGAAGCCGCAACAGCATGACATAGATACAGTTAGCTTCACAGACAAAGGGGTCTTCAGAATCCGAGGGCCAGGGGGGTACAAATCAGCACTGTGTCCTGCACGCTCTTGATTACGCACCATCAGACTCCAGTCCAAGTTGCCAGTGCACAATCTGGACCACGTTTGAAGTTATATCAAACCTGTTATATGCTATGAGCTCTGAGCTCTAAAATAAACCATCGTTTATAGTCTGGAGCCTGGAATGGTGCAATTTTTTTTAACGATATTTGCAGATCTGTCTCACCTGAGACTGGAAATGCACCTAACCCCAAAGCTAATTAAAATTACAGAGGGAAACGTATTCGTTTGGTGCTAAATTCTGCATTTGATTTGGTGTAATTGCTAGTGTGGACTAATGCTGATTTTTAAGCTGCAGTTTAAGCTGTCATAAACTTTCCCTGAGTTTCATCAGATTCTGAGTCTCCTACCTGGTTAGACTAATGCAATAATCACAACTCATATTATGGTAGTAACTACAGTTTTCTTTCTGAATGCATAACTATTTTGGGAAAAATGGAAAAACAAATTATTTGTTATGTAAATGTGACATGAAGCGGCCCGTGAGACGAGACCCATTTGTGGCAGGAGGGCCGTGAAAAAGTTCAGCATTTGGAACTCTCGAAATTTTTGAAAAGAAGAACCTTTTTTTTTTTTAAATCTCAAATTATAAAGAAAGTGAATATCACTGTGTAATATTTATTCATTCAACTTGTAATTTATGTACTCTTTTAACCTTTGTCTTTTTTGGTATGACAAAGCATTTATTTAAATAAAGTTATGTATTCATTTAAAAGGAGTGGCGGTGTGTTTTCATTTGCATATGGATTCTCATTAACTTCCAGGCAACACACAGATACATCTGCTAATCCTGGGCTGACCAGCCTTACAATAAAGGAAAAAACAACTGTCTTACAGCAAACACTTTTACTGTTTCGTGAAAATTGATACTTAGGAAAGCAGTGCAGGTTACAAACCTAATTAGGCAGGCATCAGAAGTATTCCTTTTTGCTTTCTGAAAAAGAAACATCTGACACACGTCTCGTGTCTTAAGATCGGTTTCCCAACCACAACATTTTCTGCTGCCCCACCAAAGGTCCTGTATTTAAAGACGCAATTAGGTTTAAGTACCAGGCTCACAGGTTATTCACCTAGGACTTGATCTATATTATAAATGCATGCAATTCAGTGTGTGTAATTACCTTAGATATCAACACTGTAGAGAAATTACTGCATCCCGCAGAACAGTTTCCAGACCTCCCTTTGACTCTATGCCATACAGCTTCCAAGTAAAGCTGGTAAGGGGCATTTCCAGCATCTCGCAGACGAACACATTTGTTCCTGCGTTTTTGTTGACTCTGTGTACATTGTTTCTGCATTGATAGTTATTTTTGTAGGAGGTAGGTAGATGGGTGGGTTGGTCCATAAATGAATGCTGCTACAAGCAAGGAGGACTGCACATTATAAGGTATGACTCAGCGGTGATACGTGCCCCAGGCAAGTCGACAAAGCCTGAGGGCCAGATTCCCCAGAAATAAGGAAAAACTTTAGAATGATGCAAGGGACAAACCAGCTTAACACCGAAATGACGCAGTTCCTCAAAGTCAGGAATACTCAGTTATCAACATAGTTTACATGCTTACAATACCAGAATTCAGAGCTGGATATCTCTTGTTCACAGACCACACAATGTTCCAAGCAGTAGCAGTGAAAACTAGGCAATATCACCAGTAGCTAAACAGAAAAAATGGCTGGAACCAGGGGGAGTGCTGCTGTGTAGCAGCTGTGTAATAAATCCAAGCCATCAAGAGTATATGTGAACAGTGCATCAAAAAAAGTAGGTAATACCTACCAAGCGGCCCTGTGCACCTCCTCGTGCGAAAGGCCTGGTGGGGATAACTCCTGTGTAGCCTACAGCCAGGGAGAGTACAGAGAAGACCACAAAAGGGGAGGAGCACAACTTATAGACTTATAGAACCCAGATGTGTGAAAGCAACCTCAAAGGTGCTCATTCGCTGTGACAGACTGAACACAGAGAGGCACAAATTGAGACCTGGGGAGAAACACGTGTGCGTAGATTTGATTTGTGAGTTAGCAAACGTGACAATTACGTTAGCGTTCAAAGAAGCTGACAACTGCATTTAAGACTTCAAAGCGTTCATGAATCTCTGTCCTCTATCTCCCAGTTGCCCTGCAGCAATGGAAGATTTAATCTAAACACGCAACTTTGGGCTCTGAAACTCCAAATCTTGGAATCTTGGAAGCCAGTGATGCAGATACTTCCAGAGAACAGCTAACTTTGGCCGAGCCATCATGTGCAGCATAGGTGTGTGTGTGAGTGTGTGCGTGCGTGAGTGTGTGCGCGTGTGTGAGTGTGTGTGTGTGCCACCCTTTCAGTTAGATTTATTGTGGAAAGACCATATAAGCCTCTACCAAACAGATGTGGACGGTAGCTGTGGAACTTTCCGGAATTACCCAAGTGAATTCTCCTGCTTAATGATCTCCAGGCCGCTGCACAGAAGAACATCATTCTTTTCTTTGTTAAAAAACTTTTTTGTAAACTTTGATATTTTATAAATATTAAAAAAAAAAAAACAAGGACACGGGCCACAAAAACACAGGTAATATCTGTTTAATGATATACTGAATATCAGGACAAGACTTACACCGAATGAATATGTCTTCTCATACATTTATCACTTTCTTTAATAGCTATGCTTATCCGTTTAAATGCAGATGTAACACGAACGTGACTTCACGGACATGGACATACGTAAAGCAAGCTATCGCAGATCGTCTAGTGTCGTCCTTCCCAAGCACGGGAGGGAAAGAAAGGCGAAGTAGCGAGTATGGCACATGGCGGTCTCGCTTCGCTGTCGAGATTCCCCTTGTCACTAGGGTGACACCGTCCGAACACAAAGCCGAGACTGAGGGCGCTTTTATGCTGCAGCAGATGGTGAGCACTCGCTCCCTGTCCCACCCCACTGGCCCGTGCTGGCCAATCGGTAGCCGGCGCGGGCCACAGGCGCACAACCCGCTTTGTCTCCAAACTAGGCCAAGCTCAAACTACCGGAAAATTCACTGTACAACCGGGGGGCTGAAAGGGGATCAGGCCGGCACCCGCCAAAACGGCAGCGGCCGAAACAGACCTGACTTCCTGGCAGGTCTCGGGCCCCACGAACTGCAGCTTCAGGTGTCACAGTTAGAAACCCCATTAAGCTTTAAATCTAACGAGGAAAAATCCGGCCTCGCGGACACACACTGGGACCATGCGGACATATCGTGTGCTGGGCTTATGGTGCGTCCAGCAAGTGACCTGTGTGAAAAGTCACCAGAGGACCATAGAGCATCTACAGCTGGCCCGTGCGAGGCCTGTGATTGTGTTTCAGAATTATAATTGATTAGGCCCTATTATAGTTACTATTATGGGATTTTGAAGAAATCAGCAGTGGATTCATAACTACAGATGGTCCCTGAGTTACGACGGTTCGACTTACGATTTTTTGATTTTATGATGATGACAGCGATACAACAAGACTGTAAAAATATTTTAATATTTTAAGTTTCCACAGCAGGCAAATGTAACAGCATAAGATGCCAGGATGTACACATCTCCCTGCCGCACTCTAACCAGCGACGGGCAGAGTTTAGTTGTCTCGGTGTTAGAGCACGTATTTCTTTCTGTGATTTTGGTGTTTCAAAGTCCGTCTCGACTTACAATATTTTCAAGTTACGATGGGGTCATCAGGGACTACCTGTATATAATTTTAGTAGGGGCTTCGTTGTTTTGGAATGGAGGCATTGTGTAGAGCACTTGGACGGGACCCTGTGAATTTTCTGGTGTTTTAATGGCTTTTTGTTAAAGTTGTCATTTCAGGAAGGTCCAAAAGTAAATATCATCAGAGCCACGCCTGAGGGTCCAGAGCCATGCCACGTCCAGAGCCTGCCACTGCCGGCCATGGGTTTGCAAAGGCTATATTTACATCAAGTCAAACCCACGTAATATCACATCTGTCAATGTCGGGCTCCTGTCCTAATCTCACTTTCTGTCAGCACTTCGTTAGTAAAGCCACCAGCTCCATCCCTCCCCAGGATGGTGTCACATGACTGGGTGCGGGGAGCGACTGGGTGAAGGGGGAATGAGGTCTTTCCAAGTGGCATGCTTTCCATACCCTCCCACAATCCCCGGCAACGGAGCTGGCATCCAGCAGAGTGCTCTCAGGGGAAGGGACCGAGTGGGGTTGGGGGGGGGGGGGTACACGTCAAGGCAATGGTGGCACAGTATAGACACCCTGAAGGAGGTGTGTATCACAGAAAAGCCAGAAAGGTCTTTGGAACTCCAGAAATACCTACAGAAAAGCAGGCTAAATGGGACTGTCTGGCACAGAGCACATATTTATTGGGAAGCTGAGAGATTAAAAGTTGATTAAGTAGAGGAGCAATTTAGCCTGGACAGCAACACTCACAAAAACGGAAAGCTGGGTTGCTAAAATTTCGACACAGCCAGATGCACAGGGTACAGGTGCCTAAAAAGGGTGTTTTATCCCCCGGTCTACAAACAGGAGAAAGCAAAGCCAGCAGTACTCTGGTGTACGTTGAGTCTTATTACATCTGCATTTCAAATGAGTGAATGACGACGTTTCCTGTAATGCTCTCTAACTGGTTGTTCTTCGACCTGCTTAATCCTTCATCTTTATTTTTTATTTTTTTCCATTTAATAAGCCATGACATGAACACTGGGTTCTGTTAACTTGCAATGTTACTGAGGATTGATCGCATACATTTTATACCAAACAAGACAATACAAGCACACAAACACATACACACATCTGTAACTCGCGTAGCTGTTTGAAATCCGGGCTCTTCCATCTCGTTTTTATGATTTTTTTCAAGGCTCCCTTAGGGTGATGGGATCAGGGTCCAGCTATTTCTGTGGGGAGACAGGGGGCTCCGTCTCTGGCCCACCAAGGTACTGGCTACAATTGGGGTCCCCTCTCACCATGGGAGACGCTGGGATCTGCCGTCCAGTGTAGGGATTGACACACCAGCATTCACCCCTCTGTCCGTGCACCGACATCTTGCACTAAAATATACAATACAGGATGTGGAGGTCAGCGAGGAATATTATCATTATCATTCAGGGGGAGGGGCTTGGGGGTGGGGCATTGGGGCGGGGCTTGAGTGTCATGTTGCACTAACAACATCTGATATTTCGCTCATTTGTAAGGGCATACTCTATCGCCCCCCACTGAGTACCAGGAAAATGAGGTCACAGTGGATTGGGATACAGTTTAATCTAGTGGGAGGCAAATATGCAAAAAAATTGATTTTTTCCCTCAGTGACAAAGAACAAAAAGTGACAGTTATAGTAATTAGAGAAATAACTGGGATGATTGCAAAACAATTAAGTGATGTGAGGTGGAGTGTCTTTGGAAACAGCCTGCACATCAAAATAACAAAGCGCTTCACCCATTTCACTGGGCTTTTGTCCTTGTTTCACTTTAAATAAAAGAAGCTAAATTTAAGTACTTTTTCATACGACATTTTTCTGATTATTAAAGTAATTCGACTAGTGAGAACGATTAAAAATGTAAATATCTTGCATGTTTATTTTCATTCATAATCACTCTAACTCCAGAATCAGATACTGCAAGGTTTTCATTATCTGCATGAAGTTTGAATCTTTATAATCCTACTATAACTATTTAGTTTGGAATGGTTTTTATTTAGTAAGCAGATTCAACACCTAACTAGTGTCACTGACCCAAATGCGTAAGGTCGGAGGCTTAGGCAGGACCTTACCTGCTTCAGGTTGTACTGCCCCCTCTTGTCACAATTGGGAATGTGCAGGGAATACAAATCTTCAAGGGGGCCCCTGTTCTCACTGAAGGGCATTTTGGAGATCCGCTCCAAAACCTGGTCCAGCTCCTGCTGACACTGGCTCTGTGGACCCAAATGAAGTGGTCAGGACTGGTTCCAGGGTTGTGTTTCACACAATTTATGTGACAGCTTTGGTCTTGATGTTACATTGTATCCCACAATTCATAGCTAAATTCAATCCATTCACTGAGCATCTCACGGTAAAGCTGATGGGAGAAAGGCGAGGTATCGTTGTTACTTGGTTAATTTCACATTAAAACATTGTTAAAAATGACGTAATCGGCAATATTTGTTTTATTTTGTTGAAGGCTAATACCTTAAAATGAGGGCATTTTCAGTTATGAATATGAATATGTTTAATGGTTGTCAGGTTTCTGAATTTAAAGCCATTTGCCAAATATGTTTCAGATTTAGATATTTGTTTTATTAAACAGTCACAATTTGTTTTGAGAGGAAAAAAAAAAAGAATTTTGTGGCCATAGTGGAGTGAAACCTTGCCTGAGCTCAAAAGAAATGACACCATTTTCCAATGTAACCAAATTAAAATATGTTGTATTAATAAATATTGGCAATATTTCTCATCATTGCAGAATGCATACAACAGGATCAGGCAAGGCTGAGAACCACTGCCCTAGGGGTTTTGGCCCCCTGCTCTGTGTGGCCAGGCCCCCCTGTCATCAAAGAGGCCCTCTAACAGAGGCTACTCTCCACTTGGATCAGGATGAGAGGGTGACTGGGATTGGGTAGCTGCCAGAACCTTATCCATATCACAGGGATGGAAAGTGCCCAATCGCGTCGCCGGGTAACACGGCCACTTCCAGACGTGATGTAATCTGACATGCTACCAAAACTCACAAAATGTCCTATTAAGATTTCATGACACACTGTCTAATGGATGTCTGTGATTTATGGAAACCCTCTGAAAAAAGGGGGAAAATCCTTTCTGGATTATCCCACTCAGTGTCTGCTTATTCCACCAGTCTCATTACTCTTAATGTTGGGAAGTGCTAATAATTTCATCTACTTCTTTGTATGGGAAAATCTCTAAAAAAAAATAAAAGAAATTTTAAATGAGCTATTTAGCAAGTTGAAGCATTTATAGACTCGTATAGACTAAGGGGTACGGTGCATTTCTAATGAGTTCTAACTAGCTTCAAAATTCACAGGTTGACGACTAGCAAAGAAAATCATTACTTGACAAGGTTTAGCACGGCCCTACTGTAAAAGCAAAAGTTAACAATTTTGTTATAAATAAATTGGAAGATTTTATGTTCTGCCAGTTATGTAGCTCTTAAAAATCTCATTTTGTTAGGTGTTAAAGGCAACAAAATTGGGATACGTAACCGGAAAACTACAGAACACAATCCTGGAAATTTTAATGGTAATGGAAGCATTTAGCATTAATGTTTCACTGCAACAGATTTTTCCAATACCCAAAGCTTGGATATTTGCCTACAGCTCCTTCGGGAGTTGAGTGGTTACCCAACATGCATGTGTGTATGTAAGCACCACCAGAAGAGGGCACTGGTGTGCTAGATTATCACAGGTCTTAGTGGTAACCTTGGCATTCGCTATACTTACAAAGGCTAATCGACTAATGTTAGCTACAAGAAGCTTCGAGTTATGCTTTGCAAAAGTCATCTTAAGCTGACCCCACGGGCATCCTCACTGAATGGGGGGACTCACCAGCTTCACAGGAGGAATTTTGACCTCTTCTGCCCTGTTGGATTTCATTTTGGTCTTCAGCTCCTGCCGGTGGTGCCGGACGGCATTCTTCTTGGGATCATCTTTGGTGGGCCTCCTCTCAGACGGGCCCTCCGTCAGGCTGATCACGGATTGGTCCAGAGCTTCCCCTGCTGGGCATCCAAGCATGATGTCAGACTAAAGTATCAAAAGAAAGCAGTGAGGCTTGCATATGTCTGAGTAGAAGGCCAAGTACTGACTCGCCTCGTATAATCAGCATTCTGTTAGGCAGACAGGTACCAGGAGTGGCGTGATCCGTCATGCAGCAGCTAGGTCACATGACCTACCCAACAGTACATAACCACTGAGGTGCTGTAATCTGTCAGATACGCTATCGACCAAAAACAGAAACACCTGAAAGAAATGAATGATACAAAAAAGCCTTTTTCCATCTGATTATTCAGTATCGAGGCTTGGAGGCCTTAAAACTTTTAAAATTATACTCATCATCTTTTGGATACTAGTAAAATAATAAAAGAACCCTAGATTTTGACAGGTCCCATAAAGTCAATGCAACGTCCCCTGCATTTGCACAGGAAAGCAGATAAGGGCACCGTAAAATCAGAAAAAAGGTTTTTGCCAGCTTACAGGAATGGTTGAGATGCCAGTGTGTTGTGAAGCATGAGTACAGATCACACAAATTAAGGGAACATGCCCTCAGTTAACCTGAGCTACGTGCTTTTGGACTGAGTTAGGAAACATACACAGACAGTCACTGTAAGAACAAAATTAAGTACTACAATTCAGATATTTATTCAAGAACATTATTTCAAATGTTGCATAGAGAAGCATCCTTTTTTCCAGTATATATTAGTTTAGTTCCCAATTAGCGATCAATCTACAAATGTATGCTTTAATAACTGATGCCAATCAATGCCTTTCTTAACCTGAACTTTTCCTGTACAGTCATTAAGCTTATGTATGTTAGCTTACAAAGACTCATTGTATAAGCAGAACCCAAAAAACACGATAGCATAAACACCAGCTATTCTATCTTTCGGAATACTTCTCTAGGTGGAGCATTAAATTGCTGTTTAGAATTGAGATTTCATACTATTTCAACCTAGAGCAATTTATGATGGCACAAAAAGTACCATCATAACTGAAAAATTACTACGTATTTGAAACAAAAAGCTTGCTAACAGTGGACTCACACTTACGATAATATTTTTCATACTGAGACATTTGTAGCTAAGCGCTTTTCACTGGAGGAGTTTTAGCTGAAGGCCTTGCTTTGCTGGTTTGGTGTCTCCAAAGTCACATCCTCCATCACTAGCACCTCCTGTCTCGCTTTAGCGACAGAGCCCAGACCAGGATAAAGAGGAGCTGAGGCAATGAAGCTTCCGTCAACAAAGAAGCCCAAACAGCAAATGGGGTGCCTTGCAGGATGTCATGTACGGCTCTTAAAACAGCCTATTGTCCTGCCCCCCATCTCGTGGGCTACCATTGGACACCCAACTGAACATGAAAGGACTAAGAACAGTGCTTGCTTCCTTAAGTGACTGTTTCCAGGACCTCCCCCCCTCCCCCCGTGACACAGCACCCCAAGAATTCCTGCTTCTGCATCTTCGCACCAACCTGAACACCTCCAAGTCCAGCTTGCTCGCTCCAAAATCCAATGCGGCCCAGACACAGGAGATATTCAAAGCTCAGCCATTTCCATTGGCCGTGTCACAATGAGGTGAAACTCTGGATGGAGCGTCTCCAGCTTTGCACGTGATCAGACAGATGTAGTCTGCAGAGGGAGTAAACTTTTACAGATATACTCCATACTCTACTGAAGATCAGGACATACACGTAGCTATGGGAAAGTCCTCACAAGCCAACTTCAAACCATAGACAGAAAAGCCTCGACTCTGAAAGTCAGCGTTTTTTTTATCACAATCCTGTTCAGAGGCCACAAAGGGCACCCCTTCTTTTCTCCCAACCCCCACATCCCCCGAAACCCCCCCCCCTGCCCCTAGCCACTCATCCCGCTGAGGCACAGCACAGACATGAGAACACTTACACCAACTTCAATTCCTTGAAAGTATAAACACTGACAGAACCATGCCTATGAACTCCACCATCAAAAAGACAGGACGGGCGGTGGGTTGGACAGGAGGGTTGTTTTCCTACAGACGGGGCAGAGGTGAAGTTCGCCGGGAGAAAATGTTACAGCAGAAAAAATACTGACTCTGGGGCATTAAAAAAGTTTTCTAGGACTATGTAGATACCCCTTTACGTAAGATCGGGTCTTTTGAGGACCCAATGCAACAAAGCTGCAAAAACAAAAAAGAAAAAGAAAAATTGAATGTACAGCTGTTTCCTTACACTGGTGCTCCAGTTAAATGGCCAATATTGCTCAAGTGCTTTCACTAACCGTTAAATCGGAATACCGCTGTGACTGGCAGGCGTCCCGAAGTCCTAGTACCAGTTCATCGGTGCTTGGTGTTCCAGCTATTACAGGGTTTGGCAGAGTCTTGGACACTCCAGGGTGACTCTCAGACGGGTCAAGAGGTACTCGACCCAAGATCACCGCGTCCCAATCTCCATTAACGGCCATGTTTACAGCCTCTGAGACACAAGGGGGGTAGGCAGGAGACACGGCTAAAGGACATATCAACTGAAATTCATAAATCACAAAGGCAAAAAAAAGTATATTTCAAGCTGAACGAGTACTTAAAGGGAGCCTGGGAGCCACCTACAAAAATTCTTGAGGCTGAGAGGCCCTGCTGTCAGTCGGAGAACAGAGGTGGATATTCAAATAGAAACATTATAATAAATTACACTGCATGAACCACAAAACTATGGAGAGTTTAACATACAACTACAGAATAATTCCCGCAAATGTATTTTCAAGAGCACTAAAATTCACTTCTACAATACCAGTGAAAAGTATGGACACTGCAAGCCACCTGCAAATTTGGGCGATAGCGTCATATCACCTGGCCACCTGACCTACACACAGGTGAAATGGTTTTGGAGGAGTTTGACCAGAGAGTGAAGGAAAAGCAGCCAATGAGGGCTTATCGTGTGAGAACTCCTTCAAGACAGCTGGAAAAGCATCTCAGGAGGCCATGAAAGGAGGCATAGAGGAGACAGTAGGGGCAGCCAGTCCTTGGAGCTAATGGGGTTAAGGGCCTAGTGGTGAGATCACTCTGCTGACCCAGGTATTTTAATGGATGACCTTCAGAGTCCCAGTCCACAGAAATGCTAACCCCTCCCACCCACGCCAACATTTTGTTTTTAATACTTTTCTGGTCCATGCATAATCCATACATGTTATTTCATAATTTTGACAACCTTTTTATTGTTCTAAAATGTAGAGAATAGCACAAATAAAACTTTCTATGGGTGGGTGTGTTCAGACCTTTGACTAGTTCTGTATGTTTAAGGCTGATAGTGTCCCGTCACTCAGTGCAAACATACCAAAACAAAAGGAAATCATATACAAGTAGAATAAGTCGTCCCCTCCTCAGTCTACCAGCTTTCAGCATTCAGTGGCTCGAGCCCATCTCCTCTGGATCCCTTCCAGTAATTTTGTGGAAAGACGTCGACAGGATCAGGTAAGTCATGCTCCGCTAAGCCTGAAGGCTCTTTGTTTCCTTCTATTACATCTCCACTGGGTCCAAGAGTAACATATAACGGCCCGATGGAGGACTCAACAGAAAGGGGAAGAGCTCTGCATGCTGGGATCAGAGTGGCAGCACAGAGTGTCCCACACTGAAATCAGTGCTATCAACATCTGCCTGGATGACATCAAAGCCAGTCCCGAAGCCTTCTCAACCTCCTATCCCTGACATACCCAGTCCATCAGGAGGCAA
>JAODKN010000037.1:7314708-7331130 GCA_026774425.1 Petrocephalus zakoni
GCCTGGATGACATCAAAGCCAGTCCCGAAGCCTTCTCAACCTCCTATCCCTGACATACCCAGTCCATCAGGAGGCAATGTCTCAGCCAATCACTTAACGCAAGTGCAGTCCAAAACCTGGAACATACCAATCCCATTTTAGGCCGTCGATTTTAGGCTGTCAATGAGAGTCAGTGACTGCCTGTCGGGCCGGTGTGTGGCACAGTCAGACACGGTCAATCCCTGTTGGCGCTGTTTTGGCCGAATGAAACAGCGTCAAAGCCAGTGCCAACCATCAACTCTAGGCATTTCAAAAGTGTGTTCCAGCGAAAATTTTCACAATGGACGGGAGAGGACAGGACCCAATCATTTACCAACCTTGGTTGGCACTAGTGTTTTGCTGTTGACTTAGTACGCACCCAGCTTTACACAGAAGCACTCTGTGTAAGAGCACTCTGAGAAAGCAAACTAGAGTTTAATTAGAGGAATATAACCTGTATCTACTGCTACTGTTTTCCTTCTGCAAACAGAGATGGCCCACATTGTAAATAATAAATCACACCAACTTAAACTGATGATCTAGCAGAACTGACTAAATGTACATGCAGGCACAGAAAAACTCATCTATCTTGATATACAATCATCTCAATCCCAGCCACTGGCTACAGCAGAACAGAACTTCTACGTGTATGTTCGCATAAAAACCCGTTTGCAAACTCCAAAAAAAAAGACTGGAGCACCACCTCTGTCAATGATTGACACATTATTGATATTTTAATGCAGTGAGTACATGTCCAAGGTTGGAGGGGAACGGGAGCTCAGCTGACTTTGCTTTAAGGTGGTAAGTGAGAGGCCTGCGGCATTCAAACAAATCTGATCCTCTTTCAAGACCGAGGTGCCCCCTTTACATTAAAGAATACCAGAAGCCTGGAAGTTCTTTAATCAACATGTTCAGTATAGAGAAGGAAAAGTAGCTTAATAAGGGAATGTATTTCTGCCATTCAGATGCTCTGGCAGAATAAACTTAATGTAAGTTCCAGATTGTCACACACCAGTTTAGAACCGGATTTAGCTGTCCACGTCCATATCAGAATCAGAATCAGAATCAGAATCATGTATATTGGCCAAGTATGTGAGCGAACACTTACAAGGAATTTGGTACTCTGTGCACATTAAGCGGGGGCTGAAATATTCTACTACTGCCAATTACATGTATTATTAAATGATTATTAACATTTCTGCTACTTCACCATTTCTAGGCAGGGACTCAGAGTATCACATTGAGCTCCCAACCTCGACCAATCCAATTGCGTTATAAATTATCCCGAGCCCCCGTCACTCCGGGGCCCTTGGCATCATCCTACCTCCCACCTTATGGCACACCTTCTTCTAGGAAAAATATTTGGCTTTTATACAAGTAAATAAAGGCTTTTCAGCACAAAGACTATTTCAGAAAGGTGCGCCTGTCTTTTATAGAATATAAGATATTTTAAGCTGAAACTGGCAGTTACAACCAATGCAAAATGGATTTCAAAATCAAGCCCAAACGTGATGCAACAAGACAAGTCACCAATTGGCTGTAGAGTGAAATAAACATCGGGGTTATGCTGAAATGTTCTGGGTAGCATACATAGGTCGCATCTCGGGACTTTATGTTTCAGCGCCAAAATGACAGGTGGTCTCTATTGTTCTGTCAATGTTCCTTAAAATCACTAAAACAACATGTAATTATCGGCAAACCGAAACTCGAAGCATGACGCATTTAGGTAACAACAATTTCTTCTTGCATGTCAACCATTACCAGAGTGTGCACGGTGGTTCAGATGACTCCTGTAAAACTGCCTGGTGTGAAAACTGAAATATGCATTTCATACTGAGACAGAACTCTTCTCAAATCTTCACTCAGGGCTTAGACTTTTCGTCATTGCATTTGACCTGAATTCACACTACATTCCCAGGATATTTATTTTATTCAATACACTCCCTAACACTATATATACACCAAGCTTGGTACAATAAACCGCATATGTGTCTCCGTGAGTGCGTTTCTATCAAAGCCACTTGTCAAAACAAGTCCATTATGCTCCACATCTTCTTCTAAACCCCAGAATACACAGAGTTCATACTGTCCTACATCCTGAACAGTACAACTGTCAAGTAGTCGCATAAAAAATGCATAAATCAAAACACCATCGCTCTCCTATATTGACATTGAAGACACAGTCAGGTCTGGGACCTGGCAATGTTTGTTGAAACATCATTGATGTCTGGAAGCCTTCCATTCTGCCTTCAGTCTTCCAGCCAGTAGGGGGCGCCTGACGGAGAATTCCCAGGGACACAGCAAGAATTGCTGTCCCTTCTTTGACACCTCCTTGGTTTTGGATTGTGAATTATGCTCTCCGGAAAGCGGGGAGATTTAAAGAAAGGGGGCGAGTCCTGACACGCAAACACCATGCATCACACATGTTCACCTCGACTCCCCCCACCTCCTATGCAACTAATTACGCCCCTCATAGCGGTGTTGGAAGGGGGGAGCCAGGGGTAAGCCGCAGTACATTGTACCCCGCAGGGCTCCAAAGGTAATTACAGAGCACATGGGGGGGGGGGGGGAGAGAGAAAGAGAGACAGTGAGAGAAAAACTGTTGAGAGGACAGGGTCCAGGACCCACTTCCATTTTATGCACCAGTCCTGAAAACTGAAGGGCCAAAAGATGTGCACTCAGGTAGAAGAGGGCATTTCTCCACAGCACCACAGAGTTTGTAGCTTTGATCTCTTCCTCTGTCTGAACAGTGCTTGAGTGACTGAAAAATGCCAGGCAGGTTAAAAGGGGCCTGGAATCCATTTCAGCTTAGTCCAACCCAATTGAAATTACTTCCAATGTTTCAAATTCTATCATCAGAATCTAGCATATTCAGAGGAAATATCTCTAGTGTGCATTCTCCTTAAAGCTAGCCCAATGAATCCTCATAATGACAGCTCACATGTAACAAGGTCAAAAACCATATGTAACCAATATAACCTTTTTCAAGTAGAGCAGCAGCTCAGAAACCAAACTAAGTTGCACCGCTCCCTCAGATACTCCCATTGCCACTTCGTGTGGAAGGGAGAACACGAAGGACAGCAGAGATGAAGGAGGCTTGAATGGGCTTGCTCAGATTCATGTTGCTTCAGTCCTGGACGCCTCCAACAGCCCCGAAGCAGCAGGAGTACAATACATCCCTTTGACTGGAAAAGCGCGAGCTCAATGACAATCCTAAAAAAAATAAATAATGAAAAGAAATGATCTGCCTGAGCTTTAGATCTGGGAGGGGAGGCCACTGCAAGGGGCCCGACAAAGGGACCCTCAGGAGAACATGCATCAAGGAGCCGTTTGAAGCGGAGAGGGGGGTCACACACGAGAGGCCAGGTGATGGCATAAAGTGAAGTACGACATGGTCACCCCTTAGCGAAATGGTGGCCAATGTTGCATAAAAAACTCCTGGCAGACTGAACTAGGGCCATCACCAGGGGAGCGGGGGCGGGGGGGATTTATTTATTGTCTTGGGTGATGCATGATAACCAGAGCTAAATATGTTTAACGGAGTGGTGGCTCTGGTGATGTAATGCCATGCGGAGACCTTGGGTGCCCCTACTTGGATTCGCATTGATTTATTACACCCTCAGCGCCACTCGATCGACTTTGTTCGGGCTCTTCCTTGCAGAAATTTCCGGAAAGGCTTCGCTCCCTCAGAGGCGTCTCACGGTGATGGTACAGGGGGCTGCTTCCGGGCTTCTGAGCCGTGAAGGAGCTCGTAGTGTGGCGGCCTTGCCTGGTGGCCGAGGCCCGGGGATTACGGCGGGCTATTTCGGTCCATCGGGCACCAGTGCCGCCCTCCTGCGGGTTCCACTAAACACCCAACGTCTCTCAGCCCGCTTCAATCTGGGCGCAGGCGGAGGGCTCGAAGGTCTCCGTTTCGGGTCACCCTTCCTGCCTTCCCTGGGACAACACTTCTCTTCAGAGATGTGACCTATTTGTTTCAGGCTACAAAGGGGCCAGATTACCTCCTTCTGTTTCCACTAAGACCTGGACGCCATCCACACACGTACCTTGCTGTGTAAGCCAGCGACCCCTCGCTTCCAATGATCATTCAGTGCGAATGACATTTCCTTAAAGTAATCCAATAAAGACTGTGAAAGCATGCTTGTGCACTTATTTAGACCAGATTATTTAATTGCTTAGCAAGCACTTCTATCCAGAACAGCCAAAATAGGCTGTAATCTTTAAAGACTGTTAAAGACAGATGCCTCCATTTTAGGATTGTGTTAAGTACTATGCTCAAGGCAACAGCAACAAGATGAATTAAACTGGCAACTTTCTGGTCCATTCCATTACCCCTAATGCCCCAAAACACGTTGTGATAAAAGAAATTAGCAAGCCTGTGGTAAACTTTCCAACAAATACACATGAAAGTAGGTCAAACTTCAAAGGTTCACCATTCCTGCAGTTGCTAAATCCTATTACCTTGTTTCACTTTATTTCCTTGGAAAGTCATAAAAGTAGTGACATTAAAGTCAAATCCATTTTCAACTGAACTTCTAAGAATGTTAGGGGTTCAAAGCAATTAATTCTATCAGAATTCATCTAAAAGGTCACGGTTTCAGTGGCTCTCGTTTTAATCTCATCCTGGGTACAGCGCTCACTACAGGCGTGATCTCTAAGATCTGGTGCAACTAACATTAAAAACGAGTATTTTTCAGGGAATTTCAGCTGGTTAAGGAAAACTCCCCGAGTTAACAGCCCTACTCAAAGTGATCTGCCTTCACCAAGGATTCTGGCTGGTATGCTGATACTTTAGAAGTCAACACATTGAGAAAAATATCCAGAGAGTGTTTGCTCCTCTTGTGGGAGGGGTCGCTTTAGGTTACAGCGTTCTGCCCCCCGCTGCCAAAAGATAGATTTGTTAGCGCTGCTGGGCGCATATACGCAAATCGCGCCGACTTCTAAGTTCCGATACGTGATTTATTGACTGGTGGAGGAAAGGGGGAAATTAGAACATCCATTAGAGACGGATAAATCTGAGAATGCGAGATTCAGTCTCAGTTATTATCAATACTACCACTATTGCTGTTTTTTTTTTGTTATTACTGAATACCTGAACGGTGCGATAGTACAATGTTACAGAAGCAGCTGAAAGAACATCAGAGGTTAGCGCGAATATTATTTAGTGGCTTTTAAGTCAGGTGCATTCCTCTCCCATTTTCCCGAACATGTCAGAGACTACAGGGGTGCAAGTTCCGTGTCACACACCTAAGGAAAATAACGATGCAAATGCATGATGGAATTAATGCGCAGGAATGCGGATGGATGCCAGTGACTGCCCAGATGTGAGATGCACAGCCTGGGTAACTCACCACTCTGCTCCGGGTGATCGGCGCTCCCCGGGGGCTCTGCCTCCACTTTGCGCCCGCATCGCCCCAGCCCTTTCACGAGCTGCTCCAGTGGCAGCTCCGAGTCCGGCTTGGGGTAGCAGCGCAGCCCGCCGGAGCATCTCGGGGTGTAGACGCCGCACAAGTCGCCCTCCTGCCTGGCGCAGACCGGACAGCAGCCGCAGCCGGGCTCCCGCACGATCTCCGCACAAGTTTCCGTCAGCTTCGGGCACGCAGCCTGCCTCTCCGCCGTGCAGCTCGGGCAGCGGAAAACCACCTCCCCGGTCAAGGTGGCCGGAAGCGCCAGGGATGCCAGCAGCACGCTGTAGCCTATGTAGGAGAGCATATTCGCTGCTGGCAGAGGGACTAGTGGATATGGGCTGGAGGGGGCAAGTCCAGGTGGAAAAGTGCCGCTGTGTATGCGAACAGGTGAAGGCTCGGGGAGGTGTCCGCGGGGTCCTACCGCCTGCCCCATCATGCTGACATCATGCGGGAAGGCAGGGCTCGGCGGCGTACTTTTAGTCTGGGTCCTTAAGACACACGCACATTTAGAACAGGAGCTTACTTCAGGAAGAATTATTATTAGTATTATTATTATTGTTGTTGTTGTTGTTGTTGTTGTTATGTAATATAAATTCTGATATAATACACTTTTCACCAAACAGACTCATATCTGTTATCAAAAAAGAATAGTAATGCAGTGATGTGGGAATTTTAGAAAATCAAGAGACATTACAAGCTCTCTCTCTCTCTCTCACACACACACACACACACAAACGTCAGTTGGTAACAAATAATACTTAATACATAAGCTTTTAATATAGTTTGTTATATGCTACAGATAATTCCTATTATGTCTTGTTGAATGAAACTCCATAGCAAACTATTACTACTCTGAATTTCCTGCACACTCTGAATACTGTACATTGAAATTATGGGACACATGTAGAATAGAGCAAATAGCAGTATTTTTAAAGAAATTATTGCATGCTTTAGAGTTATTCCGTCTGCAAGGAAGCCGTATGTTATTTTCCGACTTGAAATGCCAAAAATAAATTAACAAACAGCATACGATGAAAGATGCTGTGTTATATGTGAATATGCTCCTTACACATCTGTCAACACTCCATTAACTCTGCACACTGCAGACGAATTGGGTCCTTGGCTCTGTGTTACCTATTGATTACTGTGGCAGAGAGCAGAGGTGTCATGCAAGCCTCCTTACCAAGCTCCATTAAAGCACAGTGCCCAGCAGTCTGACTCGGTTGCCCCGGAGACTAATAGCTGTTGATTTAAGGATACAGAAATAGATACTCAATGTGTAATTTAACCCCCTCCAACAGGCTACAAGATATAAATGAGGATTATTTTGTTTGGTGGGTGCTTACTGATTTTATATTATTTATATTTATATTTATATTTATGGTTTGCAGTTTGTTTATACCTTGGAGAACTTACTAGAATAAGGGACTTTTTAGAAGCCAGTTTTAGAAGGAATCTGGATTCCGTGGGAGTGTTAGTGTTCCAGTGTGGATCTACAGTTTGTAATACAGATTATAGACCGACTGCTCAGTATCATTTTAAGGTAAATACTCTCATATTTAGAAAGCATTAGATGTCCTTATTGCTAATGTAATTCCAAATGTTTAGGCATTGTATAGAAATGTCTAGATTCCCCCTGTTGATTACTGTAGATACATGGTACGACTGTTATTCATGCTTGCAGTCCGCCCAGTTCACATAGCCTAAGTAGTTCTGGCTTGCATTTTTTAAATAGTTAATAAATGGTTTTGAAGTTTGTTTTCTAATTACTTTCTAATTATTTAGCACTGTCAGTTGTATAATCAATGTCTCAATTAACAATTGTGTTAAATTAGCAGTTATAAATACTTTAGCATTTATAGTGTTTTAATTGAACACCACTCGGAGTGTACTCCAGCCTCGTGCCCACCCACCCCCCCCCTCCCCCACCCTGACCATGGTAAGTAGATGGACGATGGTCCAATGCTGCTTACACTTGTACGTGGGCATGCATTGGAAGCCCAGGCTAGCTACACTCATGGCAAGTCCATTCCTTGATAGCTGTATGTGTGTAAAGTGTGTGATTGGATTTTGTATGTCGCTTTGGACAAAGGCATCTGCTACAAATTAAATGCAAATGAATGAAATTAAGATGTGTCAGATCTATGATCGCTTTTTGTCCTGAGGGGAGCATTAGGGGTGTCGGAGGCACATGGGTGCCCAGGCGGATCCACAAATTCAAGCAGGCCCCCCCCACCCATTCCTTACCCACCCCTTACTCATCCCTTACTTATCCCATACTCATCAAACTCTACCATGGGTGATGGGGGCGTGGGTAAGATGACAGCATGTCAGGGTGCATGTCAGAGTATTCCAAGTTATGCCTCTGCCTGTACTTCACCTGTCACTCTTCTGGTGTGCAAGTCTCACTGTTTGGTGCACAAGCACCACAGATTTAAACACAGCAAGTATTACACAGAGTCTGTTTGGTCTGTGTCCAATGTAAACAGGCTTTGCCAGTACTGAGAATATGTTATCAATCCCTTATACTCCTCGATAGCCCTCATTGATTGCGAGGGAACCATTAATGTCCTTCGATGAGAATGCCTGGACAGACTTTACAGATCATCGGAGGGACCCTGCCTTTGGTATTCACATCCTACCCTTCCAACACCAGCAGGCCATTGGAGCTCCTTCACTCCAAATGGAGAAGTGGCTCCAAGGTATGCGGGGAGATTTCTGCTCTTATTGGTTGGAGAGGAGCACACCTTCTGCCGATGTCATCACTGGAAGACAGAATTCTGGTCATAGGGAAAGAAGTCATTTCCGTAACATGAAGAGTGCCACAGGAACAAGCAAAGACTCACACAGTACACACACAGTAGGGGCTGAACAAACAAAGAGTTTTATTTGATGAAAACACAATGCAAAAAATGAGACCCCTTTAAGAACAGAAATCTGAAATACAGCAACCTGTAACTGAAAGCTCTTCAAACACGAATTAACCAAGTGAAGTTAGACTCAAACAGACTGGCAATGTGGCAAAGCTTTCCCGAAGCTCTAACACGCCTCTCCTGTCCTGCCTAATCCGCCAACTGCGTCTCTAAATAACACTAATGGCACTGAGACTAACCAGAGTCAGCTGGCTTTCGTTAACCAGGTTACCTCTAGGCCTGAGGTTTGTGATCACATGACAACACAAATTCACCCAACCCCCCCCCCGGGTCATTGCCTTACCCCGACCGGCTCAAACCAGAAAGGGAAAAAAAAAGTGGATTTTTGGATGAAAATCTGAGCCCCATAAAAAGTGTATAATCTATTTGTTTCAGTCAACCCTGCAGCTGCACTACACAAAATATACAGCTGGACATTTTTAAAGATGTGGCTGCATTTTACATCACTATTTTAGCACTGGTTTGTTGTTCCTGTAGGTATTTAATGCTAAATAATTATAAGTACCATGAAATGGCCCTAAAATATGGGTGTCTTCACTGGACTTTGACTTTATTACTTATTTTTTGTGTAATGGCCATGGCCAAGTGATGAGAAGATGTTTTTTGGTAAAGAAAATAGCCATGTGTCATGATCACACGAAAAGAGACTATTTATTGACCCTTAGACTTTGCTGACCTTTTTGACAGCCGATGTGAATAAAGCTGCCAGTTGGGGGCTTGTCACTGCCCAAAACGTGAGGTAATGTCTGATACCCCTGCCTTTCTGCCCTGGTACTAACCCCAGCTTTACTTGAGGCCTATGATACGCCTGGATTTGCATATTCATCTGTAGCTAAGCTATTTCTGTCCCACTGAGAGCACCGGAAACCTACGTTGTGCTGAAATGGAAGCAGAGACGTCCAAGGACGTCTGATCTTGCCATAAGATCTCGATGTCTGCAAAATGGTTGGCCGACCTGTATAATGAGTTATAGAAAATCCCATCAATATAAAAAGGTCCTTTCCAAAGAGTTTGAGGCTTTATGTAAACTTATTTTAACCCAATTTTATGTCCAGTATTATTAGACAAGGTCATGTATTAGAAAGAACAGACAGACAGACAGACAGACAAACAGATAGATAGATAGACAGGTAGACAGACAGACAGATAGATAGATAGATATATGATAGGATTACAATCTTTAGACTAAGTGTACACATTTGATTTGCACACTCTGATCAACACTTTCCATTATTTTTCAAAAGCAATCATTATTGGGTTTGGCACAGTGGATTTGGCAAATTGTAGTCTAATTGCTCTGCCATTGTGTGTTCCTAGCTCATGACCCCTGAGGTTGAACAGATTATGATTTGCATAGCGTCTGAATGTCGAGAGTGTGCTAACTTACAAGCTCCTAATTAACTTTTCCAGACACACTGGGTGTCAATAATTTGCCTGTGTTCATTAAACTGCAACCATTTGCATTCCTTTCAACTGAGTGCAGACCTTGCATAACTCCTTGGACGTTGCCAAAATACACAGTTGCCTTATTGTGTCCGGATGTTAAAAAAAAAAAAAGTGCTGAGATTGGAGAATTCTGCAGCCATCCTATTTAAAGGCTGCAACTCCTTCTCAGTCCACTCAGTCAGAGAACATGTATTGTATTGCATTCTGGGATTGTTTTCATGGGCCGGGTCCATGTTACTGGGCTGTGTGTTGTCCCCCACTGCCACCTGGAGGCATGGCCTGGAAAAGAGTCCTTTGTATGTCCCTCTGAGCCAATGGGCATTGAAGGATCTGGACCAATGGCGGCCATCAGAAAGATACCTGGGTCATATCCTGTCAGATTGTACTCTGTTACGCTCTGTGTTGTTCCTTTAGCCTAAACAATTAAGTAGAGCCTGATACCCTGACACCATTGTTTTTGCAGGAATAATGCATGTGGTTAATCAAAAGGCTAATTAATATGTTACATTAATTTAGCAGGCACTTTTATCAAAAGTTACATACATTTGTGAAAGCAGGGTCTGCCAGTCCTTGTAGCCATTGGAGATTAAACTCTTTACTCAAGGACTCAATGGTAAAATCAGTTGACCCACCCTGCAATTTGAACTGAAAACCTTCTGATCACTGGTACAGAATCCCAGGCTGCTCCCCAGAATCAGCCTATGCATCACATAACGATCAAATTCACACTGGTGAATTTGGTGTCAGGTTATGAGATTGACACAATACCTACTATACTAATGAGGTAGATGCATAATGGATATAAAGGCCACTTAATGTGCATAAGTATTTAGTACTTTATTAAATATCTTCATCTTCATCACTGATACAATGATCCTCTTCTACATACCCTTATTCTGCCCAATTAGAGGCCCAGATCACATTCCTCCACCCTTAACACGCTCTGTTGAACAATTAGTTTCATTTAGAGTTTGATTTGGGGCTCTGACATAATGGATCTAGTTTTTGACATCTTAGTAAGAAGTACTTTAGACCTTTTTAATATTCTTTAGATGTGTGAGGTTTTACACAAATGTGCCTGGAACCATTTATGTTATATAATTACAATGAGAGGTTTATTAAGGAAAATATGAACTATAATATTAATGCCTGTATTCCTTTGTCAGTGTATCTCGCACGCTTGTCCTGTCCTGACTAGATTAGAGAAAGGAGGGTAAGATTACACCCTGCTCTCCTTCTCCTCAGGAGCCTTTTGGATGAGGCCCAAACGTTCCACAAAAGCAATCAGCTGGGAGGTGCAGATGACAAGACCTGAGCAGCCATCCCTGGCGACCGCCAATGTGGCCCATTACAGACCACGGACTTTTATGTGGTGTCCAAGGTTCAGAGCTTGAGCAAGTGTCCAAAGCCACTTTGAAATATTCCATTTGGAACCCGCAGGAAAAAGTCCAAATTATTCTTTACAGCCTTTGAAGGGACTATAGCCAATCCTGTCGTATTTGTGTTTTAAATTTCCTTCTATTGATTCCTATGTATTATACACACAATACATATTTAATCACAAGGTATTTAATCATCCTGGCATCCCGCCCAGAGCATAGCTCAGCCCTGTGCCCTGTGCAGCCTGGGATAGGTTCCAGGCCCCCCATGACCATGACTAGCATAGGCATTTAGAATATGAATGGATATTTAATAATGAGCTTTTTAAACAGGTTCAATTGGACCATTTGCTTTCATATTTTGAGTAGGAATTTTGCTTGCATCTCCTTGAAATAGAAATGTTCGCCATTTCTCAGAAATGTCTCCAGTCAATTCCAGTGATCATATGAAGTGTGTTTCCTAGCAACCAAATAATGAACCTGGAAGCACTGGTTTGCTGTTAGACCAACAAAATGTAGAAGACGGTGACAAGTTATTTTTGCAGTTTTGGAAATGTCCAGCTTTTCTGTAAGACCAAATACCGTGAATGGGTATAGACATGTTCCTTTTTGCATTCTTAGGAGCTAATAAAAAAATAACTTGGCCTATTTAAATCCCGGTTCCATTTCAGTCGGTTTCTGAAGAGGAACAATAAGATGCCTCCAGCAGTGATTTCCAAAGCATCTGACCGAAGGGCGAAGCGATTCTTCTCCGCCGCCATGGTGACTGCTTCTCCAGCATTATGACAGCTGTTACGACGTCTCATTTAGGTGATAGCTGGCTTTGCTGCTGTTCCTCCCTCCTTTGAGAAAACGTTTGCTAGGCCAACAGTCCAGACAGAAGCAGACGCTGCAATTAAGAGGGAGGCCTGACACTTTTTAGCACAAGAATTTGCCTTAAGTAGACATTCCACTCTTTGTGAGCTCTTGCTATTTCGTTTATTTCTGTACAATATCACCTCCTTTATATCTGTATACCTGAAGATATATATATATTCTTCTTATAGTTCTCCGGGACTTTAAAGAGTATTTTTTGGCTCATTGTTTGGTCATTGTCAGGTGTACAAACTATGCCTCCATATTTCAAGGAGACCAGCCTCATGCCAAGATTAGCCAAGTGCCAATTCGAAGCACCTATCGACGTTTCGACATTTCTCCGCGAAGTTTAAGCTGGCGAAGGTTCAAGCTAATCCTGAGTTTATATTATGTAATACGTTTTTACAAAGACAGGCTGGTCACATCGAGCTAGCTGGCATGCCAGGGTGACTTATGGGCAGCTTCTTAGCAGGACACAAAGGCATCCCCTCCTCACAGGCCTGTGCACATTCAATGGCACTTCTAAGATTTCCTTTTTGCGCAAGCTGTGATGAGTCATTCTCACAAACGGTGTCACTGAGTTCAGATAAGCTCTGCTGGATGTACCAACATCAGCACTATTCAGTGGTCGGCCGTAATGGATACATTTTAAGCCAGATATTCATTTCCTTTTGTCCTTTTAAATCAATAATTACATATTGATTTATACATAGGCTGCTCTGTCATTCAGAATTTCACTATTGTACACGCTAACATCTTTCCAACACATAGAATGCAATTTTCTTTTTATATACAAATGTAAGGGAAATCTGTCAATCTATAGTATGCAGCAGAGGTGATGGTGTTGTGTTTAAGTGCAAGGATACTGAGAACTGGATTGGTCCTGCTGGGTTTCCTAACCTATTAGTGGTAGAATGCATGCATTAAAAGTCCAACATGCACTCTTTCACACAAATGCTGTCCTACTGAAAGCAGTTAACTGAACTGTCAAAATTAAGTAGAGTTTCATAAAACAGCTGCTAACAGCTAATTTTCTCAAAAAAAGCAATACTTTTCACTGTGATGCTATTGTTTGAACAGGCTGAATCTCGTTCAGGGACGTTGGAGGGGCATAGATACCCCGGTAAATTCAGGGGGCCAAACACTTTATAGGAGCCCCAAGCTATAAGTTCAGGGGTGTGGCAGGCAAAACGATCTTGTACCGAAGGGGGGGCCATAATTTCTAGGTATGCCCCTGATCTTCTCACCGTATTTCATCTGATGGAGACACCGCCCTGCGTTGGAAACTCAAACTTTTGTGATTCTGTTTAATTTGCATCATTTCTGTCCTGCCTCTGGCCTCCACTCCAGGGCCTCATCTATATTTCCAAACACCACACTGCATTCAATAAACTGGCCGGTATTTATTCCTCTTGTGGGATGAATATTCCTTTCAATCTTAGAAAATAGCTAGATTTACGAGTCAGCATACTGACTCTGCAGAGATTAGGTGCTATTTAATGGACGTATCCGCTCTTGTGTGAATGGTTTGGTTAGCCGAGTAATTGCTAATTTAACAATAGGGAACACCATAGCACCATTCTTATGGCCAAGCTCCCAATGCAGAGGCAGAAGAATGGAATTTAATAGCACTTCACATTAGATATGGCTGGAGGTATGTTTCAAGAAGATCCCACTCCGTCGAAGGAGGTAAACAGCCGTATCCCCATAAAAGCTCATCATTTATGAAGTGTCACTGCTGATTCGTAGTGGGGGTCTCCAGGCACTGGATTCGGCTCAATGTTCCAGGGAGCTCGTATCCTCGGACAGAGACACACTGAGGGAGTGGAAGCAGATGTCATGGAGGAGAATGCTGGGTATTGTGAAAGTGAACTTCCTGTGCCAGATCTGCCTGAGAGGGAGGAGCCTCGGTCAGTCTCCACGGCCCGATGCTGTGGCAAGGAGCAGCTTGCTGATGACACTGCCCTCTTCATTGGGATCCTGTGTTTAATTTGCACATTCCAGCAAAGACATGGACGTGCAGAAATGGATTCCCACCATAAGTACGCGAAGAAACGAGATCGTTCTTCGCAATGTGTTACAGTCTGAAAAGCCTGCAATTCCCACAAAAAATTTATTAAAAAAGAAGCAATATTATATATTTAATTATACGTAGACATTATTATTACTTGTAAGGAAAACAGAACAGAAAGTTGTATTGTTATTGTAAAAATTTTTTTCAGTTTTTTTCAACAAAATGACGTCATATATTATGTAAATTTTTTTATATTATAAAAAAGGCTAGAGAAGGCTCAAAGAAAAATGTTTTTTCGAAAGGATTCTTTCATAAGATGAAAAATTATGTGGTGGCACTGAGATGCTATAAAAGGGAGAAAAAGCAAACATTTTAACGTCAACACAGTTCTCCAGATAATGCAGATGATACAAGAAAAAAAATTCGTTTTATAATTTTATTTGATGGTTTTTACACACAGTTCTGCAGTGGAAAATTTCAGTGTTTGAATATTGCAGTCGGCCAAGTTAAACTATATTCATCAACTAGAAAACTACATGTTATCAACTACAAAAATACAATGCAGAATGTTTGCAAAATGTATGTTTTTTTTATGCTTTTATATGAGATTGCATAAGCCTAAAACACAAATAAAAAAAACTGTCATATGTAATTTAATTCACTAACCAACAACATAAATGTTTTTATTAGAATGGTTTTATTTATTTAAACAGCCCTTTATAATACGTGTAAAATACCACAAAATATTTTAAAGATTAGATTGTGTATGTAGCCTTACATTGCCTGTGCAGTTCACTGATGGACCTTTTTTTGATTATGGTGTTATGCTTATTGTGGTTTTTTTGACCATTAACAGCAATAAAATAATTTGCAGTCAACAATCTGGGGCCTTATCTATTGGTTTTTGTTTCCTAATTTACTGGAAAACACACACACACACACACGCACACACACAAGTGTAATCAAAAAAGTCTGTATACTACCAATAGTATTCCCCAGCCCTTTGGCAGAAGGATGAATTTGTATTCCCCTGTTTTAGGATCCACATTATTTTTAATATTATTTAATTTTCCTGGCAGGTACTTCTCTCCAAATCTCCTCCCTTGGCAATCATCACAAACATTTTGCCAGAAAATGGACTAAAGCAGCACCAGTACATTATTCTTTTTATGGGTCTATTTGGGAACATATTTATTTAACCTTTTTAACTCTGTTGTGATTTTTCCTTTGTAATCATCTATGTATGAGTTAATTGTAGAAGCCAGCAAAGTTACAACTGCCATTTACATGGGATTCATGGCCCAGAATCGTCAAGAAGCTGGCAGCCCATTAATGAATTTTCAGTTTACAGTGGCAGCGATTCAGAGTGTGTTTAGGTAGGTGGAAAACATGTTTGGCTCCCGATTACTACAACAAACACTGGTCACAGATGTTATTTGTGCAACACGATTATGATCTGGTGAATGTAGTATCTGTCACGCCCCGCCTACCTGCCCCTCCTGTTTTATCCCTATTGTAGCTCTAACAAGCAATGCATGTGTATCATTTGTCTTGCCTCTTGTTCCTGCCCTTGTGTTAATCACCGCCAGCTGCCTCTTGTTAGGGTCTTCGTTAGTCTTGTATTTAAGTGCCTCCCTAGACCTGACATTGATCTTGTAGCTGTATACTGCCTTTGCCCAGCTTTCATGGGCTGCTTGTTTTGAGATCCTGTTAGCTATCCTTTTGAGTTTACTAAAACCCCCGTTCTTTTGGCACCTTGCTTGTTTCTGTGTCTTTTGTCCTGCAAGTCACAGAATGTCAAGACTCTCCCCGGGAGCCTCTTTCGCTCCAGCCTTGTCAGCCTGTAGGCTATCCACAGCTCCCAGCCTCTTGTCTCAGTTCAAACCTCCAATCCCCAAACTTCAGTGGCTTGTCGATTAACCTCATCAACCCCCTTGAGCAATGGACCTAGTCACAGTAATAGAGTGCTCAACTGGTTGGTTGACTTTCTGGACCTGAGCTATCCACCTCTGGCATTAACGTTCCGCCGTAACCTGTGCATTTGTGTGGTCAAAGCCAGCATGTTCATTCCTGGATATCCATAGGGTCTGCTATTTCAGTAACACTCTTTATGAAAGCCATGTCTATACCAATATATGAAGACATAACACATTATAATGCGTTCATTAAGAATTATAAACATGGCTATAAACATTTATAAAAAGGCATAACACAGTGCAGCCATGTTTATTATGCATTGTGAATGCTTTATGAAGCTCTCATCTGTAATGCATTATAGCTTTATACACTCACCTAAAGGATTATTAGGAACACCATACTAATACGGTGTTTGACCCCCTTTCGCCTTCAGAAGTGCCTTAATTCTACGT
>JAODKN010000037.1:7342236-7362115 GCA_026774425.1 Petrocephalus zakoni
GTAGAATTAAGGCAGTTCTGAAGGCGAAAGGGGGTCAAACACTGTATTAGTATGGTGTTCCTAATAATCCTTTAGGTGACTGTATTTGTGAGGTCCTTTGGTCCTCACAAGTAAGCAAACCCTGTGCACACACACTTTCCAGGACAATCCTGACTGGATAAGTGAACATCTATTGAACATGAACTGACAGATGGAAAAAAGTTATACAAACATACCATTCCAACAAATAATACAAAAATATATAATATTGTCAATTTTATGATATTTACATTAAACATTGCACAAAAGAGTCACCTGAGTGTAAGTGTCAGGGATGGCACAATCCACAATCACGGAACAGAGGATAGAAATCGGAATTCCAAAGTCTCCGATGATTCTTCTGGCCTTGAGGATCAGACAATAAATGCATTTCGTCACATTTTATTACTTTCAGGTGAAAAAACAGAACAGTGCTGATAGTTTTCAGAAGACAAAGATGCCATACTATACCTTTCCACCCAAGAACCTACTGTTCCTGAACTTCCTGAGGAAGAAGGCCACAAAAAATGTCCCCAGCATCAGAACCAGGGACAGCAGAGCCGTGTTGGGCTGCATAAGAACGTGACCATGGTGGTCCTCCTCATGATGCTGAGCGAGGTCCACAGCAGGGTGGGGAGTCACTGCTGGATAACTCTTCAACAGGGGATGCTCCTGGAAGACCTGAAGAGGAGTTTTGTCAAGCTAAGCAAATACTATTTGAGGAGCAACTGGGAAATGCAAAATCATCCCTTATGAAAATGAACTATGGTTTTACTATGGTTTTTTGGGTAACCATGAGTTTATGGTTATGGTTTTATCATGGTTTCACTGCAGTTACCATGGAGTGCTATAAGTAAACCATAGTAGTACCACAGTTACCATGAAGTGCTATAAGTAAACCATGGTAATACTATCATCATCATCATCATCATCATCGCACAGGCAACAGTCCAAAACTCCATACCAGTAACACCATCACTGTCATAGGGAGAACATCACCTGGATAAGCCTGGAGAAGGTTTCGTAGATAAAGATGAGTGAGATGAGGAAGGCAAAAATCTCCTGCGTGAAAGGGGTGATATATCGGACCAGGAAGCTGCCCTCTGCAGCCACAATGACCACAACGATGAAGATGAGCCAAAACCCGATCCAGACTCGGGCGGTCAGGTACTCAAATCTGTGAGCCTGACAGAACTGTGGGAAGGACAGAGAGGGATGAAGCTCGATCAACGCGGTCTTCTGTTAGAAAGGGCAGATTTCACAAAAAATGGTAGCAAATTAAGCTCCTTTGGATGAAAGAGCAATGACATATGGTCCCAATAATTAATAATGCTAGTATTGTTCCATCTTTCCACCTCTAATCTGCCTTTGCAGATTATCTCCTATAGATTAGGTAAAAGAGCAAATTGCAGATTTACATTGTAAAAGGCTTCCTCAAACACCAGCAGGGGTCCCGAGAATCCGATGATGAGCAGGGGCTGTCCAGCTAGCAAAGAAAACAGCACCCCAAGCGTGGCCGTGGACACGATGAGCTCGGACACTCCCATCATGCCCTCTGTTTTTTCTCCTGTGTGGAAGGAGACACAGAGGCACAAAGAAAGAACAAATCACCAAGTAATTAGACTGTAGTTCCTTAAAAGCATGCAGATTAAATTCACAAAGAAATATAAATGTTAATTTTCTAGAGCAAATTAGATGTGCAGTAGGTATATACTGTTAATACAGGTTTCGAAAAACCAATATAAATGGCTTTTGCAACAAAAATATAAGACTTAGGCACCTCAATTTCAATTTCATGTCAAAACAAACTAATCTGAGTTTTCACAGGAGAAAGTGAACACGCTTGTCAGGGCTAATTGTTTCTGCTTGTTCCGCACCCAGCACTCACCCAGCAGTCCCCCAAAAGTGATGGTTGGCGAGAGCGCGGCGAAGTAGATAAATATAACGGCAGCCACACACTGCATGTCCATGGCATCCTTAATGTCGCTTACATAGTGAGGGTAACGGCGACGGATGTCATGAATCAGGCCTCCGAAGGGGATCCCAGAGCGCTTTAGAGGGTCCACCTCCAGCACCTCCTCCTCCTGGTCTTCCAGGAGCATCTCTGTGACACAACCACATTGGCCTAGCCATAATGCATGGGTGCATTCATCCCCTATAGTATAGATGCTTTCAGCCATGTTTCAGAAACTAGGTCTTACATCCTCATACAGATTGTAGGGCTATTCTATTCAAATAAAATTACTTTAGCCTTGGTTATCTCTGTGCCATTATTCCTAAGCCTAATTTGTTGGCAAAATGGTGAGAGAAGAAGATAGTAAAGGAAAAAGCTAAAGGAAATTAAAAAATGCACAGCAAACAAAAGCCTGGGTCTCAGGAGGTTAAGCCCATTTTAAGCTCAACAACAGCGATGTATCAGAGGAGGCCACGTCTGAATCTTCCCTACGTTGCCCGTGTTGACGTACCTTTGTTCTCAGAATCAGACCCGGCCATGGCATGCACGCCTTTCTTCCCCCTTTCCTTCCTCTTGCGGAGCATCTCCTTCTGGAAGGTGGACACGCTCTTCAGCAGGTCTTTCCCCTCCACATCAGAGGGTGGGATGACGACGCTGCAGTCCAGGAACTCGTTGATGCCGTTGAGAAGGTCCTGCCGGTCATCCGCGAAGTAGGCCACTTCATGGAAGTGCTGGTGGGTTTGCAGGAAGCATAAGAGATATGCTGCATGGTGGGAAACCTTTCAGCCAGTTGTATAACAGATGGCTATGTACTCATCCTCTGCATTCTCTCAATGATGACAAAGGAACAATGAGGTGGGTGGGGTTACGGTTTTATTCTAATATGTAGGTGTCACACACGCAAAAATGAAATCTCTCTCTCCTACTCCATATACAGTAGCTTTTTAGACACACCTATGGAAGTTTTGACCTATGGAAAATCATTATTTTTTTCAACAAGATAACAGTCTTAAGCACACTCTGAGTTTATGTATTCTTGTGGAATGAGATGAAGTGTGGTGACATAAGACCTGGCCCCAACAATCCTCCAAGCTAAACCCTATAGAGCTGCATCAAAAAGTTAGAACAAAATACAGTAGCCAACTTGTGCCCAGAGCTTGTGGAAACTCGTAAAGGAATTCAGGTGCATTTCAGGTGGCTACATCTCGAAAACTGGTTTAAATATTGCCAAGAGTCTGCAATGCTGTCATCCAGGCAAAATGGGAATATTATGAGAAGAATGAAATTTGAGAAAATTTTGAGACGTTGCACACTTCTGCTGGTCATTGCAGTATTTGACATATATATGACTCTATTGCCTTGGGGCCTTTTACTGTAAGCAAAATAAAATAGTTAAAACAGAGACAAATCCATTAAACAAATGTGTGTTCAGACCTTTGCACTGGAATTCTGTAGGTCCATAATTTGTCTCAGATCTTACAAGCCCACAATGCATATGAAGCCTAGAGTGCAATATGATTGGATACCCCTCCCAACAAAAACAAAACTAACTCTACAGATAGAAATCTAATTATTTTTGGAGCAGCTTACAGAAACAATATAATTACATAAAACACAGGGTTTTATAACACAGGTAGATATACACGCAATGGATGAATTTTAATATAACTGTCTGGCACTGTATGCTGACATTAAAGCAAAGGCCCCGTAAGATAGCAGAGCGGTAAGTCACAGGTTAAACGGGGCACACCTTGTCAGACATGAGAGTAGAGATGGAGCGGCCGGTCTCATGATAGTCCATGTTGAACTGGCTAGGTCCCAGAAGCAGGAAGAGGAAGCGGACGGGTACCGGCACCTCTAACACCGACTCAAGGAGTACAGCCTCATGAAGACGGACAAACGCCATTGCCGGCTGCTCCAGGAAGTCCACACACCCTGCACACCAGACTGCAGGTCATCCACACGGGCCCAGCCGCGTTACATATTCTTAACATCTGACCTTAAATCATACACTTCATGCCACGACCTGCACCAAAAGAAATTCCTTGTACTTTCTGTACTTGGCAAATAAGAGGATTCTGATTCTGTAGGACTAACAATACCAATAACATATAAGATATCAATGCCCTCGAGACATTTTTACTTTTTTGTACAAGTTAAAATATCCCAACAGCACAGCTAAAAACTGGAGTCTAACAGCAGGGAACATTACTGTATCAACCAGAATGTGGTCCTGCAATATTCAGGCTACTCCACCCTGTTATGCACTTCTATAATCGGTATGTGTAATAAAACAGTATTTAATGCTTTACACACAACATGTATGTCTCAGCAATCAAAACCGCTGCGGCAAAAAAGGATATATATGATATTTTGGTGCCCATGGTGGGAAACGCCCTAACCCAGTGTGGCTGGCGACGGCTTACCCACTAAGACCACGGTGGCCTCGGCGTCCTTGGGGATCTTCGTCAGGAGTTTCAAGGATCTGGCAGCTAGATGGCCTTCCGCGGCGACGGGATGAAGTGCTTTCTTTTATTTGCAAAAAAAAATTAACTTAAATTTGTCATTATGCACTACTTGATGTCGATGAAATTTTACTGTGCAGCGTTCATAATTGCATGTTGAAGGCAAGAGTAGAGATTGAAGACTGCTATGCTCGAGAATTTAAACAACAAAAAAAACAAAAACAAAATGTTTTTCTAATAGATGTCTCAAATACAAATAAAGAAATAGTGCCTGATTTTATTTTCACAGAGATGAAACAGCAGGGTCAGTTCATCAGATATTACCAACTGGCACCTCGTTTTAAATGAACTGAATCACTGGAATTTTGCATGTATGACAGAGTAATACATGTAAGGTTGCAAGGGAACAAATTCAGCGTCAAGCCAGAAGATTTTGTTAGTGACCTGTGAAGACTGCAAGCCTTTCAGAATTCCATGCACAAGTTGTTCAGTAATGCAAGCCCGCAGGCATTAAACACGGAGAACCTACTTCCATGCTGGAAGACCGGAGACGCCACAGGTACGACTGGCAGGAGACTCACAAACAAGCTCACAAACACCTCTTTGTCGGCCTCCTGGGGTATGCTGTCCTGCTGCTCGGCCACTGGGGGCAGTATAGGCTCGGGCGCGTGGTTGTGGTTGTGATGGGAGCTGCCCACCCCGTGGACCAAGCTGTTGTGGGGAAAGAAGCCTTCCTTTTCGTCGTTGGGGTGGCTGTAAGAAAAGCCATTTCAAAGCATAGAAGAGAGATGAGGAGTTTCTCATTGCTTCACCGTTTTCACCGCAGCCTTCTTTGTGGTCACACCTGCAAGCCACCAAGGAGGATGTAGAGGCCTTAGCCAGCCACGGTGTAAATTACGTCAACAATGCTGAAGGATGCACATCATTCTACTACATTTGGGTGTCTTTTCAACATTTAAAGCAGCATAATAGCTTCATGCCACTGGTACTCCTCATAATTACATTTTCTATGTATGATGCCAAAAAAGCATGTAAATAACTTAAACATGCACCAGATGTACTGCTGGTCGATACATTAGTTCTTAATAAAAATGTAATAATTTAGACATGGGGTTAGTCTCTAACTGGACTGCATTACATGGCTAACATGCCAAATTAAGACTATTTATCTTACAGTCCTTTAAGTCTGGTAAGCTAATTATTAATAGACATACCAGTAATATTTATCTGTTCAGCTTTTGCATCTTGCCTAAAATATCCCTTAGTTTTGGCAATATTCACAACCTAGCAAAGCCTATCATGTCTTATAGCCATTTCAAACCAGAAAATGCTAATGTGTTCATTAACAAATGAAAACATATTTTTTTCCTTCACACATGGGTACAGTAGTGTTTTCTAGTCAGGCAGTTGATGTCAGTACCTTCAAAAAGGCAGAGAAAGGCCCTTTACACGCCGCTTTTGGTGCAGAAGCAGTAAAAACAGAAGGAATAGGTGTGATGCAGGGCAGCTTTTAAACCGTATGATCCTTACAAGAGGGTCGGTGCCCTACAGAGTAATCCCCAAGTGCAGCTGCATTGCACCTTTATGCTGTTCTTTCCGCGCCATAAGTCCCTATCTGGGAAGCGATCTACCCCGCTCGCTTTCTCACAGGAAAATTCGGCGAGATGCTGGGAAGTATCGCCGGAGTGTGGGTGGCGGCGGCACGTCGCGGCACAGTAACGGGACAATAACCGGCGCCGGCTTCTCTGTGCTGTTGTGTAGGTTTTAATGTGGGGTGGCGTAGCTGCTCGGAGCAATCCCCCTTGGAGCGACTGGCAAGCTCTGCCGTCTACCTAGAGACTAGGCTGGGCCAGAGTACGCCCATTCAAAATGGCGCTTTGTCAGGCAGGGGGGGTTGGCAGGCGCTGTCACTAGGTTTTTACATGTGTCTGTCGCGCCCCCCCCCACACCGTTTTATTGCAACTGGGGTCATGATGTATGTTTGCTTGTCCCAAACAAAATCTCTGTCCTGTGGCCACGATCTGTAAAGACGAGGCCTTCTCCACAGAGGATTGTCGGGCCATATTTACACCATTAGTTATAAATATTTAGATCAGAGCCTACATGCATGAGTCAGAGCCACACAAAGTTGCCCGCCTTGGGAATGGTGAGGATTGTTGAGCATGACCACAAAATGACAAGCACACTTCAGCATGGACCAGCGGAGGTATAAGAAGCGGGTATATAACAACTAACTGAAAAATCAAAGCTCTTCATAAGTGGAAGTGACAGGTATATTACTATAAGTCCGTCGCTGATTGACCCATAGCCTACTCATCTGACACATGCTCTGAGCATATTAGCAAGTACATGCAGCCTTCCCCAAAACATTCATTAACTGTGGATAAAACTGAATTTATTTAAAATATGACTGGTTAAATAATATATTTTGTCAGTCTGGGGGTGCTGTCGTGATTCCCGGTAGACTGCGACGTGTCCTCGAAAATGTCGCGTTAAGGGGGTATGCTTGTAAGTGTCCGAACAGATCACCGAGCCCTGGCGTATCCCAGCTGGTCACTTTCATAAGGAACTAAAAAGCACTGGATAAATATGATAATATATGGTTTGCATTTCAACTGTACTGAGAGAACAGGAAGCATGGACACACTGATATACCATGAACCCAATACTGTGCTATGATTTGTTTGTTTTTGTCATATTATGTGTCGTAACTGTAAACTCTGACGCTACCATTATGTATGTATTACATTGATTTTAAATATTATGTTATTTATTCTGTTCTACTGCGTACTTTATTATTATTACTGTGTGTGATATGCACTAATAGATCCTCCATCATTCCATTATGTATTTGCACAATGATAAGAAAGTTGCCTTTGAGGGAGCCACTGCAGGTCAGACACTCGATACTGACCTGTGCTTGAGAAGCAGAGCCCGCAGGACACTGGCTCTCTCCTCTGCCTTGATCTGATCAGAGATGATCATGGTCTCTACTATCTGGTGGGCAATGCCCGGCAGTGTGGTCTGCTCCAGGTCCAATAGTACAGTGCCTGGGAGGGGACAAAGTTTGTCATAGAACCAGAAGCCAACATTCCCCGACTTCAGAATTGGGAGAAGATGGTACAAGGAACGCATCAGGGTTTTGCAGGAGAGAGAAACACAAATAACAGCTGTTCTGGCATGAGGAAAACATGTACAACAAGTAGGAAAAACAACATGGCCACCCGATTATGAGGGATGAATGTGTCTTATTTGGTTTATTGGGGCCCAGAGAGACAAACATGGATAATAGTTCTATATTATCAGTAATGAGGCAGCCTGTTATTTAAGAGTTTGTCCCGTGACCTTGTCCCCATCCCAGGACACCAACACCCCTCCTACTCATACTCTACTCATACAGAGTGGATCTTGAACATTCTTGCACCCACAAACAAATAAAAAGCAATATCTGAACCTCTGACCCAAGATGAAGCATGGATCTGACTAGTGAATGACATGAGATGTGAACAACCTTGTAGTTCTCACCATGAGTGATGGTCCTACGTAAGTCAAGCAGGCTACGGAAGGTCAGGGAGGCCACATGAGGCTTTCCCCAGCGGTCTGTCTCCTCCTCGACATCTTCCTCAAACTTAATCCAGCGAGCCCTCTCTTTCCAGTGCATGTCCTGCTTCTTATCCACAATCAGTTCATTCAGCTCCACAAACACCTGGTCAAACAAACGCATAGATCCAGATCTGAAGGATAAACATACACACACATCAGACTGAGCATAGTTTTATTTGGGTGATAGTATATCAAATAGACCTTTAGATTTTGAAGATTAGGTTACTACAAGAGCTTGGCTGATTATCAAGGCAGACATCTGAGTTGTAAAGGCAATACAGCCTAGAGTAAACACGCAGAGAAAATAAACCTCAGAAATGAGAAGTTGTAATTAATTCACATCTTTAATTTGATGTCGATACCCAGGAAGTGGATCAATCCAGAGCTGCCAAGGGTAGTGGTCTGAGTAAGCTGCCCCTACCCTATTGTGTAAAACTATTAGTAGATCTCATAATAAATACAGAAACTGGCTTGTATAAAGCAGTTGGGAACTCAGGCCCCAAATTTTCCACTGTAGGCGATCTGCCCATGCAATTAATTTTTTCTCTGGATTAAGCAGCACGGTAAACAGTTTGCTGAAACAGGAAGGTAAGCATGCTGACAGCTCGCCTTAGTAGGACAGTTTCTTGTAACACTTTGGCTAATATGGGTGTCCTCAGGCAGCTGGTATGCAGATCGGAGGGGGCCTCACGTCATGTGTCTTCCTGTCCGACTTCTTCCTCTTCTGGACGCCGGACCTAGGAGGCGAGCTGGTGCTGCACCGCATCACCTGATTATGGGACGTCCTTTTCACCAGGTGACGTCTGACTCCAGGGTTGTCCTCAAATCGGTGACCTTACGGCAGTGTCAAAGACGGAATGTGGTAACTCATGCCGCCATCACTGGCGATAATTATACAGGAAGTTAAGTAAGATCGACGAGGAGCGTCAACTTACATGAACCAGCATTCAAAGCCACCTTACCTCTGTACAGCATCACAGCCAACATAGTAACATTTTAATTCAAATTTCAATCATTTTCGTTGTTAATTGGTACAGCAATTGTACGCATCATTTAATATACAGTAGTAAAGTTTTCATTCAAGAAAATAATAGAAAAAAACCTGAAATGAAGACACAAGAAAGAGTTATTATTATTGCTCTATTGCATAGTTTGTCTATCGTTTGTAAAACAAGATAAAATCCAGAGGGTCTATCTGTGGCCTGGTCAGCTGTGTTCTCACTGAAGTAATGGGGTTAGAGAGCGCTCCATTCTGTCATGGGTCACAGCTGCTTTGCATTGTCATAGCGGCCATAAGGGGAGCGCTCAAACGGCTTAGGGGGAAAAAATGATTTCGCAACTCATCATTTTCCCTGTCTTTCTGACCTTAGGTTACGTTTTTCCCCTCCTTGTTTATTTGCAGCTCGGAGTAAGAGGAGCCCCCTTCGGATCTGCAGTCCCTCCCAAGAATACGCCGTGCATCGCATGACAAAGTGAGGTGCGGAGGCGTTTAAGTTTAGTGTAGCCGACGCTGGAGGGCACTACTTTTACATTTTACATTTTATTCACTTAGCCGAGGCCTGCTAAGCAGAACGACGGGCATGGACACTGATGGAAACAGAGCCATGTAATCAATATTCGCTAGTCAAGTAACACGCATTGTAACAATATCCAGTATAAGTATAAAATAAATCTAAGTGAAGATGGTAAGGCGCTGTATAATTTCAGGAGGCTTTAAAAACATATCCCATTATAAATGCTATCAGGTTTTATATAAAAAAGGCTTCAAAACCAAGAATCAACTGCCAGCAAAAGCTTTGGATAGAAGTCTGGGATGAGGGCAAGCACTGACACAGAACAACCACTGCCGGTATCTCTCATCCCGCTATATATATATAAGTCCTGTGAGAATGTTACACTTTAGTTATATGGCATGCACTTTTATCCAAAGCGATATTTTTGAGAAAACAGAGGGTCCCTGGAGCAATTGGGGTTTAAGGGCCTTGCCCAGGGGCCCAGCAGTAACACCACACGACTGACCCTGGGATTCAAACCAGCGACCTTCCGATCACAGGCATATTATTCTAACCAGCTATGGCACGGACCATCCCCATCACCGTGAAAAGGTGAGAACAAGCACTGGTACCACTCTTCAAATAAGTTTGTGGAATGTGCCTTAGGGGGAACAAAGTGATTACAACTTTCTATATGTAAGAACATCAAAATAGCCTGGATACCTAATTATCCATGAAAATTTCAACCCGAAGAATGAGTCAGAATGCATATCCTTAATGCCTCAATTTTTCCCTATTTCTACCCATTAAAGCTTCCATTTCGAAATAATGACAGTCATAAATGCATGAAAATTGTCACTGAAAAGAAATTTTCACGCTCAGAAGCTTCAGTTCCAGGTAGAAGAATGTGCTTGGAGAATGTGGGGAGACAGGGAAGAATGTGTACAGAGAAAACATGAACCTGTTTCACCCAACGACCTAAAAGGCTTTGATGACTAGATTGGTGAATCGGAGAATCGGTTTGACAGTAATTGGTTTCTGTTTTTCTCCAAGGTCAGTGGAACAGCTCACTTTGAAAAGCACTCTAATCAATGGGCATATTCAGGCTGAATTACTTCCTGCCACATCAGAATCTCAGGCACATCCATTAAGAGTCTTATTACGGTTACAGACCATTTTCCTCCATTGTGTTACTTTCTATGTTATTTTTACCTGCTGATTCTAAGCAATTACAGTAAGAAATGTATCAACTAATTGTTAGGTCAGTGTGAAACTTACTATTCAATGGCCTGACACAATATCCAGCATTTCTTAATCAAAATTTATTCTAAATATTATTATATCATTAAAAAGCTGCTCTGGATACATATTGCTTCTCCTGTACATTTGTCTTATTATTTAATCTTGCCACCATTTTCAAACATTTAGTCGCAAAAACGAATATGTTTCTTCAAGCCACATGACTTACGAGAAGGTTCCGGACTTGAGCCCAGGTGGGAGTGGATTGATTCCAAAAGATCATAGTCCTCAAAATCCAGCACAAACTCCTCGAAGGCTTCAAATCCCTCCAGAAGGTGTGCTTCCTCCGCCCACCTTTTTTCTCCTCGCGCCTCCCTGCCTGTAGGTGAGCCATTGCCTGAGCCTCTGCCATCTGCTGACTCCTCTCCAGCCTCCATTATTTCCCGGAATGCCGCCTCTTTTCTCGGAACGAGAGCCCCAACCATCCAAGGTTCCCACTTCTAGTGCCGGCTGCGGTTGGGCCTGGACTCAGTAGAGTTGCTTGACAGAGCTCGCCATGAGAGACGCCTCTCGTCGCTATTAGCTAGAGGAGGATGACTGTCCACGGACTATTATCGGGATTCCACAGCTGGTGCTACCGCCGAAAAATAAAACAATTAAAAAAAGAATAAACTGAGTTGATGAGAATCGATTGAGAACTTCTGAGCTTCAGTGCTGATATTATTCTCAAGCATACTGCAGCCAATTGCACCCACTTTGCCTCAGAAACAGATCTTCAATTATAAAAGTTATTTAATCTAAATCAAAGGGAAAAAAACACGGGGTACCTCCTTATCTTGTTACAGTAAGAGATCTGAGGATGAGGAGAGCGAGATTGCAGTTATGTGCAAGCTCTAGGTGGCAAATGCAAGTGTAAAGGTTAGGAAGCTTAGACCAAGAGGTTTGACCATTTATGTGAAAGCATACTGAACCTAAACATCTCGCTCTGTGATCCAATGCACAATGCAGGGTCCCCAGCAGACACGAATAGGGATAGCGAGGTTGCAGTTCGGGTATATACCCCCCCCTCCCAGTAGGTCGATTGGCTTGCAGGATGGTCAGCTGTCTGAATGGTCAGGCACTAGTTTCCATCACGTCGCCTATTGATCTACCGCTCGTTTGACTGATGCCGTGCAAACGGATTCGAGTCTGGAGAGTCCTCTAACCGTCATACGCCGAGAGGCACTCGGCTGAGGGTCGCCGAGAATTGGGATCTGTCTGAGTGCAATGAGTGGCACTTTCACCCGAGGCAGATGAGAGATAACAGGAGTATAAAAGGAGAGCGTGAGGTACTAATGGCATCCACGTGTGAGGTCCCTGGTGTGTGAGGTCTCTTTAATGTTTGACCAGGACTTATCTTGGAATGTCTCATTCTATCGAATTAGCCGCCAGAACTACAAAAGAAAACCCTTCCTCAGGCCCCGAACTTTCAAAGAGCATTTTTACATGCTTTTGGCTTCCTGGCAGATCAAATTAATAATTCTACATTACATTTTTGTTTAAATTGCATAAAATTTTTTGCTTGTTTTTTACTTTAATTTTAACTTGGCTGTTTCAGCCGGCCTGAACTCACAGCCACACCCACACACACTCACACACAATGAGGAGAGAAACAAACAGACTTCTTACAAAACCCAACAGTTTAAATCCTCATACTGGTGAAGGTTTAATCAATTTCCCAGAAAATTCTGTAAATTCTGGTCAAGGCTGGCACGCGCCTACGCTAAAATGCTAAAATGGAAAGTAAATCAGTGCAGTATGTGACAAATTAAATTTATGTTGTTGAAAAAAAATGCCTTTGCCTAATTTACATAATCCAGTATCAAATCCTGATACTTTAATGTTTTAAACTGACTGCCTTTTCACATGGGGAAGAGAGAGAAATCGGATGAGAGCCGTCACAGGATGTCGTTGTGGCCTGGTTGCACTGTCTTTTCTGGGTCTAACAAAAATCCAATTTCAGCCCGACACGAGTCCTGTTTCTAATTCTGTGTGACTTGAGCAGTCAATGATTCTCGCTCTCCGAAAGCAGGAAATGCCACAGGCAGCGCGGCTGATAATCAATCAGGACTCCCACTTTTAATTATCACTGGAGGCCAGCTGACTGAGCGTAAACTCAGTCAGCCTTTGCCCAAAAGTGCAAACCTAATTAGGACGCAGAAATAAATACATTCGTCTCGCAACAAATGATACAAAGGCAAGGGAGATGGACTATCACCATTTCAAGCCATGTCAAGATTCTTAAGTTGCACTGTTCCTTCCCTGCCCTTGTGATAAGATTATTATCCCCTTACGTGTGTCTCAAAACAAATGGTGTGCCACATTTAACTGAAGCAATGGAAACACAATTTTTATTTTGATCAATCAGCAAACCGAGCTTGCCTCCAACAGACGTATGGCTCTGTGATGAGATTCGCTGAATCGCTCCTATGCTGCCGTGTCCTTTGCATACAGCTGAACGCCACGTTCACGGACGTGACAGTTCAGTCGCACCACATCAGGATGCTAGTCTGCACCCCAGCCCTACCATAACCGGTTAACTGGCGCATAGTAAGCTTAGCTGATTTACACCGCTGCCAACAGCTTTGAGGAGCACCTTGGCCTCATCCAACATCTGGGAAACAGGACTGGGCCATAGAATCGGTCAAATACTCTGCTACGTAGGGCAGAGCCCAAGCCTCCTGGGAAAGGTCTGAAGCACAAACGTGTAATGGATCAAGGCCTGTCCAATTAAGGGGCAGCAAAGAGCCTCATGGGGGTAAATACTAAACATAAAAGCGACACAGACCTGGGTAAAGAATAAAACTTTAAAACACAATAACCAATTTGCTGATAGAGAACAGAATATTGAACAGAACATACTGTGCTCATTTGGATACTTCTTGGATCCTAAAATAAAAGAACAGTCTCTTGGCTCTTCTCCGTTATTTGCTACTTGGCCTTTTTTGTCTGTGGCAATAGTTGTAACTTCCTCGATCAGGACTAAATTATGTACTACAGTAACGAGTGGCCAGAACTTCTAATTCGACGTATCTGCTGGTTTGAAGGCACCCCAACTCGAGGCGGGACATCCTTATCGCTAAGCCTGTTTAATGAAGTGAAATGCAGAGGGCCGATCTCTGCCCCCACATTCCAGCTGCTGGAATGTGTGGTTTAGCCAGTGTTTACTTTAAAGGCAGCAAATAGACGGCACTACAGATGACCTTGGTGCTGCACTCTCAACCAAAACAAATTTATGAGCGTGCGGAGTCCACTCAGAACATTCCATTCGGTTTCACCGCTGAGCCGAAGGCCTCCAAACCAGCGCCCGCCATCCGCAAAGCAAACAGTGCGTCGACAGCTACCGTTCTTCTCACTGCTGTTATGCGATGCTCTTCCACGCCGTGTTTTTATTTTACTGGGAAGTAGTGCGGAATGGCGGTTTGGGCCAGTGGTCTCTGGACCAGAGAACAGAGGGTTCAAATGCTGGTTAGGACATTCCTGTCAGCTTCTATAACTAGACACGTCCACGGATAAAACCCAACTTTAAAAGTGCTTCCCAAAACTGGCTGGCATTCGCTTCCTCCTTGGCTAAATCGGTTTAAACCATATAAACCTAATACACTGCAAGTCCGGTATGTTAAAGTTAATTCCAAACTGCTGGTAACTATAATTAGAGCAATGCACCATGGGAAAACAGAACAGGAGAGAGAATAGCTTGGTTCCTGTGCAGGAGAGCATGTCCGTGACGGCCCTTACTCTTCATGTCATCCAGGTCCACGGTGGCCAGCATCTGGGCCTCCGCCTCATCAGTAGGCACCTTTTGGTACACGGCCGTTTCCGTATTGGTCATGCTGCCGATGCAGACGCGATCCCGCAGGTCGTAACTAGCCCTCTGTGGCCCCATCAGCCGGTATGTGGGCTTTCTGTGGAACAAGGTTGGAGTGGTCTCTCCAGAAGGGTCCAAAATGTCCAAGAACCTGCATGGAATGAGATGTGGTTGAAGAAGCTCCATCTGACCTGGATCGATAAGTCACTGTGTGTATATAATGCTGTTTTCATTAGCTAATCTCAGATGTTGAGTTGAGTTATGAATGGTGGCAATGGAGGGGAACCTGTCAGATGTGTCACCCTTGGGCACCACTAGGCGCTGTTAGACTCCAGGGTCAGAAGGGGGAGCCAAAGCACATAGTCACCCACAGCCTATCCTTCTGCGCAGTGTAACCAATCCGTAATTGTCAGAAACTGCTGTTCATCATTATCTAATTAATGCACGTTATGCATTAATGTTGCCACAAATTGATTTGCACAGATTTCTGTCATCCAGTCATATTTAGTTAAACATCAAAATATGACAAAGACTTAAGTAGCTACTTTAATCATTGTCCCAAGTTACACACTGACAGGGGTAATATATCCTACATATCAGCAGCAGAAAGCACTTAGCTGATTTATTCAATTACTTCATGGTTTGGCTACAGCCAATCCTCTGTCCCCATTGAATTGTCCTCAATGGATCATCATCTACTATCTGTAATAGCTACTGGAAGAATGCCAAGCTGGTAGCTTTGTGTTTCACAGTCACTGATTGGTCAGCTATGGTTCGGTGTGTTTCTGTATGGGCCAGTCCTGGCTTACCGATTGGAGGCCTCCTCGTCTTGCCTCTGGTCTTTCTGCTCCAAGCCCGCATTGGTGTTCTTGGCTGCATCCAGGCAAGGAAGGCACTCGTCCTCCATATGGAAGTTGGCGAAGGCAAGGGGCGGCACAAGGTCCTCTTCATCTCTGAGGCTGGACTGCAAAGACAAGATAGATGACTGCCAGATGCCAGAGGAGCTCACCAAGCGGTGTAATGCAGCCAGCAAGGGAGTGAAGAGTGTAACACAACGAAACAACTATGGTAGCCATTGAGTAGCTACTGCAGATAGTATAGATGCCTACTGACCTTAACCTGTAGTATGCAATCAACTGTCAAGTTCTCGTCTCACACTTAAAATAGAAGGCATTAAAAACACAACTGCTGATAATGATAGAGATTTAACTGAGATTGTGCTTGCAGAGACTGTCCCTCAAGATAGCCACTTGATTTAAAGAGCACTGGCCCCCTCTGGTGGTCATAACAGGACAAAACAAAGAGTCAGAAGCTAAACATCTGCAGGACACTAAGTATAAACAACTGCCCATAATCGTTTCATTTGTTTCTTGTAAAAGGGGGTCAGGAGCTGCTAGGGAAACCCAGCAGGGAAGCTGTTGGACATTCTACTCAATCCCTGGATTAATTTAGATCAATTTACAATTTCATTCAGTTTCATAGTTAATTTGAATCATTGGGTCCTGCTAAACAAAATCAAACACAAGTGAGTTACAACAAACTGGAAATTTTCTAAGAGACCCATCAGAAGCTTCGGTAACACTTTCCATGCATGCTATGTCTTTAAGGATCAATGAGCACATTCATAACACATCACAATGCGTTCATAGTATAAAGTATTATAAACATGGCTATAAATATTTATGAAAAGGCATAACACATTAAGGCCATGTTTATTATGCATTATAAATGCTTTATGAAGCTCTCGTCAATAATGCACTATAGATGCCTTCATAACGCAGTAGAAAGCATCCTTTATTCCTATACCGGCCATTAAAATGCATTATAGAGCTTATGAAGTATTATTATCAGCCTATAATCAACAGCCTTATGAATGTCAATAGAATATGCTGTAATGCTTTATTAACTCTTTTACCAGCCTTTATAATGCATTATGAAGGTATCTATATTGCATTATGCATGATAGCCTTAAGTGTCAACAATACTTCTTTTTTTCACATGAACCACTCATAGACTCCATCCTGTTCAACTGTGATGCCCAGTGTTCCAAGTCTACCTTCAAGCCTTCATCCTCTGGCTCCGTCGGAGTTGCTGCTTCCCCTTGCCCCTCGTCGTCAGACTCCGCCTCCACCTCGTCCACCTCCTGAATGGTGGGCGTGAACTCGGAGGGAGGCATGGAGGTCCTCCTCTTCTTACGCTTCCTCTTCCTGCGCCGATCGGAGCTGAGCGCCCTCTTCCGGAACCGCACTGGGGGCGGCAGGTGGGTGGAGAGTGGATGGTGCATGTGATGGAACGTGTGTCTGTGGTCTACAGGAGAGGAAGGACAGACATGAACTTCCAGCGACACCCTCCAGCAGACCCAACCCCCAGAAAACATCTTTCCTCTCTGGTGTAGATATATTTGAAGCTGAGCTACTCTGAGGTTTGAACATAGTTATTACGTATATGTTAATAAGTCTTTCAGAATTTCCCCCTGTGGTATTTGGGGTGAGCCTTAAGGGTTCCTTTCTTGGTTCTGTTTTGGAACCCACACAATCACAGTATGGGGTGTCCTTAAAGCTTAGGCTCTTATGTTGTTCCTGAATTGTTGTTTCTGGGTGTCTCTGTATTTCAGGCACACTCCACAGCATCTACTGTGCATTATGGATTTGTGCAGCCAATACTTGATGAAAGGACTGTGGGTTTATTGCTGATGATATTTAATCAAACAGAGTGTTGAACTGATAGAACTCCACAAGCCACAGTTCAGCAAACGACATGTCTTTGGAATGGAGGGAACTGGAATACATAGAGAAAACCCAGACAATACATTGAGAACATGCCAATTCCATACTGTTATTTTCACACATCTCATGTATGTCACAACAGTGTAAGCGCTGTCATTCTGAAATAAATACTGTTTTCTAAATATGCCACTATATGACAACTCCATCCAAAACACTTACGTTATTCATTCATCACACCAAGATTTTCTCATCAAGCATGAAGCTACATTATTTCTGAAAAGATACATGAGTGCGACATTTACACTCAAAGTCCTTCTCGTTGTAGCTGCGACCCATTTTTTCGCCGTTGATGCTGGCAGACTCTGAGATGAAGTCTCCAAACCTCTCCACAGAAAGGGCTTTCTCCCAGTCCTCGTCCTCCTGTCCGTCACCAGAGTCTTTCTCCTCCTCCTCTACAGGCAGAGTCTGGACCACAAGTCACAATATGAGAATCAGAGGTGTTCTGATCAATCAGCGACCGACTTAAATCGGCTGATTTATCAGAAGCCTTTACTCTGACTGATTTCAAATACCAATGTGTATAATTAGGGATGCCCCTCTCCATCGACCCCCAATCATTATCTGCCGGCATTCATTCTAAGTAGTCTGATCGGAACGCTCTGAAAAGGCCAATCAGAAGAGCCAACCAGATCACAAAACATATGAGACATATCTCTTTGTGTGGCAAAAAGTGATCAGTGGCAACCTTATCATTAGCCAATGATGTGTTCTGAATCAGTGATTGACAGGGGAAAGGGGGACACTGGGGGCCAATCAGCTTTCAGGTAGAGCCAGTGCCCCTATAGCTCTGCCTATGTTTATACCCCTGGGGAAGGGAGATGTTGAAAGAGAAATCCCAACATTTGGAGACTGACTGCACAATTCGCATGTTCAAACAGGATGACGTGAGCAAGGACAGACATTAAGGCACCAGTGTCTGCAGGGGTGCAGATCCTATGTGAAGTCTGACGCTGCTTGTGATAAAGGTATGCACAGTGCATCCTGGGAGATGACCCTCTCAGCCCCTCCCTGCCTTTGTTTCTTGCTGTGTGTCATGTGCAGTAATGACAGGCCTGCTGTTTCCACCCTGCCCTGAGTCCAGGCCTCTTTCATCTCGGCTTATGAGAGCGGCACAGGCCAGGAGCCTGATGGGGGTATAGTAGGCAGCGACCACAAGGAAGCTCAGATCCGGCGCAGGAAATGTCACGCTCCAGCTGGGGGAAGCAGGTCCCACATGACAGGCAACCGGAATCCAGATATGGGAGCGAAGATACGCCATGTGCGTCTGTGATGCGGCGGACTGCGGCTGGCAGGCACCCCCCAGTATACCTGCCACATGGCATACCGGGGGAGGCCGGCTGATCCGACAGAAAGCAAAGCGCTGCTTCACTGAGATCCAGCGAGAATGGCCACTTTCCAACCTTCCGCTCAGATACTAAGCACGCAACACGCAACAAAAAACAGACATATGTATGTGTGCATTTAAAAAATACAATTCTATGCAAAAGTCTTAAGCAGCTAAAGAAAATGATTTTCATTATGCCTGTCACAGTGTGTCAGCTTAGTCATTTCAAAACCTCTGCTAAACTCACCCCCGTATTTGCAGCAGCCATCCAATACACCCGTTTATTGATTTGCTCGAACACTAGCACACCGTGTGTAGCTAACTAATACTCGTTGACTTTTTTAAGTATTAAATTATATTAAATTAAATTAATTAAATGATCTGGTGGTGAAATGTAATGCATCCATCCAATGGCTGGGGTGCCCCTTCAGAGAGCTTTGGGGCCTGAAGCACTGTTCATCAAACCATACTAGTTATCAGTAACATTTTGGAGAACAGAATAAATTCATACTAGTTTTAATTGTATTGCGCATACATTCTACTGCTAAATTGTGCTTTTTGTTCTGAGCAAAAGTGCACTAACCACCCAGATAACTAGATTTAAACATTACTTTTGCACAGTACTGTATGTGTTCTGATTTATTATTATAAATTATCTGTTCAGACACTGAAATACCCAGAGCCTAAAGACAGCAGTATACAGTTACCATCCAGCCAAACTGCAATTCCACAAGCCATTTGTAAATGGCTGTATCCATCCATCTTATAACCACTGGTCAGGGTCCCAGTGCTTGTTAATGGTCCTTAAAAACAGTGTGCAGGATTAAGATTTTACTAGTACTCCAGAAATAGCCAAGAGCAGCCCAATCATTAACACGACAGATGGCCAACAAGGCACCAAAGTTAATGGGGTTATGAGGCATCTTTAACCGAAGGGGAATGAAACGCTCCCCTTTGTAGAACGCTCCCCTCTGTTTTAACATGAATTAATAAAATCTCTCCTTTTCATTAGGCATGCGCTGTTGCGCTTGAGAGTTCTTTAATCTTTATTCAATTGCTGACTTTTAACTCATTTATTGGGGGGGGGGGCGGGCCCGGCGCCACGCGGGGAGAAGAGAGGAACAACAAGAAACAGAAACGAGAGCAGGGC
>JAODKN010000037.1:7377156-7390605 GCA_026774425.1 Petrocephalus zakoni
TAGAGTATTATACTGGCTTGTTTTTTTTAAGGTTTGACTGCTTACAGCGATTCACATGGCTGGCAGAGCTTTAATATGTGAAAACGAAAGAATCCCACTGTCCCCGTACTTGCTCAAATAGCAAGCAAAGCATAGTTTCATTTCTGATTACAGGAGCTACACAACATTCCATTAGAATTTATCTGGACGATTTGTTACAAGGACATTCTGTCCGAGACTCTTTCTGTCCAAAACATATTTCTGCTGTGCTCAACTGAAGCCTTTTGTATTGCAAATTCCTTTTTTTATAGTATGACTTAGTTTCATCTTTTAATTCCAAGCAGATTTCCCTAGTCTGGTTACCTGGTGTGGGCACTATCCAACTGGAAAATGGTGGAATTAAGAGTTTGCATCCCATGGATTTGCAAAGGAATTATGATTGTTTGAATATAGCCATCACCATCAACTGGTAACGCGTACTTCTATGTTATGGGCAAACAAATCCCTGATGTGATGTTATTTAACTTAGTATTTAGGAGGATGCAGTATTGCTGTATGTTTATACAGACACTGTCAGCTTCAACATCAACATCCTGAAATGGAGTTACCTGGAAATGTATGCCCCCTAAAAGCTGGAGTTACAGTATTTCTTATACTGGTAATAATGTGGGTTGTATTAAACTTGATTTTGAACGGTTTTCTTTTCTTCTGGTTACATGATTCAGAATTAAATTATGCATTTGTCTAGGTTTAAGTCGAATGTGTAGTTAATATTAATGATGATAATAATAATAAAACAATATGGTCATCAACCCTGTAGCAAGACTATATGCCACTAGACCATTTGAGATCTTAACATATTTTTGCTATCATCATATTAAAGTGGAAAGACCTGTCATACAGATCCTTCATACATTATCCCTCAGATAATCCTCAGATTCATTTTGAAATGATCCTCTATAATGCCACTAGGTGGCATTGTAGTTCTTTGATGGCCTGACATTTGCCATATCTGTCTGTTCCACTAATTCATTTTCCATACCCACTTGTCCTATGCGGGGCTGCAGGGTCCAAAACCTATCCTGAAAGCTATGGGTGCACAGCAGGGAATAACCCAGGATGGGGCACCAACCAGTTGCAGCCACTAATCCTGCTGAGGGTCATATTTAGAGTACCATATTTCACAAAAGGTATTTTCCTCATAAAATGTAATTCTTGAAAACACATTTTGAGACTTCAGTATGCTTCAACATCCTGCCTATATCTCCAAATTGTGACTGTGTCAGGAGCGCTCCCTGTCTCTGTAATGTCCCCGTTTGGCCAGCAGGTGTCACAGGTCTGTCCCTGTCCCTGTCCCTAGTGTGTTCCCCTGCTCCCTGGGCCGCCATGTGGCTGAAGGGGCTAAGCGGGCGGCTGCCATCAAAGGTGTCAAGAGATTTTGTATTTGCTTTTCCGCCTTGTTTTTGCATCCGTGTTATTTTTGTATTGGTCCCTGTTTTGTATCTGTTTCTGGTTATCCTTATTGTGTACCTAGATGTAATTATTTCACTTATGTTCCCTGTATCTCCTATGTTTCCCGAGTCCCTAGTGTGGATATTACCCTCACCTGTTTGCTGTTGGCCCCTAGTCTCTTGTTTTGTGATTGGCTAACTATAGCCCACACCTACCCCTAGTTGGAGCTGTTGTTATATGCGTTTAAGTGCCTACCCTTACTCTGTTCCCCAGTTAGTCATTGTGCTTGCGTTGTGTGTACGTTTTGCTCTGTGTTTGCCCTGGTTAGTTGCATTTGTTGTACATGTTTCTTCCCTGCTTTAGTTCTTGTGTCCTGCCTACCCGCCTTCATTGACTCCTTCCTGGTTCTTTGTTTTTGAGTTCCGTAAAGTTCCCTGTGTTTTGTCAGCTGCAGTGGTCCCTTCGTTCTTCACCGCGCCATTCTGTAGCAAACTGTGAATAATGAAGCTGTGGTGACTGTGATGGTCTTTTTTCCGGTCTCATGAGGCTACATCTTTACCGCGTAGTTGTAGCTTATCCTGCCATTCATTGGGTTGCCATTAAAACATGTGCCCAGGGCCTACCAAAGTATGGAGGATGGCACATGTTCTTGTTGAGATGCATCACCAATTTGTTCAGGATGGATTTAGTTTTTAACTCCTTTGATACACTGCCAATCAGCAGATCATTTTTGCAGCAGTACGAAAGGTTTCCTCCAATCTTCTGGTTCGGGCTGTGTACACAAAGATTTTTTGAGCCCTTGAGCAATGGAGTTTAGATGCTTTCAACATTCAACAGTTAGGCATTCATGTATTCTTGACATATAAAATACTAATAACAGCTTCTTCTGGCCAAAAAACGTGTGATTGAAATATGAGACTTAACTAAACAAAGTATTTGAATTGAAGATTCTGACATGAAGTATTGTTTGAAAATCCCTTAGTTGGTATAGTGTAGTCATACTTTTCATCTTCAGCGAAACTTGCTAAAAACACACACACTTGTCTGAAATTGTAATGAAGCTGAATACAAATCACTGTTTCCATCCATCCATCAACCGTCTTCCAACTGTTTGTCCTGAACATGGTCATCGGCGTATCCAAAATTTGAGTTTAATATTTTTATACGTTCTCATGAATTTGAGCCAAAACGAAATCCAAGAGGGATATGAACATCAGATTGTACAAACATTTGACAGACAGCTTTCAAAAAGTACACTATTCAGCCCTGATGATTGTTTCTGATTTTGCTTTGTGTATTATATTCAAACTAAAATCATAAAAATGAGTTTTACTGACTGGGCCAAGAATATTCATTTTCAAGTACCCCCTCACTGAAATGTGAACAAGGTCCACCTGTATTGATTCAGAATTCACTTGAGTTCATGCACATGAATTAAGCATAAATATTACTGATTCTGTGTGGTCTCACAGGTGAAGCAGCAACTCACAGCAGTCGAGGAATTAATTTTTATACCCAAATTCAAATTGTTAGGAGAAATTAGGGAAAAATTAAAACTTTCCAGTACAGTACAAAATGGGGTAAAATATAGAATGTCCTAGAAAATCATAATCAGAATAATAATCATAATCATCTTAGAGGTCACCAGAAGTTCTGTCATGCATTCTGAGAACTTGTAGAGCAAGCCTGAGCAAAAATATGGCAACGGGGGTATTTTTTGAGAGTATATTAGTGATATTTAATTTGTTCCCATGGGGAAATTGTCTTTTCACCTGTTCCATCTTGCTCAAAGAAACAGACAGAAACACAAACAGGTGAAAGCCATTGGGGTGAAGGGCCTTGCTGAAGAGGCTAACGGTGGCATCAGTCTGCTGGCTCTGGGACTGAGGCACTGAGCCACAACCCCCTACTACCGGTTATGTTCTATGAACGCTACAACACAAGATGGCATTTATTTGGAGAGGTTCATTTTTTGTGCCAGTAAGGAAGCAGCAGTTACATTTGTGATTATTCATGGGAATATTTTAATGATTGTGCCGGCCAGGAATATTATTCTGTGGGCCTGATGTGCATGCAGGCCAGCTTTCTCCCAGGTCTGCTCTGGAAGGACACCTGGGTCTTAAAGTGACAATGAAGCATTATGTTTTGACGCAAACATGTTTGTCCTATCGCCCGGGAAATACCATCCCAATCATTAAGCATGACGATGACAGCATAATGCTATGGGTTTACTTGCCAGTAGGAGGGACTGGCAAGCTTGTTACCATCAGGTGAATATTGGTGGGTGTCAAATACGGGCTAACCTGCCAGCTTTCGTGTTCCAACAGGGAAATGGCTCAAACGCATTTAGACTAAATGTAGACTTTAAAACAATGTCTGCATTCCGGATTGGACAAGCTGAAGACTGCCCTTTCTCCTCTCCGTTCTGATGTTTGACGTATCATAGGAGAAGAAACATTGTTAGGAGGGCTGCAAAACGTCCCAAACACCTAATGTGCACAGACTAAGCCTGTCATACAGTATTACCTTTTTGTAAAAAATGCTTGTTGAAAATACACTTCTCAATCCTTATTGTGTTCAATTTATTATGTGGGCAATTCAAATTTTTAACTGAAAAGGTGAATACTTGTTGCAGAGATTGTACTTTTGTGGCAAAGTCATGTGTGTAGAAACACAGCATCTGAGTTGTTTGTATTCCATTTAGTGAGTGTTACTACTGAGCTCTGTTATGTAACAGTGATATTTTGATTTCTTAAAGAGTTGAGGGAACATGCCTTGATGTGGTCCAGTCCCCCAGTCAAACCCAATGTAATGGGCTTTGGTTAGTAAACCAAAACATGCCTTCAAACATGGTAGCTTATATTCTTAATTTTAACAAATGTATATTTGATATGTATAGCTTTTGCAGTGCAGAAGGGTTACCAAGTTAACATTTCATGGGTGGTTTGTAAGTATACACACATGCTCAATATGTTATAATAAATAATGTGAGTACCGAAGGGATGTTTGTCCCAGCCAGAATTCCCATTTCCTGTAGAGAATGGAAAAGTGATTCAAACTTTTTTTTTTGAAGCATATTTCTATCCTGCTGCATAGAAGATGTCTCTAGAGGGCACCATTGCTGTCAAGTGGCCGGGCAGAAACCCGGAGGCAGCCCAGAACTATGACAATATTTTTATAGGCCACAAAAAATCCCGGGTGTCTATGTTTTGAATCTTACTACAGTATATGAGGTCATGGTGACCAGGAGTTCTAAAATAGATGCTTGATCACCGGATTTGAATAAAGACAATAGACATCTGTAGGGGGGATTAACTTCTCTGGGGTCTCCAGGCTGAATTGGCTTGGAGCCCCTCCCAAGAGACCCATTTGTTCCATTTTTTACTAGAACGAGAAATGAGAGAGAGAGAGCTAAAACTATGCAAGTCGATGATCTGTTAATGAGCACAGGGGGCTGACTGTAAACCTACCAAGTGTGTGTGAGATGCCGGTGAATTGATCGATCAGATTTAATAAGTTGAACAATTCAAGGGCCCCTGATTTTGTAGGGGCCTGAGGCCAAAGCCTAGGATAGCCAATGCATGAATCCACCCCTGGATATCTGACCACAGCCAATAAAATCAGAAACTACAAACAGAATTTCCGTGTGTCATAAAGGATAAAGTAAAATTGCCACTGTCTATGGTAAAACAATTTTCAGAAGTGATAATAGGAAAACATTCAATCTCGAAGCTGACAGACATCTTTTCTTTGTGGCCACATCACATTTTAGGCGTCAGACTGATCTGACCACGGTTTATCATGTCAAACTGCAGACGTGCTTCTGTCGCCTCTCTTGACACGAGAGCACGAGGTTTCCAATGAACTACATCCCTCTCACATGCTTATTAAGCAATCCAGCTCTCCACCAGAAAAAGCTGTTATCCAACACCACAAATGCTCCACAGGCTCACAATTGTCCTCTACACTCTTCAGTTTGCCTCTGTTTATCTTGGATACGCCTTTCTCGGAATAGGGGGGGGGTGTCTTTGATCGAACCTCCAATTCATATGGCGACTGACTTATTTTGCATGACCTCCTGCTCTGTGGCCCCTTCTTAGCTTGGACCTGACAAAGGAACATCCAGTGCTGGTTTTAAGTTTCCTCTCTGGCATGGTAAATGTACCGTGCACAAATAAAATATCAGTGTAAAAATAAAACAAAGGCGACATGAAATGAAATGAATCCCAGCAAAAGGGAGCAAAGGAAAAGATTTCTGTAATTCAATGCATCTCCTTAAATCACCTTAATAACTAACCTCTACTGTAAATGCTCCTGGACGTTACAGCCTGGGAGAGGAGGCTTGCTATCCGAGCTGCTGGTCTGAGCATGGACTGGGGTCTTACGGTGCATTGAAATGTGAATGTCCTTCTGGTCTGTGAATCCTGCATGAAGAGGAGGTCAGCCAGTCTGACAAGTTGGCAGATGCAGACACTCAGCAACCTCCTAGTGAATTAACTAAACCTTCAGGAGTGGAGCTAATTAATCTTTGTTTCCACCTGAGCTGTAGGCCTAAACGGCAATTAGCGATGTGCACCCGTGAGAACAGCCACGCTTCTGCTGACATGGCTCACTATCGCACTTAGTTACAACTCACACATCCTGTTTTACAATTATTTTATTCATCGTTATCAATCTTCTTCATGAGACTAGACTCTGGTTTTGTTTAGACCTACTTCATTCTGAACGTGCTACTTTTACAGTTTGACATCCGGTCACATTATGAAACAAATGAGGTGTGGGATCTTTATCTGTTACATTTGTTTACTTGTCATCATGTATATTTTACCCTTTTACCACTAGTTAATTAATTTGAGCAATTCAAGTTAAGTGCCTTGCTATGGGTTAGTGCACCTGAAGCTAATCTGTAACTATAAATGATCTTTAAGCATTATACTGTCTCCTTGCCAAATTCCTTATCCTAATCTTACTAATTTCCTCGCCTTTATGTTGCAGCTGCCAGATTACCCCCAGTTTTCCTGCTATGGGATCCAAGGATGTGTGCAACTGGATGGAGAAGAATGAACTCTGTCCATGATTTCTAAAAATGTATTTAAAATGTACAATTATTATTTAAATTTAGTTGCATAATTTCTTCGTAATATTTTGCAGATTACCTTTGACTGCCTTCGTTTCCCATTTTTCAACTGAGCTTGAAATTAATGTATCTGTAAAGTCATGTCCCGTAAAACAGATAAGATTCTTTTGGTATTCTGAAGGGCACTGGCATTCATACACTTCTGTTTTGGGTCCCCAGGCACTCTGTGAACAAAATTCCTGAGGATCTTGGTGAGATTCTTCAGGCCAGCTTGATGCTGACTCACATTCTTTGGGGGGGTGGTGATGGGGGGGGGGTAGAGTTGGTTTAGTTCAAGGTTTTCATCTGATTCGGCAGTAGCCATAGCACCAGTTCCCATTATGAGTGCTGGATTTCCAAAAGAGGGGGTCTTGGTATTACGGGGGGACCCAGCGGCCTTTTTAAGGACACCTGTTAAATTAGCGTGCAAGGGTAATGGTGCTTCCAGGCCTTTAAGAATCTAAGGCATGCGCCGCACGTGTACGATCTTGCGCAGGTGGGTCAGTATCTCTGCCTTTTCATGCCTTACTGTTTTTCCATTTTAATCAAATAGACCTCGACTGTCAGCCCCCAACACGTCTGTTTTGTGCCTCGGACTCTCTCATGCTCCCTTTACTCCCCATGAGATTGACCCTGGCAGCTGATGGCAGTGGGTATAAAGTCTCAAAGGAACAAGCTCCCTCCGCCCCTAATGTTCCCAGTTTGACCAGCAGGGGGTGTAGGTGGGATCTTAACTTTGACTTCTGCACCACATCTGCTGCAGTTAGCCTAGTTCTCCACACATAACGACAGTGGAATATACGCTTAGATTCGGTAAATCATTTGGCTTAAGAACCTAAACTGCAATCTACTCAGAGAGGAGGCTTACTTGTACTGCTTTTACTTCACAGCATACATACAATATCCGTTCAATTTGCACTAAAATGGTTCTTGTACTAGTTGTAATGTTTAACTTATTGTCTTAAGACATCTTGTACTGTGTCTTCTGTTAATTTGTGTACTTGTAATTATATTCCAGTTTTTCCACATAGAGTTCTGTGAAGTATTCCCAGTGTATCTCCTGTAATTTTTGTCCTGTACCACAGTTCTGAATAGAATCGTGCACCTAGTCATACAGACTGCCTCTACAAACATTTGTGAAAGAATGGGTCGCTCTCAGGAGCTCAGAGAATTCAAGCGTGGTACCGGGATAGGATGCCACCTGGGCAATAAATCCATTTGTAAAATTTCCTCTCCACTAAATATGCCACGGTCAACTGTTATTTGTATTATAACAAAGTGGAAGCAATTGGAACAACAGCAATTCAGCCAGGAAGTGGTAGGCCATGTAAAATCACAGAGCTGGGACAGCGCTTGTCGAGACGGACAGTGTGCAGAAGTCGCCAACCTTCAGAGTCAATAGCTACAGGCCTTGTTGGAGTACACCTGGAGTACCCCTCAGCCTCCAAACTTCATGTGGCCTTCAGGTTAGCTCAAGAGCAGTGTGTAGAGAGATTCATGTAATGGGTTTCCATGGCCAAGCAGCTGCGTCCAGGCCTTACATCAGCAAGTGCAATGCAAAGCCTCGGATGCAGTGGTGTAAAGCACACCGCCACTGGATTCTATAACAGTGCAGACGTGTCCTCTGGAGTGACTAATCACAAAGCTCTGTCTGGCATTCGATAGTCTGGGTTTGGCAGTTGCCAGGAGAACAGTACTTGCCTGACTGCATGGTGCCAAGTGTAAAGTTTGGTGGAGGGGGGATTATGGTGTGAGGTTGTTTTTCAGGGGTTGGGCTTGGCCCTTTAGTTCCAGTGAAAGGAACTCTTAATGCTTCAGCCTATAAAGCCATTTTGGACAATTTCATGCTCCTAGCTTTGTGGGAACAGTCACAAGGGTGAAACGTAGAGGACACACTTCATTGCTACACTGTGGTGTGTCAACAATTGCAATTAATCACTTTCACTTCGTGTCATGAAAAAAGATTACAGGACCCAAACAAATAATCCAGCGCTTTCCTGTCAGGTTTTGACAGTAAAAGTTAGACAATGTCCCGAAAATGTAGTCTTTGAGCTACATATGTCCTTAACTTAGATCCAGTCACCTATGAGGTAGTGAGAAATTAAACTAAATTCAATGTACTGTTTTACTGAAAGGAATGAATCAAGTACTGACCTGGAGGCTACTCATAATTAAGAATATCCTTCCGCAAAACAGTGGTCAAAGACTAGACATTCATGGCCTTTGTTTACCTAAATCTGAGGAAGTTCACAAGGATTCACTGCTGTCCCGGTGACCGTTTGTCCCTGTAGACACCAGCACAGATCTCCTCTTCCTTATTTCCCCCCATTGAGTACAACAGAGCAGTATGACATGATTTAGCATGCACTAGGATTAAGGTGCATTTGTTCAGCTGTTTCCATGACTTTTATTATTTCTCCGACCGAGCGGTGTGCATTTTCCAAAACACTCCCCATAGCTAGGGCCTGACTGAGCGTGTTTATTTACAGCAGGTCTTCAGAGGCACTCAGAAGGAATAGGCTGCAATCACGATCGATGGAATCAACATTTCTCTGTTGTAGCAGCGAATAAAATCCCAGATTTGAACCTGTCATTACATTTCTCCTTATAATAAAATGATTGTTTGCCTGAAAGGTCCCTTTTATTGCCAGTAACGTGACTCTGACAATGTTACACCGGTTCAAATGAGGCTAAATGTTTTGCTTGATGGTGCAAAAACAGCGTCCCAGCTGGGATTCAGGCTTGTGACCACTGAGGAGTAAAACTCACTGTTTCTACCACATGCTATCTTCTCTGGGTTGAAAATAGGGTTTTTTTTTGCATTTTTATGTGGAAAGATAATGCTTCATAGCAGAGGATGTCATGTAAAATATTACGGGGACCCAACCATGGGACTCAGCCAGGCATTGCCCAACAGAATAACATGGGTCCAGCCTCCTGTGGACCTGCCACCTGCAAGGGGAGATGTGTGGGTCGGGTGCAGTGTTGATCAGGTGGCAGACGAAGGCAGCGGCCAAAACTGGCTCTTAGCACATAGTACATACCCGCTGTGGTGGGAAAGGAGCCTGAGCTGATGCGGGAGGTAGAGAGATACCGACTAGATACAGTTGGGCTCACCTCAACACATGGTTCGGGCTCTGGAACCAAACTTCTGGAGAGGGGCTTGACTGTATTCTACTGTGGATCTGCCGATGGCGAGAGGAAGACACCAGGCAAGGATGCGCCTACTTATAGCCCCTCCAGTTCAGTGCCAGTATGTTGGAATTCACCCGGTGAATGGGAGGGTGGCCTCCCTTCAGCCTCCAGTCTGGGGGATGGGCTCTAACTGTTGTCTGTGCGTACATACCGAACATCAGCACTGAGTATCCGGCCTACTTGGAGACCTTGGAGGCGGTGCTCGAAAGGGGACTCCATTGTTCTGCTGGGGGACTTTAACACTCATGTAGGTAATGACAGTGAAACCTGGAAGGGCATTATTAGGAAGAATGGTCTGCCCAACCGGAATTCAAGCAGTGATCAGTTATTGGACTTCTGTACTAACCATAGTTTGTCTGTAACGAACACCATCTTTGAATATAAGGGTGTTCATAAGTACACCTGACACCAGAGCACGTAGGTTTGAAGATCTATTATGTAATCATATTTTGGACACTCAAGTGAAGAGAGGAGCTGATCTGTCAAGTGATCACCACCTGGTGGTGAGTTTGCTCTGATGGCGGGGAAGATGGTGGATAGACCTGGTAGACTCATATGCATTGTAAGGGTATGTCCAGAGAATCTAGTGATAGCCCATGTCAGGGAGATCTTTTACTTACACCTCCAGCAGAACTTCTTTTGCATCTCGGGGGAGTCAGAAGACACTGAACCTGAATGTACCATTTTCTGCGGGTGTCTGGGCTCAGCCTTAGAGATAGGGTGAGGAGCAGGGATGTTTGGTAGAACCACTGCTCCTCTGCATCAAAATGAACCAGGTGAGATGATTCGGTCATCTATCTAGGATGCATCCGGAAAGGCTCCCTGAGGGGTCTTTTGGTGTTCCCCCAGTGGAGCTAGAGGAGGTGGCTAGAAATGGGAGGTCTGGGCATCCCTGCTGAAACTGCTGCCTCCACGACCTGACCCCGGGTAAGTGGGAGATAATGGATGGATGGACGGATGTATGGATGGATGGATGGATGGATGATTTCCTGGATTTTGGTATGGACTGGTTTTTTTGTAGGCTGATAATAACACTGGCATAGAAACCAAAGAAAAATTACTTGTCTGTGTTCCAACAATTTATGGCGTATTAAACAAAAGGATTTGACAAAAGGATTTCTTATGTAACTTTCTCACTTTATCGCTATTCACTCTAGGGTCTTGTGCGTCGGAGAGAGTTTCCTGCTCCAGTGACAGCGACTAGTGCAGGCATGCCTTCATGGTTTCAGAGTGTCACTCTGAGAGGGAGAAGGGGGTGACTGATACAGCAACTGATACAGCCCAAAGTGAACATTCACAGCCAAGCTGAGGGGCACTTGTGTCATTTAATCAGCTTGTGCCTCCAAATCTATTATCTATTAGTAAGACTGGTGGGAAGATTAAGGAGAGCTTTCCACTGACACCAAATTGTTCCGAATCACTTCAGCCACAGGCGCATCATTGTCGATTGAATTGGATGTATAAATAAGAGAAATCCGTAATTTGTGTTTTGGCTAGAAGATAACACAGCTAAAAAAGAAATAGAAAAAAAGACAAATGTGCCTTTTTGTTCTGGTTATTATGGCAAAAATGATGACTGTAATCCCCTTTAAAACAACGTCCTCTGCAGTTCTTCCAAGGTGAGAGAACATTTGGATCATTTGGAAAAGCGTCAAATGTGCCATTCTCTTTATTAACAAAGGGTTGTTGATATGTTTTGCTGAATTAAGAGCTCTGTTACACTTGAGCGAGGTATCTCAAGCTTTAGCTAAAGCACAGGCAATATGAGAAGGCTGGTTTGGGTTTCTGGCTCTTTCATGTTAGGTTATGTTGCTTTGTTTGTGACATTTCAAATTTTCATAGTTTGAAGTGGGGCTGTGAAGTTGTTAATTTGCCTCCTTTTAAAAAAAATATTGATTAAGCTACAATAAGCTATGTCCAGCACCCCCCCCCCCCCCCCCAACATGATAGGTGGCAGGTATTCTCTAGATTTGGTTGTATTTCTATAACACATCTTGAGTACCTGCAACAAAAAATACATCTGACTATCACTTGTTTAAATTGTATGACAAATTTCTAAAAAGATTTATGCATAAGAAATGTTGACAGGCACAATTAGCAAGCTATGTGTTTTATTGAAGGCGTTAGTGGGAGCATTAAGCATGAATCCACTGGTCATTAATTAAAGACTATGCCTGAACGGCCTGTTATATGCCAAGATATTTACACAGTATGTCACTCAGAACATTTGCTTCGAAACCACACGTCTGAACTAAGAGAAGGTTGCGTGTTTGTCCATTCGGTTCTCATTTCCAGACTTTGTGCTGTTTATTTACTATGATTTCTAAAATGAAAAGTATCTCAAGGCATTCAATACCCTGCCTCAAATTAAAGCTATTTACAATATAACCAATACAGTGATTTGTATTAAAAGAGCCAGTCAGAACAACAGAAGTGAAATTCATGCAGATCGCATCGATATTATGTTAACATAATAGTGTTAAACACACCATTCTAAGTTCACTTGCTGTGATTCACATAGCTGACGAGTTAATCTCTACCCATATTAACTTATTATAATTTTTATGTTCCCATCGTTGCCAGACAGGCATCCACTGATCTGGTATTATCAGATATTATTCTGATATTATTATGGGATATTATCCCCTTGCTGCTCTCAGTCAGGTAGCAGGCAGTAGTTTGAAAGACCTCCAAACATCCAATTAAATTCCTTTGGTGGGAGGGAGTCCTACAAAACTCAACAATGATAATTCAACCCAAATGGAACGTATTATTTCAGTAAGTGGTACGATGTTCAGATATGACTTGTCATGTTTTGATTGACCCTGCTGTTGAAATATTAGTAAATTCTCCCAGCCCATATCTAGTTGCAAAGTATACGGTTGAGATTCTGTCCACCCGGTGATGCTGGTTGGGTAGTGCATCTAATACCCCTCAGCAGCTGGTGTGATCTTTCTGCCTGAGCAAAGGCTTTACATATTTTTGAACAAGAAGATTTAACTTTAATTTTGTTTAATTTTGCCCTACTACTGACTGGACTCCTTAATGTATCCTTCTGTTTGTGAAGAGAGAGAGTACCGTTCCTTGCATTACAGTGTCGGTGCACTTCATTTTTAAAGGGAAACACTGCAGATCATTACCGTCCATATAACTGATCATTCAAATGCTGCCTCCATTTTTTATTATGAAAGATACCCTCATGGTGGACCTGGGGGAGTGAACGAGCACCCCAGGTGGACAGATTTCCTGGCACTGAATATGGGCAATGACCAGATCAGACCAGTCATGGCAGAGTTTTATTAATTAACATATTAAGACAGAAGCTCATCTCTGAATGGGCAGAGGTAGGGCCCACAAGTGCACTGCCTTCATAGCAAATCCCTTTGGATTTACTAAAGAGCCGCTAGGGGAAAAGTGAAGTGGTACCCTCATGTGCCTGGAAGAAGACGTTAAGTGTCATCTCAGTGGCACTTACAGTGACAGTAGAAGGGAGGAAGACCTGGGCCACTGCAAAGAGCTAATTGCAGCACCTGAACCCTCTACTCTATTGGCACTTTTCCACTGCATAGTATGGCACAGCACGGTTCAGTACAGCTCACCTTGGTTTGGCTCAGTTCGGCTCGGTTTGCATTTCGACTGCAGTTTAGTGCCGCTTTAGAGTGGGCGGGATTATTCACGTGTCATTATAGTTGCGCCGCCTCTACTGC
>JAODKN010000037.1:7391149-7404696 GCA_026774425.1 Petrocephalus zakoni
CCAGTGGAAAACCCCCCAAAAGTGAGCTGAACTGAACCGTGTCGTGCCGTACTATGCAGTGGAAAAGCGCCATATGTAACATTAAGGAGCCCACCCTGGCAGAAGTCACCCACCCTGGAACAGTGAGAGGAGTGCAGATTATTATTTATTCAAGATGGCGCCACGGGTAGCGGCCTCGGTACTGCACTCTCTGGTGCTTTTCTGGTTTTCGTCTTTGTAAAGTTTTGTTGTCTATTGTATATTGTATTGATCTATTTGTGTATTTATTGTAATTGCTAGAGTACAAGAGAGTCATCAACACCCGGAAACAAATTCCTTGTATGTTACAGTATACTTAGCAAATAAGCCTGATTCTGATTCTGACTAGCTCAGCTCCATGGCTAAGTGGAGTGCCATAAGAAGTGTGTAAGCATTGCCTGAGATTCCTGGAGGGACTGTAGAGATTCATCAGGTGGTGTGCCGAAGAGAGAAACAAGCCAAACAGTGGAGATATGCAGAAGGTGTCTGGATACCAAAGGAGGAGATCACAAGTGATGATGCAGTTCTGCACCATCTCCCTACTCAGCGTGGAAGGCAAAGTCTTTCCCAAGATTCTTGCTAACTGCCTGAAAGAGCACCTCTTGAGGAATTCCTAAATTTCTACATTCGGCTGTATAGAGCCCATAGAAGTGGTGACTTAGTTACCACTGAAGCAGAGCAGAATAGTGTAGACCTCGCAGTCATTTGGCTAGTCTTTTGCCTCGCCTATGGATCCATTCTGCATAAACTTGTGGAAACAGGAATGAAAAGATACTTCATTGCAGAGAGGGTCAAAATGGACTATAACAACCCAGCACAATTTCAGTGTGAGATTCACCTCTGGGGCAACAGTACCTGCATGGCTTTGCCTAGAGAAAGGCATCATCACTGGTTGTACCATATCAGTGTCTCTGTCTGCCTGGCCGATGAACATACTTGTCAAGGCAGTGACAAGTATGCACACCCATACTTGCACCCCCAGTTCCAGCAACTGGTGATTCAAGAAACTTTGCCCAGCCTAATAATCCATCCTATTGTGTAATCTTACCGTCATGTTTACATTTGCACCTGTTCCGAAAAATGACAAAGCCAGTGCTTTTGGGCGGCCAGGTCTTCCCACCATTCTCACTGGCTCTGTGCAATGCAGCGTTCCCAAACCCACGCATGTGACACAACTATAACTTGACTATTTCCTTGAACTACATGAATCACGGGTATAATTATTTCACAATTCAAGAGAGAATTAATTCTATTCAGTGTGCTTAATAGGAAGAAGTCGATGACAGCTTTCATTCTTCATTCTTCCTCTTTGGATGACCCCCCATTTTACCCCCCCCCCCCTTTGCTTCCCCCATTGCCCCCTGCATCCCATACGTTGCGTAGACTTGTTCTGCCCGTGTTTGTAATTTGCAGTTAAGTTTCCTGGTAGCCCATGGGCAAAGAATGTTGGAAAAACACAAACTCTGTTGGTGTCCGGAGATAAGCTGGCATCTTGTATAAGGTGCCTCCTGTCTTTTCTTAAGATTCAGGTCCATTGTAGCCCTAAAGTGAGTGAGCAGTCAAGAACAACATACAGCTGCATAACAAGTGTTGACCCTCATTCAAAATGACCATTAAAACAGGGAAGAAATTACGTTTGTCTAGATGGTAGATGGTTCCTGTGCTATGCTGTTTATGATGATGCCAGTGTTGAAACTCTCAGATGATTGTGCAATCATCTAGGCAAGTTTAGCTTTGCCTTACATCTTTTTCCTTACAAAATGTGTTCCAGTTCTGTAATGTATTTTTCATAATTATTTTGCTTTTTTTCAGTATATATATGGCATTGCAGCTTCTGTCTGTATTTCTTCCTCATGCTAATATATGTACATATTCACCCAGTTATACTTTCAGAATTAACTGATTCACAAATATTTTCACACACAGACTCAAACTGAACACAAAACCACTGCTGAACAGTGTTTGCACACACTCATACTTAGTACACCAATACACATATGTATATACAGATATTGTTATTTTTTCCCTTACATAAACATAATGTATACATCCGAAATGTTCTTCTGAATATTCACACAGAAGCAAACAAGCGAAATGGTGGGGTGGCTCAGTGGCTTAGGTTTCCGTGTTGGTAAGTAGAAGGTTGCTCAGCAGCGTAGCCACATCATTGCTAGGCCCTTGGAGTGAGGTTCAGTGACAGTCAGTCTTTGTTTGTTTTATTATTTTATTAATTATCACTATATCTTGTCATTCTTGTAACTCCAATCTTTTTTCTTGTGTGCATTGTGTACTTTGTAAAGCACTTTGGTGTATGCTTGTTGGCTTGAAATGTGCTCTATGAATAAATTTTATTTACGTATTTATTCAACCCACTTGCAGTTTTTCTCAGTCGATTTGGTACATTTCTCAAATCTGAAATAAAATTTTCATAACTACTTGTACATCCTCCACCTCACCGAGTCGCTTGTGCACATCATAAATGTAAAGTCTCATTCTTTTGGTCAAATTACCAATGCTTCAGCACAGTCGTGCAGATGATTTCTATATTATGAGCTATCAATTGTTTATGTCATGCTGGTGCACTGTTAAATTGATAACCTGGCTAAGCATTTGGACTATCAATGACACAATAACTGTCAAGTACTATGACATAAATATTTACTTTTGAGGGATAAACATTTTTTTTACAGGCTTCTGCAGGTAACCCGTTATGTGGCACTGTTTGTACAAATTGTTTTGATAAATGCACTTACTGTTTTGCAAATGTTAAGGATGATTTGAGAGATGTGCCAAAGCGGCTGAGAAATACTGTAAGAATGTTCCATGGTTGCTGGATGAAGAACTGACCTTGTCAGTTAAATTTCAAAGTGGTTATCCATTAATTCTTGTTGGATTCTATTTAAACTTTGTCACAGGAAGAGTACAGGACCTTACCACTAGGATAAGGAGGTAAGGCAATCCAGGCTGGTCACAGTTTCAGCAGTTCCACTTCACTGGTGCAGAAACTTTCCTCGTGCCAAATTTTCTTGTCATAACCCTTGCTATCAAAGGAATCTAGATAAGCATGGTATTGTTCATAGTACTTTGCAAATACGAGCATCGAAAGGCTACTTCCAAGTAAACTCCACAGCTCATTATGAGTCGGTGCAGTAGTGGGCCTCTCCACTGCACACATGGGCTTAGGACTTTAAGCTGTTTTTTTACGACCCAGGGCCCTATCACATTCAGGTAAGTGTCCCTCAGGTACTACATCTTCACATTGCACCCATAAGCTACCTGAACATGTTCTGTCATGTCTGACCACCCCCACCTCCAAATACAGAGATTGTTATTGACACAATTTCCACAATTTACTAGTCCACAAATCTTACTGCTTTCCAATGAGGGCTTATGAGGCATTTTAGTATTATTGGAGAATTTATTTCAAATTCAGATTCCAATCTACTTTAATATCACTGTACCATCCACTGAACAGATTTTACAAGCACGGGAAGACTCTCTGGAGATTGTTTTTTGTCTTCATTAATGCTATCTTTATCTGTAAATAAAGACAACAAAACCCAATAAATACATTCATGACTAAGTATGAGCCTGTTTTCCTTGTTATTATCTTCATGATAATAACAGCTGTTCCAGGAAAAATTGGCAAAATCAGGCAAGGAAAGTTAAAGTATGTCTGTTTCAGATTTCTGCTGAGTATAGTACAGGTTATAAACTTTTTTAGTAATACTTTGAAGCCATGCTCTTATATCAGCCACTGGCTGAATCAGGGACCCAACTGCATCTGTTCACAATTTCCCTAGGGATAGAATATCTATTCAGGTGCCCGAGCCTTGAATCACAACAACATTGCGTAACCATTTGCACGTCTGTGTTTCTTTGTTGTTTTCTGACATGAACTTTGTGTTCTCTGTGGATCTAAGGGAAACCTGGGCACACTTTATCTCACCAGCACTCCCGCATCAGTGGGCTAGAATTGACGCCAGTTACATCAGTAAGTTTGCCTCAAAGCAACATAGCATATCATAGTGAAGATTTTTGGCACGGAAAGATCAGGAATCACAAGGAATGAGCGCATGCAACAGATGAACAAGTTTGCATGGGCTCCAAGTTTTTGCCGACACATATCCGCAACTCGTTCAAGCAATTTTACGTTTTTGTTATTTTGTTTAGGTAATGAACAGGATATGTTCCCAAAACATCCATAGCAGCTGTGTGATCTCAAAAGGAAAAACTTTAGTTATTCTTTCTACTTGATATATTACATTTATTACAATTAAGACATATGTAAATTAATTTGCAGTTTCTTTAACTTTTTCGCAATTAAAGCAAGACATAAGTAAAGTAATGGAATTCCGTGGCCATTACTTCAGACCTCTTTTACCGCCACAATGTGGGTGCAGCCCAGGACTGTAACCCGGAATTCTCTGAACGATGATGTAAAGGCTCTGAGAATCAAGCCACAACAAAGGGATTCTGAATGTGTTTTCTCCAAAGATCCTGAGAAATGTGCTTATTCTTTCTGAATAAGTAGAGAGGTGGTCCAGGGGTGCCTGACAAATCGAGTTCTTTTGAATGGTTGAAACACTGGCTTTAACTATTGATTGGCTTAATTTAAGAAAAGTGGCACTGCTGATGGAATTCGGGCTACAAAAACGAAGGGAAATCAGAGGGTTAATTCAAGCCGTACATAAACTGCAACTATTTATTATGTGCCAAAAGACGGATTTACCAGCGCTTGCAATTTGAAAGAACAGCTGTTATAATATTTGCATCTAAGAAGGACCGGTGGGTAATTTTATCAAAACAAAACAATTTTTCAAACCATAGCTTTGCCAAATACATAACAGATGCTGACCAGCTAGTAGACCGCGATACACGTTATGTTTGAGAGCCAGAGCGGCCTGGGCTGAAAAGTGAGATTCTAGAATGAAACAGAAACTCGTGCCATGGTGTTTGGATCAGCAGATTGGCCCTCTGTGATTGGAAGGTCGCTGGCTTGGATACTGTGCTTGGCTGAAAAGTCACGTCTCCACTGGGCCCTAGAGCATGGTCCTTAATGACATAAAAACACAAAGATGCTCCAGAGGTGCAGATCAGCAGCTGACTGCACTCGGACCCCAAGCTTTGCTTTCACCTCCGTATGTGTGTGCCTTTTGGAGGAGAGCAAGATAAAATATGTGTTAAAAAACACATTCCTATATACTTGTAAAAACAGCAGCACGCAGACACCGATCTTCACTCTCACATCCGTGTGCGTGTCTCTTATAAAGGAGGGCATGAGAGGATGTGAAAACTAGCACCTGTAATTTCATAACCTGACGGGTAATATAATGTGGCCAAGGGCAGGAACAGCAGCATCCCAGCAAGTATTAGCTTTGGGCCAAAGATTCACACAAAAAAAAAATAAAAAAAGGTTCCGGAGTCGCACTGACAGCTCAGTCTACAAAACATATTGTGGGCTCGTTCATATTGCACAACCGAGGAAACCAGAAACTGCAAAAATTAAACACCAACAAAACCCATGTGAATGTTTCGAATACTCTTTAAATACGATGTTAAAGGTATCATCATGCCCACTGTCACCTGATTTGGTTATAGTCATACTCTTGTTGCAGGAAACGGCAGTAATTATTTTATTTTATTTAAGATCGTATGTCCGTATCTCTGCCCAAGATCCCTGTCACTCACGCCTGGCTGGTACGGTTACAACATAAACAGCCATACTTCACAGAGGCATAGCTGGCCTTGAATTCACCAGCATTCACTGATCTTCTACATACAGAGCAACTGTTGCATCCAATACATGTAAGGAGAGGGAGAAAAGACTTTGGTCCAAATATGTCTGGTGAAAATAAACAAAAGTACAGACCACCTTCCTGAGCCAGGCTCGCGACTGATCCAGCGGGAGTGAAAATTTTTGAATGTGATTGTGGATATAGGACTTAAGGTGTGATCTTCTGTCATACAGGACATGCTCTGGCTTTATAGACGTTTTCACTGGCTTATCTTCTCAAGCCACAGGAGGGCAATCTGCTCAATTACTTTCAAAGAAGGACTTTCGGCTGCTTTTGTTCATAGCTTAATGGTGTCGGCAGGGATGTTTGTTCTCTGTTAGAATATAGTCCTAAAATGGCATAAAACTTTCCAATAAGCCAAGGGCATACAATAAAGATTTAAAAATCACAACAGACAAATTAAAGTCTGTGTTAAATTAAGGAAGCCAGCAAATATTTTGCATGTACAGTTTCCTTTCGATGCCCTTTATTTGACACCAAAATGTGAAATCTGATCAATTTCTTAAATCTGTAATACTAAGAAATGAGTTAAACAGGGTTCTGATTCTGCACTATGTTCTGTTTTGTTGCCTTTGTTGCTGAAGTTTGAGGTGGGGATGAGCATTGGATATGGTGATTTGGATATGATGATCTGTTATAGTTTTTTAATCTTCGGATTTTGCTGTCGGTTGTCGAAGTGCCGAGCAGTTAACGGTTTCACCATCACCCCAAATCACTTTTATCCCCTAGTGTAGGACCATGCGATGAAATTCAGCACATTACAGGGCCAAATGTATCTTCATATCTTTATGGCTTGCACGTATAACTCAAAACATGATACTTCTACCTAAAGTTTTGAGGTATTCCTTTGTCATTTATATAATGGATTGAGACTTGAATGAGACTCAGTCATAATTTTTTCTGGCCACACTGTCCCTTCAGATAAACTGTGACTATCACTGAAGCCATGTGAGTGTGCACCAGGTAGCATAAAAAGAAAGAAAGACTTATATGTTTGTCTAGGTGGAGTGGGAGAAAAAAAGAGGCACACCCAGGCACTATTTATAAATATTACTACAAAGCTTACCAAGAAAAATATTGCAACAATAGTGCAAAGATTGTGGGTTCAAATCCCAGGAAGTGCTCATAAAAATTGGATCCCTTCTCTCTATTGCAAGCAAATGACCCCAAGTGACTCTATACAAAGTAAGTTGAAAGGCAGACGGATCAGAACAATCACAAACAAATGTCAAGAAGAAAAATGAAAAACTCAACATAATCTCACAACCACATTTATGGCTGCAACTCCAAACAGAGCCACATAGAGTGACGGGAACAAACTGAACATGGAGCGAATCCTGGGCTGTTATTCCTGAACGTTCCACCCCAATTTTGATGCAAAAAATTGGGGGGGGGTAGAGAATGCTAAAGCTGGGTGCAACATTCTCAGACCTAAAAGAGCGGTGACAGTGACATGACAGTGGCAGACACACTCCAGTGTACATGACATTGTACACTGGTGTGAGGAGCGACACACACACTCCAGTGTACATGACAGCATGAACATTTCACTATAAACAGACAAACAAACAAATCAATAGACTGGAATTATTTATCAGCAAGCACTTTTACCTGCAAGGGATTTGACAGGTGGATGGGTGGGCAAAAAACAGATAGATAGATAGATAGATAGATAGATAGATAGAGACACAGACAGGCAGACGCAAGAAAATGTTGCACAATTTCGTTGGGCCTTCCAGGCAATATTAATCAGTTGATGAAAGCACTTTCACAGAAATGCATTGCTGTTTCTTCATGACCTGGATTAGTTCTGTGCTGAATCACCCCATGCTGGAATATGCTTCTGTCATAATGGTCTGTGTGCCACAGCTTAAGATTCTTCTACAAAGCAAATACAATATTTGGTGAAATGGATTTCCTGACATATTTATATTTTTATTTTACTTGGTTTGACATTACTTATCCTAGACAAAGAAAGACCTGAGGCATTTTAGTAAAACAGACAGGTATGTACAAAAAATCCCATTTTGTTTGAATGAATTACGATAATTGTCTGAGGTATAAAAAGATATGTGCTGGTATTGTTACATACATATCGCTTTCATATGTACTTTCTCAGGCTATGTTTGCTTGTCTCATTCTCCCATCCTTCGGAGGAAACAGTTGAATGTTGAATTTCTGTCCATCTTCCAATGTTTGGGCGTCTCAGTATGCAACACGACATCACTTCCTCACATGCACAAAGGCTAGAATATACACACATGCTTTTATAAGCAAGGCCTCCAGAACGTAAATCCCTGGAAGGGGAATGGGCTTGACCGTACCTTCGGACCCTGACAACTGTCTTCTCTATGTATTCATCTGAAGGCCTGCTGCCTTGGGTATGGTAATAAACAAATTCCACCATCGTCTATTAATCTATTTCGATCACTTCTCTCAAGCTACAGCTTGAGATGAGAGCTGGAATTCCTGCTTCTCTCTGTTGTGCTGATACACCCAGTATCTGTGCCCCAGCCAAACCACAGACACATCTGGCATCCCAGTAAAACTATGCACATTGATTGAATACAATGCACCATGAGTGTTTCTTGCTGTTTTCATAGTGTAAATTGGCTGCTGAATTACATGTCAATCGGTGGCATACTTTAGGACATAAATATAAAAAAGTATATAAAATTCACAAATGTGACAGACAGTGAAGAGGACTTAATTTAGTTCAACACTCTTCAAAATGCCTTTAATTAAAGGTGATTTTGATAAACTGTGCTTCTCTTTCAGTAAGAACATATCTAATGTCTGCCTCTGGAAGTCATAGGTGATGCTGGTAAATGAAAAAAAATGCACCGTAAAAGTATCATATTGATAATATAGCCTTGGCTAAAATTTGCTTTAATTTTACCCCCCTGAGAAAACAGTATTTGAAATCTGAACCTGGGTACTTTTTATTTACCTTGGGACAGCAGTTAAACTGAAAGAGAATTATAATATAAATATGAACAATTTGGGGCTATTAAATAAAGAATTAAAGCTAAATTTGCCATAAGTAGCTGATTTCTCCAAAAAGGCCATTATTTGGATGACCTCATGTTGTACCTGTAATAAAATGGGGGGGGTTGCGTGTTAAAACTAGACAATGCCCCGACACATTGTCTCGGCAATGAAACTTTAGAAGTTTTTAAAATTGTCCCAGATTTTAAAAAGTCTGGGAATATACAGAAAAATTAAGCCTGTTTGCTCCAATATCTTAGAAGCATGTTATAAAACTTATTCCTGCAGGGTGCAGGAAATGCGGTGTCATCCATCTATTCATCATGACGATGCATTTTACAAAAGAAAAAAGATGCATGGATTTACAGAAATGCAAATTAATGTACTAAAGTCGCACATGTATAAACAAAGTGTCATTAGATATTTGGTGTGTTCCTCTAGCATGTACCCAAATGTCTGCTTTAAAATCTAGGTAATTAAATACAACTATCAAACTGGAAAACGTGGGGAACTCCAGAAAAGTCAATCTGTTTCTTGCAGCCAAACCATCTGTAGGTAGCTATGATACTTTTGATCATTAAGTGTGCCCAAGAATGATAGGAAGTATCTATCTGCAGCTTTACTCCTAGGCACATATCCATTTCTTTTTAAATATAGGACGCATAGACACTGTAAACCACCGTAACTACACTACGTGGACAAATGCCAGGATTGGCTCTTTCATCACCTGCCATTTCATCCATAAAGGTACAGCCATTATGGGTTGACATTGCGTGAGCCTATGCAAAAAAATGCAGCTGTGAGGCACAGGATTCCAAGGGTCCAGAGATATAAAATGTGTTTGCTGTCTTCCTGCCTTCCTAATTGCTGCTTAGAGGTTGATTAGGGGTTCCTAACCACCTCTGTGTGGTAGCCAAGTGAAATATATTTTATGACACTTAAGGATACGACTGCAGGCCTCTCACACCCAAAAGTAGCGCCGAGGATAATAGGGTTGGTGTTAGAATACATGTTGAAAGACAAAATACAACCTCAAAAAATCCTTTTCAGTGAGTTATGGTTCAAACATATAAAGTTTAACAGTTGCAGACTACAGATGTCAATTAAAATGTATTGCATGAGCATTTTTATTAAGCCAGGATCTTAACAGATGTGTAAAACTGAATAAACATTTTATTGTCTTATTCTATTTGTGGTTTGAGGGTATATTTCACACTTGTTTTCCTGTTCCATAGCCCAATACAGCTTAATCTGATACCTGAAGTTTCGCAATAGTTCAGGAATTTCATTGAATGCCAGCAAAATCTACCTGGAGAGTCTTCCTGTGGTTCTCAACTGGAGTTTTGAAAATACGCCTCAATCGAGTCCACTAAGTGTCCTGGAGACAGTACATTTAATAAATGATGAATACTACTGACCTCAGTTCCCATCAATTCTACTGCTCACCATTTAATATTTAATTAATATTTTTAATTAACAAGTTCTGCCTTGAACTGAAGTCCTTCAGAAAAAATCTTCCCACTGTTTGACATATAATGATTGCTGAAGGAAACAGCTCACCAAAAGATCCAAATTCTTATGGGGGGCAGCTGCATGGTACGAAACAGCCAATTAGCCATAGAGTCACCATCAAGGAGCATACTTGTGTTGATTCTGTCCGTCTACTGCCCACTAACCCTTGGAGGAGGCACATTACATTGTCTGAGACTGACACAGAGTCTGCAGAGGGTTCATCCATCTCTATTACAGTGTAATTAAAGTGTGAGTATAATTTTTGTAAAGTACTAAATTCTTTTACACGCTGAAACTTCATCCTTCATCCTTTCCACTGACTACATTTTGTTTATTGAGAAATTATCCATAAATTATTATAGAATTCAAAATCATGCTCTAGCTTCATTGGCATCTTGATCTGTGACACAGCACTGTAGCGTTAACATGACAAGCAATGTAATTAAGTTACCAATATATGACAAAAATAAGATAATGAAAAACAATATATAACAAAAGTCAGGAATGTATTGTTTTACTTACCTGTGAATACACCAAAATATTTCATCCCCACTTTTCCATCTGCAGTTCTGCAGTACACAGCCAATAACTAAATTATCCACACAATCTTTTAATCGCTTTCATTTGCTTAACTGTTACCCATTACATTTGAAAAAATAGATATTCTCATATCTGCCTGCAGGTCACATCCAATAATACCTGTTTTCTCTTTACATTGTTCGCTTTCATTTCGTTTAATATCTTTTCATTTTATATAACATTACTTCTGGTCACCATAAGCAGTGCACTGAAAATGACTGGAGTGACAATAAAGCCCTACATGACTTGACTTGCTTGCATTCATGTGCTCGGAGTCTCCATTACCATTTACTGTCAATGCACCAAGATGGCGGCGCGAGGCAATTACACAATAATATTGCAATCCTTTCTAGGCGAGAGAGAAACTAGCAGAAAATGTACAGAGGACCGATACAATTAAAATTCAGCCAAAATGTTTTCAAAGTCATGGGGAAAAGGCATAAATTGTCTTGATCGATCTTCGGAAGTTGTGAATTTATACTGAAACGTCAAAACGAGGATCGCGATTAATCATAAAATCAATGTGATCTTTTCCCACCCCTATCTGTTACTATTGTTTATGCTTAGCAAACAACTACAAAGAACCATGTACAAACTTACTGGGAAACTAATATTGTGAGTTTATACTGTGTTATTTCTAACAATACCCTCTGTCTGTGTGCAACAGGATGCCTTTGAGATGATAAAATCTCTGGTCTGACGGAGAATAAAAACAACAGCAAGCTATTCAGTCAAGCCATCCATCCATCCATCCATTTTCTGTAACCGCTTATCCTTCTGGGTCACGGGGGGTCCGGAGCCTGTCCCGGAACCTACAGGCACGGGGCGGGGAACAACCCAGGACGGGGGGCCAGCCTGTTAAGCTCTGTTAAGAGAGCGTGAGGTTGTCTAGCGAGGAAATAGTCTTCTTTGAGCTTTCATCTGGTGAATTCCACATATCATACATCTTAGGAACTATGACACATGATTTCTGTAAATCCTACGTTATCCAACATGTGCTGATTCAGCTGTCTTTAATCAAATAAGGCTATTGATGAAAAAATATTAATTCTGGTGAAACGACTCTGGCATTTTCATCGTGTGAGAATGGAGAGAAGACCTGTCCAGATGTGAAAGAATAGAAATGGGCCCTAGTTTTGACTGCTGCGAGGATGAGACATCGAAACAAACACCTTTGCGGGAATCCAAGTTAGACATTCTGCTCAAGCCATGTCTGTAAAGCATGAGGACTTTTAGTGCCAAGATCAGGAACCACACAGACTGGAATGCAGGGCAAAGAATGCTGAAGGCATTATTGTTTAAATTGTGCTCCATAATCTCGCTTCTCAAGTCTTTTAAAGTCTGTAAAAGTAACAGCAATTACATAATTACCATTTGACTGCAAAAATACAGTGTACAAATCATAGTACACCCAGAATACACATGCTACCCACATTCGACTTTTAAAATGGCAGACCCAGTACTGGGTCATGGTGAGCATACGCCAGTTGGCATAAGACCAGGGATGGGCAATCTTATCCGCAAATGACTAGTGTGTTTGCAGGTTTTTAGGGTAACATTAGGGACAGCTGTTCAAACCTCGGTGTAAGGACACATCAGCCAATCAGTCCTCTAATTAATAACGTAATTAGGGAGTTGCAGCGAAAACCCGCACACAAAATGGCCCTTTCTGGATAATATTGCCCACCCCCACATATGACAAATGGCTGAACAAATATTAATACACACAATCACACACTATAGGCAATTTAGAAACACAGAAACACCACACAAACACAATTATAATCAACTATGGCTGGAATTCCAACTCAGACACCAGGAGACACATTTCAGTTAATCTGCACTATAGTGTTGTTGCCCCTGACTCACAGTCTCCTGCCTAAATCCAGTTTCACTCCATCTGGCTGCAAAAACTGCAGCTACACTTTTGAGAGACCTTTATTGATCACTCCATCAGCTCAACAATGTGGGAGCCCACTTAAATTGTAATCCTTCCATATTCTGCACATTCTTTATTTGCAGTACATTGCGCACACACACACACACACACACACACACACAATATCAAAAATAGTTTTGGACACCATTTATATGTATATTTATATTTGTTGTATTGTATTGTATTGTGTTATGGAAGATATAATGTATTGTATTTGTATGTAGGTGTAGCACCACAAGAGGCCCAAGGGAAACTGTATATAGAATAGAAGGTGTTTATTGTTATTGTAAAGAATTGCAACGAAATTAGGAGACTAGAGCGCAAAGAGCTGCTGCACCCATGCGCGCTGCCATCCTGCTTGCATGTGGATATCAGTGCCCTGTTTACTTGTTCATGGATGTGTTGACAATAAAGAACTCCTGAGTCTACAGTAAGTTGCGTAGGACAAATGTATGAAAATTTAATTGAATTTGCAAACCTCCTTTAATACAAGTTCAGAGAAACAGCAGACAGTCTGCCGTCACAATACACTAAACCAGTCTCAAAAAACTACAAATCAAGCCCAACTGTGGGTAAGAGGACAATTCATCAAACATGGTGCAAACTGGAGCTCGTCATTCGCAATCTTACACAACAAATTACCGTATTGGCCCGAATATAAGACGCAGTTTTTGTTCTAAAAATACCTCTTAAAAAGGGGGGGTCGTCTTATA
>JAODKN010000037.1:7404796-7440314 GCA_026774425.1 Petrocephalus zakoni
AAATTGTAAACAGCATTATCAAATAAGTTTTCTATATAAGACAAAATCTGGTCTTCAAAAAACTTTTTCCCAAAAATTAACTTGGAAAAGGGGGGGTCGTCTTATATTCGGGCCAATACGGTATTGTAGCACCAGCTTCGCTTAAAGTCATCAAGAGCTTTCATAGCCTTAAAAAATGAACATCAATCAAAATACAAGATCGCACAAGTGCAGAAAAAAATGCTAAGATACTGACATGCAGATCCTGCTCAATTTTCTTTTTACGGCTAACATAAATATATAAATGTATGTGAGAGATGGGAAGACGACTGGTTACTGACTAGCTTTTCCATATTAGGAAGTTTGTTGTGGCTAAGATGGAGATCTGGGGGTGCTGATAAGGCTTCTCTCCCTGTCCTCTGCTCAGGTTAACATGAGGCTGGATCTGGACAAGAGGCAGGCTCTCCTTCTTTATCATGTGTGCCAGGAGAATATGAGGTGCTCATTCTTGGGGTTGAGCTCTCCAAGCATACCCATACCTTCTCCTGGACTTACTATGGCTTGTGTTTGTCTGTGTAAACAGCTCTGTGGTGAGGCCTTTCCCAGGGGAGGGAGGTTACTAAGAACCCATGCTATGCTTTGTTTCACAAGGACTACCTGGTGGGCTGGGGCCTCAGGGCCTAGGCTGGCTGGTAAAGTATTTAGATCCTGCTGAGCGATTCACACGTTCTCCTGACCCAACCCAATTCTATTTTTCAGTCCTTACTTTTCTGAAAGAATTTTAAAATGCCACATTCAGAAAAAAATACTCTGTTCTCATCAATTCAGTTATTGGATTCAAGAAGTTCAAAACTAAGCAGCTGTAACTGAAAAATGTCATCCTATGCTTGCTGTCCATGGTACGTGTACTTGGATTATTCGTGCCAATAAGGATATGCATTTTAAGAAGATTTTTTTAAAAGGATACTTTTTCAGGAAGCTCACTTTCAAAGTTATCAGTCCTATTTTACTAGCTAGTCCACTCACCGGCCAGACAGATATAACACACCTCTGACCATCTGCTCAACGAATGCAGGAAGGGCACATGTCTGTTTCCATGGCAACTTCCTCCCCGGTGATCGGCATTCTTTAAGTCTCGCTGCTCTGACTGCCATACACTAGGGAGGAAGTGGACGGGGGAGGGAGAGTAACTTGTAACTGGATACTCATTACTACCCCTTTCTCTATAGGCTCCCCCAAAATTCCACTCCTCCCCTATCCTCTAACCCTCCCCCATTTTTTTTACATTTGCACACAAAAATGCCATCAAGGGCCTCTTGTTGCTGCTAAATCTGCAAGAATTCATAATTGATATATTTAAGGATTAAGAATGGTATATTTTGATGGCTCTTACTCACCTGTAGGACACAAAATTAACACAGGAACTTAAACCAAGACAATAAATGCAAAAATTGCCCGTGTTTCCGAATGCATTAAGCATTAAGTACATAATTCCTAAATTAGTGGTTTAAATCAAAAGCTTGGTATTACGTTTTGTTGATGGATACAGACATGGTGGCTGAACACAAAATTCTCATTTGTATAAGTTTCATCCGTTTATTTTCCTATAATCTCTTGTCTGTCAGCCCCTGCATGAGTTTATCCCAAACTAAGTAGCAATGAACAAGACAGACTCAGCGTGTCAATGGCTGTGTTTGCGGGCTGCTCTGTTTAACCAAATCACACATGCAGCCACTGGATAACATGCACTGGAGTGGCTCCATGTCTTCAGCATGCTCCACCGTTTGTCTCTCACTTTATGTTCCCATTTCAAGGTTAATTAACAAATGAATGCCTGAAAGTTGTTTTCCAGATAAAGGGGATGCGGTACCAAAATCAGAGCTTGCAGCTACAGATGGCAAAAATTACTGCCAATGGCGGCCAACTCCACTTCTCTCCAGAACTCGGTTATAGCCACTAAACAACAGCGGACGTTTGCAGCCCAGCATAATTGGAATAGGATGTAACTAAAATATGTAGCCAAAATCCACAGGTGCGTCCCCACAAGGTTACTAATGAACTGTACCTGCCTTGCAGAAATTCCTCTGGACTGCTAACGCAGTGTGATTTGTGATGTGGGACAGCGAATTTGTTGATAATTGTTATGAATTTGCAGTGATTCCACTGATGGGCTGTAAATAAGTTAGTTGACCTGAATATGTAAGGGTATTTGCCTGAAGAATACAAAAGGAACGTTTCATACAGCCAGATCAGAATCAGAAGAATGATATTAGTATGGAGTTTATTGCCAAATACGTTGTCACATACAAGGAATTTGCTTTGGTGGTTGGTGCAGATAAGAGTTAAGATTCTTTTGGCAAAAATATACAATATATTACTATAAATAGATAAATATGGATATGGAGAAAAGAATATAGACATAAGAATGTGCAATAGTGCAAAATTTCCAGTCTAGGCATTAATATATTAATATGTACAAGAACATAAATGCAGTACAGGGTGAGGATGAGAGTCAGAATGCATCAGATTGCATCTCTGGCCTTATTTATGAGGCTGGCTGTAGCAGGAAAAGAGAACTGATGGCTTTGAGATGGCGGAGAACGAGGCGCTGAAAGGACTTCATAACTACAGGCGTCAGGGCGATGGGTCTGTAGTCATTTAATCCTGTGATCTTGGGTTTTTTGGGCACAGGGATTATGGTGGAAATCTTGAAGCAGGCTGGCACATGGCATGACTCCAGTGAGGTGTTGAAAATGTCTGTGAGCACGGTGGGGTCAGCTGGTCAGCACAGTGCTTCAGGGTGAATGGCGAGATCTGCAGCTTTGCGGGGGGGTTCAGCTTCTTTAGAGCTTGTTAACGTCCCTCTGTTGAATATGAAGAGATGAGGTGTGAGGTTGTGAGGAAGCCACGGCAGCAGTTGAGGTGGGGGAGGTGGGCTGTAGAGGACATGGGGAGTCGCAGGGGATGGCGTGAGAACAGTCCCACTGTCTTTCAAAGTGGCAGTAGAACTCGTTCAGTTGAGGTGCATGTTGTTGACAGAGGGAGGGGCTGTAGGTTTGTAGTTGGCGATCTGTCTGAGCCCATCCGTCCATCTAGATGGAGGGCGAAACTCTGCTGCCTCAATAAGGCTGAACACAATGCAAATAACTGATTACAAATTGCTTTGAACTGACATTCCCTTCATGTTAGTAGAGTGAGTGCGTGCTCTGCACTTCTGTTTGTGTATTTTCAAAATTTGCTGCATTTTCGTGACTGGTAAGGTGTGCTTTTAATAATGACTTTCATGCAAGGTTATCAATACATTTCTACAAATAACATAATAACAACTTGCATAAACATATCATAAAATGCCTTCTACATACCTGTCTCTTAATCTGATTAATTGAAAATAAAACCAAAAACCTCATACTTTTAGTTTAAACATGCCCATCTGACACATTTGAATGTTTAACCACGATATTGCGTAAGTTTACTGCCCAGTTACAGGACCCATTTCTTAAGCAATGAGAGAGGTATCATCTGGACCTGTAAACATCACAAGGGCACTACAAAGAAACAAAAATGATTGGTTTGAATATGCAGTCCATCCGTCCAACCATCCACCTTCCTACACTTGCTCTATTGCAGAGGGCCTGGACTCTTCTCCAAGCAGCACAGCGAGTAATGTAGGGCTACACTGTGTATAGTAATACAGGGCTACACTGTGCATAGTAATATAGGGCTACACTGTGTATAGTAATGTAGGGCTACACTGTGTATAGTAATGTAGGGCTACACTGCGTATAGTAATACAGGGCTACACTGTGCATAGTAATGTAGGGCTACACTGTGTATAGTAATGTAGGGCTACACTGTGTATAGTAATATAGGGCTACACTACGTATAGTAATACAGGGCTACACTGTGCATAGTAATGTAGGGCTACACTGTGTATAGTAATATAGGGCTACACTGTGCATAGTAATGTAGGGCTACACTGTGTATAGTAATGTAGGGCTACACTGTGTATAGTAAGCCAGTCCACAGATGTAACTATTCAGCTGCAGCCTGTTATTTAAATTTAATTCAGGAAAAATTGTTGCTGTCATCTGAATTATTTTTGGCACATATTTTAAATAGTCAAATTTAAGCCATTGTGCTACTTTTCAGTTTGTGACAAACACTTATTGCATATATAATGACCACAATAGATATATAATATAATATGCAATCAACTAATATAATATAATATAATAAACACAGTATTGATAAAATTTAAGTTTCAAGATTGAAATCTTTATGTGTGTACAGTGTATAATGTAAGTCCAATAAAAGTCTTTGTTGCATAGTCTTCTAACAGAATAAAAAATTACAAGACAAGCTCATAACAGGTGAGTAAAATAAAAACAATAAATACATATTAAAAAGTAAATAAAAACAATAAGAAATATAAGATAAATCAGTGGTATGTTCTATTAAGAAAATGAAGGGCAATGTAAAGTGCAATAGTGACTCAGTGCAACTGAAATGACTCAACCACTAAAGTCAGTTCAACTGCACTGAGTCATTATGACACTGTCTATATCTAATCAGCACAATCTCTGAGTATCACAAAGGAAAAATGTATTTACTACATGGTTTTATGCCTCTGATGGACATCAGCTCCTGCTGGCCTTCCATCTTCTAAGCTGCCACGGGGTCGCAGTGTAGGACTGGATCCTGCCGGAGGAAACACAGGTCAGTAAGGCTTGGACACCCTGAACGGGATGGCAACTCATCAAAGGAGCCACACACTACAGGCATTCTAGAGACACGCATCCACTTAGCAGCACGGGGACACCCCGAGGAAAACCGCGTGAAGACGGGGAGGCAGGATGTGCTATGGGGAGTTAGGACGCCACACCTGTGAGCAGAAGGTCAGACGTTTGCATCCCTGGGTTGGCAGAGTGATTGCATCAGTGGGCTCGTGAGCAAGGCCATTAACCCCCAGTTACTCCAGGGACTGCCTAACCTTGCTTACTAAAAAAAAATGTTGTTTTGGATAAAAGCATCTGCTAAATCTAAAAAAAGGAGTATGCACACTGCACTGACAAAGCCTGTGTTTGACGCCCATCCATACCTTTGAATTGCACCCCCTCCCCCATTGCACTGTAGTAATCAATGAATTCTCCCCTTGATATCCTTCCTCATGAAATATATGCCCCAAACAAAACCTATAAATCCTCAATGACTGCAGGAAACAGTGCCGGTCAGCCCATTAGGCCACATAGGCGGCCGCCTAGGGCACAATCCTCTGAGGGGCGCCAACTTAGCCTGCTGATTGCACTATGTACACCAGTTTAATTTTGTGTCTACATGCTCGTCGCAGTGGGGAGGGGGGGGGCAGTAAAACTTCAGCCGGCACTGACTGCAAGGCTTCATCTCTCTGCTCATCTTGCGGTGCCTGAAGACGGCTTCACGCCTCCTTCAACCAGGGCAAATGGATGCGGTGTGGCCACAAGTCAAACCACAGCTCGGTGCAAAAACCACAAAACAAAAGAGTAACCCTCCACCCACCCCCCTTGCCCCGGGAGAAAGTGCAGGAAGACTCTCAGATAATGACTTCCGAACGCCTGCACACAAGGAAGAGAGAGCGTGGCAGAGGGGCCTGCTAGCTACTCGCTGTGTGGCTTATAAAAACAGCATGTGGCAGGCCTTTTTATAAAGTGATTTAGACTGCATTTTTAAACCTGGGGTGTAAAGTCTATCCAGGTTTACTTATAATTTCTTGAATTTCTCAAATAAAGCAGTTAAAAACTTGGTTTCAAATATTCTCTTGGGGCAACAAAAGTGTTTTTTTTTTCTTTCATGTTCTTATTGGACTGTCAGCTTTTTGAATTTCAACTGTCTGTTGAACAAGGTGTAATTCCATATAGGCAGATAATTCCGTCTGAATAGACTGCCAGGAGTCATACTACTGATGTGACACACATGTTTCTCTCTTTGATTGACATCTGAGTTGTTTTTCTCAAAGAGACTTATCATAATGCAAAGCCCTAGCTGTCTTACCTTGGGATATACTGTTTGAAAATAAAACAGTTGCGTCTTCTAGTTCTGGAATCCACCTGATGGTAATAAATTCACAGAACTGGTTTTGAGGTTTGAGCTGTGGTACTATGCGAGTCTGTTAGTGAGGATTATCAAATCTGGTGACCCCTTGCTAAAAAATATTAGTTTTAAGTATCCAAGGGGCCTCTGAATCTGCGGAGTGCTGGGCCCCCAGAATCTGCCAGGGTGTATCCGTGCCCCTACTGCCCCCAGCAGGCTGGTGGTGTATATCGGCGGGCGGGGGGTAATTTCAGTTGGTTCTTCTGCAGCTGCCATGGAGAACTTAAAGTTTAATTTAGTTGTGTATTCACACCTGTTCACATTATTAAGCAAAGCCAGGAGATGATGAAAATGTATTTTTTTGGAGTAGGAATGCCTAGTGTCCATATGAAACATTTGTACCAATGCCTGATGTGTACAGTCACGGGGTTTCGACAAATACAGCAAAGTAAGATGACTGAAATCCATCTGCAAAAGCAAAGGTTGAATTTGATATACACTGATATACGTTCATATGCTAGACTGACTTAATTGTGAAATTGGGTTCTTCTAAGTTCCCCCAAGGTACTGTTAAGCATAATTGCGCTTGAGCTAGGTTTTTATTGTCATACGCAAAATATTTCCCACTATAGACGAAAAAGGAAAAAAATATATAATTATTTAAATTAAAATGCATGCCATTGTAACCCGCCACTACTGAACAGATGAATGAAATTGAATGAAATTAGCAACATAGCATCAAAATAAATAGCAGTATGTAAAACAGCTGCGACCCTCACTAAGATTATGACATTCTTTCTCTCCATCAAGCCAAAGCAGGCGATGGTACCGGAGACCTTCTGCACTGTGCGTACCCCCAGACACCTTTACTTTGCCAGTATTGTGCGGGAGGGGGGGGGGAGCCGGGGCGCAGAACGGGGAGATGACTATCTCAGGTTTCACATGTGGGCCCCTTAAAACGGGGTGGGTACCTAGAGAGATAGGGGAGGAGGAAAGGGGGGATTTCGGGATCGTTCTTTGTCTGCCCGCTATTTAGGAGCCCGACGTGTGGCGGATCACATGGCGGGTTAGTAAAGACGCTGCCTTTTGTTTTATGGCCAAAGGAGAGGGAAAGCGGCCGCAGCATCTCCGCGCCCCGCACAGCCCGACGCGTCCCCGTCCTTCGGTGAGTCGGACCGCGGGCGCCTGCCGGACGCGCACTTTGCTTTATTCTCGGCGGAGGAGCGGCGCGCAGAGCCCGGCACCGGCACCCTCATTATCCGGCGCTTACCCAACTTCGCCGGCGCTCCCAACTCGCCACCCGTGCGGGAGAAATAGGCAGGAAAAAGCTGCAGAGCTGCAGAGGCTCTAATGAACGAAACAAAGTTCTGCAGCGCGGAGACGGGCGGGACATCCCGAGTCACTTTGTAGCCTTTAGGCAGATTGTTTCCACACCAGGTACCGGGTAAAGGGGGCAATGTGCTTTGCAAATGGAAGGCGTGCGGCTTTTATTTTCATTTTATTTTAATTAAGTTTCCCCCTTTTTTGTTATTGTTATGGACGTTTAACATGTACGTATTTTGTGTCTATTGTGTTTTGCCTGATGCCCGATGAATTTCTTTTTTTTTTTATCAGTACAACTGTATTGTCTAGATGCATACCGTTATCTACATTAGTCTATAGTCTACAGTTAATGCACGCTTTTTTCCCCATCCAAACCGCATATAGACCCGCGCAAACCTAAAGCTGTGTTAATTTTATTCCACTTGGGATTTCCCGTCTGAAACGGAGGTGGGCTGTACGGCAGTTCGGGATCTCGGGACTCGGGAGTTCGCTTTGTTTGCCGCGACCTCCACAAATACACCACGGAGGTGTTACTGACGAGCCCCGAGCCGGTTTGCAGTGTTTATAAACGAACGGTCTGCTTTACAATAATTTGATTTCATATGATTACCAAAATTGCCCGTGACCAGTTAACAACAAAGAGGAGAGGAGCTGGCGGCCAGTAGCCGGTGCTGGCCTCTGCTGCTCGGCGCTTCTTTAATGCTCTGCTTTTAGTTAGTCTGGAATTTTAACTACTTCTGACTGAACCATAGCGGGTAGACTTTGCTTTTTCTTCCAAGATTTCCTGTTTTCTGCCAGGTGTGTTACTTGTACAACCTGGTTAGAGAAAAGTCTCATATTGGTACTATGGTGCATTGATAGACAGTTTGTGCTCAGACATTGTCTGGGTATTTTAAATGTCTTTTACAGACTTTTTAAATCTTCAGTTTAGATAGATTGGGAATTATCTCCTCGAGTTATTAATTTTCATATTTTCCTCATTACAAGGTAATTCACCGCTGATGAACCAGTCAGTGTAACATGAGAATGAATCTGTAGCTGGGATTTGTAACTGGCCTAATTCTAATTGCTTAATATGTAGCCTCTTCCACGTGTAGGGTTGTTTGCTCTTCGGGACATATTACCATTATGTAGTTAGAAGAATTAAACTTTGGCAACGCCAATGATGTCCCAAGCCGGGACTTGTTTTACTTGAACCTGTGGATTTGTCTGACGTTATGTGCCGTAACGTAATTGGGTAAATATCTAGAATCGCAGTGCAGTTTTTCAGCGGACAAGTTTGGGTGCAAGTCTGAAACAGTGAGGGTATTGTTACCTGTAACCAGACAAAGATGGCTCTCTGGTTCCTTGGACTGGGCTCTCAACAGCTGATGCTACCACCTAACTCTGTGACCAGGTGTTGGGAACTTAGAACTGACTTTTTCCCAAACTTGTTGTGGATACTTTTCCCCCGTCCCTTTTCCTCCTCCTTTACTCGCCTTGTACCGGGGAATGTCCCCTGGCACTTATTTAAACTAGGAGATGGTTCGTCAGCTGTCACTCCATGGGTTTGCAGGGTTTTCATTGCCATTAAATTGGAAGGAAGTGGCTCTTATTCCGTCATTGGGCCATTTTCATTTTTTCGATGCATTTATGTGTTACCGTGACCCTCTCTTATGAAGGATAGTATGAAACGGGGGATTCACCACGGTGTGGTGGGTTGTCGGGCTCCTGTGGGCATGCTAAGGGAACCGTACTCCTCTACTGACCGTCTAGCATAAAATTTGAGCTCTTTTCTGTAAATGCACTCTTCACACTCTATTCATGCAATTGATTAAAAAAAAAAATTGACCACAGCCTCAGATGTGTGTGACAAAACTCTTTGCTGAGCTTCTGTGCCATTGAAAGAATGCTTTTTAGCAAGTGTAAATAATGGCCATTTTATTTGCCTTAACTTACAGCTAGTCCATTTCTTGTTCCCTACAAAGCTCTCAGGACTTGTGCCTCACCACCAGAGCCACAGTATTATGGCGTAACAAGTTCTTGTTTGTTCCTCAGTTGTGTGCCTACTGTGTGGTTTTAGCCCCCCAAAGTACACTACATAACCACAGAGGTTTGTAATTATCAGTGTGGCCACTACCACCTGGGCCCCACCTGTGAGAGGAAAGCCTCTCGGGGGTGGACTGCTTCCACAAACCGCTCCACATATGTTTGGGTTTTTTTTCGGGCAGCACGTCTGAATGAAGTCCTTCTGAGGGAGGCTGGCTGGCGTGAGGGGGGAGGGGTGTGGACTGTAAAGTTTAATCACCCCCCTCCACCGGGTCCTTCATGAATGAACCGTGTTCCTCCTTTCTCTTTGGCTTGGTTGGACTGATGAAACTATTACACTTCCTTATTTTGTCATTCTTTTGTGAAAATTTGTCACTCTTTGTAACTTAATCTTTACGCCTGCTTGTTATGATCTTGTCGGGTAATTCTAGAGGTAATGGGCCCTGCCGCTTCCTGTTAGTGATTTGGTGTGAGTACCAGGCATGCTGCCGCAAGTCTCCTCGTCGCTCTGTCTCCCGCACCCGACGATAGACTAATTACACCGACGCATGCACACCCATTTACAGCTTTAGGCAGGTGGTAACATCTGAGAACTACCTTGACAGATCAGGTTTATGATTGACTGGGTGTGCCTGTGATCTTGGTGGCCTGTTCCTTAACCACTGCCTGGAATATTGACGCAAAACTTGGTGTGACTGCTCATCCAAACTTGGGAACAGCTACTAACACCAGTGAGTTTATGGCACCGTCACAGGCTGGAAGTGGCCTCTTCATGGTTATGATGATGTTACCAGTTTCCCCTTCTAGTTGTCTGTCACTTAAAAACATTATGCTCCGTTCTATTTACCACGTGGTTCAGAACTCGTAACTGGGAGTGACGTCACACCCGATTTTAGTGTTTAGATGCAGCAAGTTTGGAAAACCATTTGGCAATACTGGAGACCTGCTTCAAAAAGCAAGTTTTCTTGCTTAGACTGATAACTTGTTGGGATTTAATTTACCCCATTTTAAATTATAATAAATTACATTTAGGCCCAACCACATTAATTCCGACAAGTTGTCCGACTAAGCAAGAAATCCTGCTTTCTGAAATTGGCTCCAGTTAATTGTCAGCCATTGTTGGCGATATAAGCTGATGACGATACAAAAACTGTTTTTTGTGTGCGCATACACCGTAGCAACAACTTTCTGAGTCGGAACTCTGACTTCGCTGGGCATTCCAGTCATCGATTTTTCGAAAGCGCTTACTGTAAAATCCTCAAGCTTTATATTTCTTTGTGGTTTTATTTTATGGTGAATATTGAGGTAAACGCAAGCTGTAAAGTTATTTAGCCTTATTTCCAGCAAAAAGAATCAAGTCTTCCATTCACTTTTTCAGGTTGCTACTGAAGACTCCTAAAGTAGGTGAAGTATCAGAATTGTAGCACTTGGTGAATATTGCCACCATTTTTAAATTATTGTTTATTATGATTGTTGTCGATGATGATGATGATGATAATCATGATATTATTATCATTATTATTATTATTATTATTTTATTAATGTTTTATAATAATAATAATAATAATAATTATTATTATTATTATTATTATTTATTGTTATTATTATTATTGTTATTATTTTTAAATCATCAGGAACAACTTATTAGCCAGTTAATTGGTTTTGAGAGATTTAGCCTTTGTCCTTGAACAATGTTCCTGTTAATTTTGCATGGGGTTACCTTTGCATGGCTACTCACCTTAACGACTTCTCTGTCATCCCATTGAGAGAAACTGTTGACATGTAAAGTGCTTCTGTAGACTTCTGTTGGACTGATATGAATTGGTTAAATGTTGGGGCAGATGGTACAGGTCATGTCTTCAAAATCCTGCAACTTTCTGCACTAAAATGCAAAGGCAGCATTTGTTGTGTTTACAGCCCATGGCCATGAAGATGTCCTTCCTCTGCTTCCAGTAGCAGCCCAGCAAATGAACAGCCTCATTCAGCAATTCTGTGCCACTTGTCTCCGCTCTATCTTCTTTCCCAGGCGTTCCTGTTCCTGTCATGCCCCTCTCACGGAGAGGAAAGCTAAGGGTCAATAATTTGACTCCTGCCTTTGACTCATGTTTTGAATAGTTTCTGCTGATTGGTCAGTGATGGATTTTACTAGAAGAACTGATCAGCATTTTTTTCCCACACTTAAAAGAATGCTTATTGTGTCCTCTGTGTGCTTCTGAGCCTTTTCCCGCTATTCTCTCCTGTCTTGTGTAGTTGTAAGAGGCTCTCAGTGAAAGAATCACCATGAGCTGGAGCTTCCTGACACGCCTGCTGGATGAGATCTCCAACCATTCCACCTTCGTAGGGAAGATCTGGCTGACGCTGCTTGTCGTCTTCCGCATCGTGCTCACAGTCGTGGGGGGCGAGTCCATATACTACGATGAGCAGAGCAAGTTCGTCTGCAACACGGGGCAGCCCGGTTGTGATAACGTCTGCTACGATGCCTTTGCACCGCTGTCCCACGTCAGGTTCTGGGTCTTCCAGATCATCTTGGTCACGACCCCCACCGTCATGTACCTGGGCTTCGCCCTGCACAAGATCGCCAGGATGGATGACAACGAGTACCACCCTCGGGGGAGGAAGAAGCTGACCGTTGACCACCAGTCTCTCCGTGAATATGAGGAGATGGAGAATAATGGTGAGGAGGACCCCATGATCTCGGAGAACAACGCCAACAAAGAGGAGAAGAAAGATGAGAATCCAACTAAGAAGCATGATGGGAGGCGGCGGATCCAGAGGGATGGATTGATGAAGGTGTATGTGTTCCAGCTAGTGTCCCGTGTGGGCTTTGAGATAGGGTTCCTATTTGGGCAGTACCTCCTTTATGGCTTTGAGGTAGCGCCCTCCTACGTATGCACCCGCAGTCCCTGTCCCCACACAGTAGACTGCTTCGTCTCCCGGCCCACGGAGAAGACCATCTTCCTTCTCATCATGTATGCCGTCAGCGGGCTCTGCCTCCTCCTGACCGTTCTGGAGATGCTGCACCTGGGCATCGGTGGCATCCGCGACACCTTCCGCTCTCGCTCGTCCAATCGCAGTGCTCCGGCCAGTTCCCGGCCCTCGCTGTGCCGCCAGTTGGCATCTGCCCCCCCGGGCTATAGCACGGCCATGAAGAAGGATTCACAGAGTCGGCTTCCCAGTGGCCTCAAGCCCAAGTTCAGAGACAACCTGGGCGAGGCTGGGCGTGAGACGTTCGGGAGCGAGGTGAACCGCCTGCGGCAGCATCTGAAGATGGCTCAGCAACACCTGGACCTGGCATATCAGAATGAGGGCAACCCATCGCGCAGCAGCAGCCCAGAGTCTAACAGCACTGCGGTGGAGCAAAACAGGCTGAACTTTGCCCAGGAGAAGCAGGATGCAGCCTGTGAAAGGTTAGTCATTTGGCACAATTGGTGAGCGATGTGCATGCGACCAAATGCACATGCAACTAAAAGACTGTCGACCTCATTTTATATAAATGTGATTTTGAACAATTGACATTTTAATTCTCTTACCCTTTTCCTTTTAGGGATCCAGGTCTGAATGTCACGCACTGCATTTCCACGCGATCCTTCGATCTACAGAACTCTCACTCCATGGAGCGGGAGACGTGCTGAGGTGGCGTTCAGCTGTGCGTCCATCAAGAGTGCGATGCAGGGACTTCTATATTTGAATGTGCCTTACAGTATTAAGGCCAGTGAATGTCGAGAGGAAACACACACACACACACACACACACAAGCTTGAAAGCCTTACCTCTCGCAGACAGTGCTGGGGAGCACCTCATCCTGGCTGGATGCATGGTGACAATATATCTACACAGAATTGGTATCTAGATCACCTGCCCATACCAGTCTTAAAACTGAGGGAATTCTGTTGCCGTAAGTTGTGCGGGACTCATAGGATGGCAACCCACATGTGCACCTGAGTGATTATTAGTGCAGTGGGGTATTCCAGTGAAGTCTTGTTTGTGGTGTTTACATTTCTTAGTCATTCCAAAAAGGCTAACCCTTTTTACCTTCCTTCTCCCCTCCTGTATTTTGTGATATGTGGGTCTTATCTTAGAATAAGTACCAAACTGGCATTGTTACTTTGATGGGATTGAAACTGCATAGGGCTTCCTGTTCTCTGGGGAGTGGGACACCCCGTTAATTATGCAATACCCCTTCCCATGTAAAATTTGTAGCAGTGATTTTTTTTTCTCTTCTCATTTGCCTAGTTTAGCATTACAGGATATCTCCTTTTTTTGCCTAGTTTTAGGAATGCAGTCTACTGCACAGTTTGGGTTATGAGAAGCAGGTACGTTTTTGTGGCATGGATACTATCCTTTGTCTGTGATGTATGCTAAGGGTTTGCAACATTTTGTTTTCTTTAATCCTAAAGTGTGCAAAAAACAAACCTGGGAAATGCTTGAATATTATAGTCACGACATTCTGTTGCATTCTGATACACCCCCCCCCCCTTCGTTGATGATGAATTATGTATGTAGATTTGGAAAGTGAATTTTTTTTTTTTTACATGGATATGAGTCTTGGTGGAACTGGTGTGGGTTATTGCAGGGGAGAAAAAAAAACTACAAATGGAAAATGCACATTTACTTCATGCAAATATACTGCTGATTATGCACAATTTACAGTTCAAAATGTTTTCATTAAGAATATTTCATACCTGAAAGTTGCACAGTCTAAACATTGTTGTTGGCTGTCGCTGTTAAATGTCCTGAAGGGATTTTTTTGTTTTCCTCGTCTCTCTGCTTCACAAGAGGCCTGCGATTTTTAATTTGAGGTTAAATTTGATCTATATTTGTATGCAGTGTTTCCTTGTATCCCGTCTATTAAAAACATGATTTACACTTAAGTGCTAGTTGCTAGATAATGCACAGACTTTAATGTTCTGAGCTGTTCTCTCATCAGTGTTTGTACTTGGTCCCGATTGCTCATGTGGTGATTCACCTAGAACTGGATGGCGGTCTTGGTACAATTGTTAGTCCGTTGTCATTAGTAGATCTCAAATTTAACAGCATTGAAATATTTTCTGTATTCATCGCTTGTATACTTATTTTTTAAAACTTTGTAGGAAAAATAAAGATTCCACTTGAACTGGCTTCTGTTTGTTGTTTCTCTTCAGTCTCATGCTGCTTATAGACTAAGTGCAGCCTGGTTTATTTAGAATTTTGTTAGCAATTCCATGGAAACAAAACCTGGAGGCACTATGAACTGTAACACGAGATTTTGCACCCGGATTGCTTTACAATTACACAACCCGGCTACCGGCCCTAATCTGTAATTAGTAAGGAAATATGAATGACCATATTCAGTGAGAGTCAGAACGGAGTCCTACGTTTCTGAGGTACTTCATTGGACAGAGCCCCCCCTGCTGGCTAAGTCTGTACCTGAAAATACAGGACAAATTGACCAGAGCATGCTGGCTCAAAGTGGGACACAGTATGTTATTTCCAATATGGGATGGGTAGCAACTCTAAATGTACATTTCTTGTAAACAATGTTGGTTGAGGCCACTTTTTAACATGGCCCCTAGGCTTTACCTTGGATACGCACCTTGCTCATTCAATAAACATTCAAAAGGTCTTTATATGGTATTAGGCTTTTTTTTATTGATTAGCTAGTAGAAAATGCTAAAGCTTGACAGTTTGTTTTTTGTTTTTTTTTAAATGACATGATTCTGAGGTGATATAACTCAATATTGCCCTCTAGAGGATTGTAAAACAAACATCTTATTTCATTGAGGTATCCTTTATAGCAGGGGTGTCCAACTCCTGTCCTGGAGAGCTACTGTCCAGTAGGTTTTCTCTCCTGCCTGCCTTCTGGCGAGCCACAACTGTTCTCAGGTAAATACCAGGAACAGGTGCGGCTCATCAGAAGCCTACTGGACAGTAGCTCTCCAGGACCGGAGTTGGAGACCCCTGCTTTATAAAAACATTGTAGATTGAGGTGGTGTTAGTCTTTATTAATGAATTCTTTCATCCACATGTACTGATTTTATAGAGAAACCTGGGTTTTAGGTAAACCCGTGTAGTTTGAAAAGATGGCAACTGATGAGCTATTAATGAGTAGTTCTATTAATTCAAGTAACAAGCTTCTTCTGAGTAAAATCTACTTTGCTTGAGTGCAGTTTAAAAAAAAAATTGGCCATTACTACTTTGAGATTTTGTTCAGATCAGCATTTGACCTTACCAGCCACATGGTGTCGAGCTATAAGCTAAATGCAAGTGCAGTCCTCAGCAATAATGTTTGGCAGTGTTTCATATTTGAAAGAGTAGCCCCCGTCGGAGGTGGTGCGGAAGCGGAGGGACTTCATGGTTCCGGGGACAGGGGCGCAGCACTGTTTGATCCCCAGCATGGTGGTCATGCGGTCCCAACTGGAACAGTTGCCATGGCAATAGGAGAAGGTGAAGACTTGGGGGTGCACAATCCAGTTCTCCCATCCCAGGTCAGCAAAGGAGATGTTGAGCTCCTCGCGGTGGCAGTCGTTATATTCCGGTCTGTCCTCGGGGGGTCTCTGGAGCAGTTCGATGGAGGACGGTGACCAAGGAACCAAGGCCCGTCGTGAGCGGTCGCTGCCCCTGGAGCGGGTGTGCAGATGCAGGAATGGGGTCTTGCTGGCATCTGCATAACAACCGCAAGTGGGACAGCGCACCTGAATCAGGAACGGCCCTTCGGCCATGAAGGGGCTGACGTGGCGCCCCACGTGGTACGTGAGCCAGCCATCGTCCCCCTGCTTTGTGGCTCCGTCGGCGACGTGGATCAGCTCCTGACTGGCAGTGAGGACGTAGAGGGGTGCTGAAGCGTTGCTGCTCAGAGCTCCTTCACCAGCGTAGAACCAGAAGTGGGCAGATGTGGTCACTGTCTCTTGGCTGTGACCAGAGGGCTGGAAGTAGTAGGTGAAGTGACTGGAGGCTTCTTGTAGGGGAAGATCTTCTTCGTGAGCGCAGGTGGAATCTGGGAAAAAACAAAATCGACATGATTAATATTAAGGAAATATATAAATGGATATTTTTACATATAAGGACTCTGGAGTATCACTTACTTCCATAGTATTAACTAACATAAATGCCGCAGGCTTCTTCCCGTGTGAAACCCAACTTTCCTGCTATAAAAAGTGACGCTGCATTTACTACAGTTTCTATATGCTATTCAAGTGCCCTGTTCATATAAAAAAAGAAAATGACAGGAATGCCCCCATCTAGCTTAGCTACACACTGAGTGGATAATAGTTCCCCCCCTCCCCCACCCTTCCACTCAAAATGTACATAAACATGTGGCTCACTGCCCCAGCTGGCTGATACAGCTGCCCTGAGGTTCTCTTTGATCTGGGTGAGTGACTGACCTGAGCTGGGGAAGAGGATGACCTGAGAGGTCTCCTGGTGGGAGCGTCTCCGCTCCACCTGGGCCGCTCTCCCCGCTCGGGACGCCCGCCCGCTGGCCAGTACGTGCTGGACGGGTGCTTGCCTCAGGCCCAGTCCCTCCAGTACTCGCCGCTTGACCCAGTCCAGAACCTCACTCTGGGGCACGCCATCTCCCTGGCATGCTCGTGTCCCCGTCGGGCCCCAGAGGGCCAAAGATGCCAGGAACACGATGAACAAGTCTAAGCATTGACTCCTCATTGTCGAACCTCCCGAGGAAAGGAAAAACAGAAAAGGAGAGTATTAAGCAAATAAGCACCTAGATCTAATACCATTAATCCCTTAAGACCTAAATTGCAGCAAAGCTGTTAATATAGCTCTGTCTGAATGTTCACTTTATATTTTAAAGTTCAGACGATACAAATTCACGCCAGTTCTGCTGGCCGTTAGCTCCTCCAGCGACCAGCACTGTCCAGTTTGCTGTTTGTACTCTTTTCCCAGAAAAAGCTAATTCTAAAATGAGTGTGCCCCAGCCAGGGCTGCCCACTCTACAATTGTGACGCAACTGTCTGGGTCACATGAATGCTATCTCTTGGTATTGTAGCCGTGAGAAAGGAAGCTAAGATAACCAGCCAGCGGCCATGACCTCTCCAAAGGCTTCCCACTAAATGTGTCAGCAAGAAGCAGTGTCCTTTGGTCTTCAAACTTACAATTGACGCTTTTTTTTGGTTACTGTTCAGATTCTAACTGTAGTCCTGGGTCCGTTAGTTGTAATAATTGTGTCATTTTATCAAATAGAAAACTTGCAGGAGCTATTTTGCAGTGATGAGAGGTGTATTAGCTGGCAATATTAAAGCTACACCTTTTTACAAACACTGAGATTTTTTTAAAATGACATTCAACTCCATCTCGTTAATGCAGATATTTAGATTAGATGCAATAAATGAGTTTGGATATAAACCATTTACTTTGCAGAGAGCAGTGAAAAATTCCGTCTCGTTAAAGATGCAGTTTTCCGTAATATGTGTACAGACACATGGAACCAGAAAAAAAATTGTCTTTGGGCTTCCCAAGGTTTGTTATTGTGGCATGCAGCCTCGTAGGCTTGTGTTTTCCGTTACTCTATCTGCAGACTCTTTGCGTGTTGGACTATGTTTACAAAGCACTGGTGAAGTGAGATTAAAATTGCACTGGGGGCAGCCAGCAGGTGTTTGAGAAATCGTGAGGAATTTCCATTGGCTTTGCTGCTGCCCGTGCTTTAGAGTAGGCCGAGTAGATTTCCACGCTTCTTTCCAACAAGAACATCCTCCTCCTCCGAAAAAAGCTCCATCTATAATATCCAAAACGACGGAGGCTGTGTTATCAGAAGCTTTGACCTTGGCGAGAGACGGACCTCTCAGCACGAGCGCGTCTGCTGTCTGGTTGTGCGTTCGCCTGACGTGCCCTGGTGCGAGGGCATTCGGCGTCGCAGGGGAGTAGCGGTTGTTCTCTGGGTCAGGGGTGTTAGTGCGGAGGAGCGCCAGCAGGGGGCATACAGGGGTGAGTACACGAGAGAAAAAGACAGGCATGGATCTGAGATTTAATAACAGGAAATACACATTTTCAAACTGAGTTCCTTATGTCTTCTTATAGTTTAATTGCTGTCAGTGCCACAAAGAAAAATCATGTGATAAAAAACAAACAGGCAAAATCTTTAACTCAGAAAAATAGGCACTTTTTGAAGTGATTACAACTGACTAAACTCTTACACATTTTATTAATTCTCCTGTGCTGGAAGAGGAATCGCAGATCTGCACTAGTCGGCTATGTGGCACTGACCTTTCTAACCATTTCATCCCAAGTCAGCACAGTTAGGGTTAGGGTCAGGTGACTGTGCAGGCCAGCAATTTCACCTTCAGTATCCTCCCTTCAACAGTGTGTTTACGGCAGAGTGAAGTCAAATCAAAACTGCAAAAGAAGAACGTGCAGCAAAAACAGTGTATACTGTTAGTTATTGAAAGTGTCTGTGACGTTTGGTTGTAAATAAAGTAGAGAATACCAGGGTGAAGTTTCTTACGGTAATTTAGGACTGTCAGCTGTTTCTTTTGTCTGGAGCTATGTAATAAGGCTTAAATGAACATATTAAATGTAAATATTTTACACATACAGAATAAAGAAAAATCCATGCATTCTGAAACCATCAGGAGACCTTCCTCAATCCACTCAGCAGAACTTGAACAACAGGAGCAATATATTTCAGCTAACGAGGGCTGGCTGGGTGTTATTGACAGGGGGACCTGAAAGTGCAGTGCTGGTAATTACTCACCATGGTAACTCCGGGGCTCGTCCACACCCTACTGTTACTCTGTGTACAAAAGCATGCTATTTCTCTCACGTCTATAGGCTTTCACTAAATTAAGAAGTTAAGAAAATTTGGAAATTCCAGCACCATAAGAATTCATAGCAGTGCCATTCTGAGTAGATAATTTTGCATACTGGAGAGGCCCCTTCTGTGTCAGTTCAATCAACCTCCAGTCCGGCTAGGCCCATATAGAGAAGGAGCACGAATATGAATATCTTTGCATATCACACAGCTATCCACACTGAAAAGAATGCTCGGAGGGAGTCTTTTTTTGTGCTCTGCTTTAAAGCCAATTCTATGAGCAGGCTCATGTAAGGAATGTAAAACTTCATTCTTAAATAGTCAGTATGTAATATGAAGATTAAGACTCATGGCTTAGGTCCAAGAGGGGCCCAGCAGATAAGGAAAGCTCGTCTCGGGCTGCTGCCTCACGCCTCTGCCATAGGCGGGTTGAATCTCCTCCACCACTCTGTGTGCGGTGCTTCCTTATTCTCCCTGTTTCTTCTTGTAGTCCAAGGAGATGCAGGTAGGTGAAAAGGGGACTCATGGTATGTGATTGTGTTTGTTCTGTGATGGGCCAATGAGTCCAGCCTGCCTCCTGCCCTTTGCTGTGGTCTCTCTGTGCTCTTCTGCTACAGAAGTGGCTTGAAGATGTTTATGGGTTTTTTATTTCATTTTATTTTACTGGTACTGGAAATTAAAAGTACTGACAAGCGCTGGATGTTTCCTCATAAAAGCCCTTGAGCAACAAAACATCTGTGTATATTATTTTTCATCCACTCTCAAATTTCCATCCAACTTTCTTATCATCAGTCTCTCACCTTTCAAAGGAAACACAAACGCTATTTAAAAGCAATTAATTTTAGCAGCAGAGGTAACAGTTAGAGGGACTGGCTCACGAAAGAGGACAAGATGCAATCCATGCGTGTCCAACATGCAAATTATGTTAACAAATGAGCAGGAGGCTTACTAGACAGTTAGACCTGACTCTCCAATTAGCTTTTGTGTTGCTAAAATGATAATAAGGATATGCTTATGTGGTTGAGATTGGGTGGCAAAATGCAGTATGGTAACCTAATTGAGACTGCAGTTCATGATTTTACTTCTGTATAGTGGTTACAGTTGCTTTAATGCTGGGGATTGTATTTGATAATAAGCAGAAATGTCCTTGTTAAACCAGGAGGTGCCTTCAGGATACGCTGCTTAGTCAATGCCAGCCTGTACTACTGCTGAAGATGGTAATAAATGTAGCACATACTCTATAACTGTGTTATTCCTCATAGATTTATTCTAGATTTATCGTTCCTGTTATTTTTTTATATTTCACTAACCTTGGTTGTTCACATTCTGATTTATTGGAAATGGACGCACTTTTCCTTCTTGTGAGGACTCCACCAACCAGCGCTCATAGTTAATGCCATCATGTTGTTGCCATGACGACCAGGCCCATACCATGCATTGTGAGCAGAATCTTGCCTCGGAAAGATAAGACCAAATGTAGGCATGTAGCTGAGGCTGATTTTATACAGAAAAGCTTTGCTCCTCACTGTAACAAATAATATGTATTACTAAATTAGACCATCATTCGTTATCTTTAGGATTTATCGTAATAAATATGAGAAAGTGATTTATATATGTTTGAATTAATATTTATTGATATGATTTTTTTTAAAAAAATTTGTACGTCATGGTAATTAAATTAATTGTAAATAGTTAAAATTATCTGGAGTGCAGCAAAGAAATTTGGTAGAACAGCAAATTTCTGTCTGTCGTGTCCTGGTTGTATTTTTTGTGGCCCATAGGGGGAGATGTATTTTTTTTTCTTTTTTATGCGTGCTTAGGAAACAAAGTTTTAAGGTTGGATTTTGAAGATCTGCACAGAATGATGAAGTACACATTAAAGGAGGTCTGTGTGTCTACATTTTATGTAAAATTTGAACTTGGTTTCTCAATAGGGGAAGACAGATTGCATCATTTCCTTCATTTCCAGTGTTTAGTTGGCCAGAAATTCTCTGCATTTTGAAGAATTTCTTTTTCAGATAACAGGAATGAATAATGGGACATGGTTAACTCGCTGGCAGCCTGTACAGTACATGGATTGTGCTGGAAAGAGTCTAGGGTCCGTATTGGTTTCTATCTTTGACCCATGATTCAGGGCTCCAACCCCTCCCCATAGTCTGTCCGCACAATCATGCACACAGCCAGACTATGCCGCTCCTGGTTGGCTACATTTTCTGGGTGGAGGGAGGGGGCTAGGGCATCCAGGCTTCTCCAAAGTACTGTGACAGTGCACAGCTGTCACTTCCAGGGGCAGGGAACTCATCTATTATATCCCCTGGGGGGTTGAGCTGACAAAGGGTGGGGGGAGCAGCACATGAGCAAAAGACCTTAAAATAAAATAAAAAAAAAAAGAAGTTGCCGTCACATTCACAATTGAAACGCCTTCCGAGTCCAGATGATACAAGGCCTGGTGAAGGGACAGCAGTCCAAGGTAATGCCCAAGGAACCGCAACCACTCTACTGCCGACACTAAAGACCTCAAAGCCTTTTGGAGATCTGTACTGAATGGTGAAAGGCAGATAGCAATACTTTCTAAAAGGCCATACTGGAACTACTCATGCAACTTGATCAAGGAGATCTCGATCTAAAAATATCATCCGCAAGAACGTGAAGAACTCTGACAGACTCTACCTGACACGCTGGCTGAAGATATTCTTGTAGTTTTGTAAGTAATCTGTAATCAAGTTAGGGCTAAGATTTGGCATTGCGATGCTTTCCAAAACAATTCCGAACAAAGTCTTGATGTTGTGTTAAACGGGCGTAACCAAAGTTTACACACATTGTAACGTTGATTATCATACAGAATGCAACATTAAATAACCTTGATGTTGTAAGTGCACTATTCTAATGTTCAATGTTGTAACTGTTATTCTAATATTCGATAATGTCTTTATGACTTGCTGGAGACGATCAAAATTATTGGGGAAAATAAATAGCAGGGTCTTTTTAGATTGTGTGGAATTATTGCTATTTGTGGAGTAAACAAAACCAGCAAGTTTTTAGCTAAGTCAAACAGCGCTTTCAGAAATGAGAAAGGCAGAGGTCCAAATGGCGCTGAAGAAGGGCTCTGATGATGAGGCTCATGGAGTTGCACCCCCAAGTCCCCTAATCCCACCCAAGCGGGCCAGAGTAAACCCAGATCAGGTAGTTCCCAGCCTGGAAGACTCCCTTTACCCAAGGCCAACTCCACCGGTATTCATCCGGAAGATGAGGAACTCGGCCGTCGGAACGGGATGTGACATCCGTCTGAAGGTCGCGGTGGCGGGGGACCCGCAGCCCTCCTTGTTTTGGTACCATAATGACATCCCGCTGGAGACGGGTAACCAGGAGTATGGAGGCCTGTGGATTCGGGACTGCCAGCCCAGCCACGCCGGCCTCTACACATGCATTGCCAGCAACTACTTGGGAGAGGCCAGCAGCAGTTCAGTCCTTGCTGTATTGGACCTGGGAGAAGGTAAATGTGGCAAATAATATACCCTACTTTTTCTGGTCAGATGGTAGTAAGTCCTAAGTCGCAATAGCATGAACCTGCATGCCATTTATAAGGGTGAAGTGCAAAAGTTCTTCACATGTAACTTTGTACTGTCCTCTCTTGGAATTTGCCACATTGTTGTTTATTGAATGCTGGGCAGTGCGATTCAGAAGTCGAATGCTTGTGATTTTTCACTAGATATCCTACAGCATTGTTTTAGAGCTCCATGCTGGTCAGTGTGAGCAAAGTCTATGAAATGCACCATGCATTTTGCAGTGGGAGGAGAAGCCACAGACTGTAACTGATTCTAGCGTTACTTCAGCCTGAATGGGCTTAAGTGGTTAATGTAACAATTTTCGTAGAAAGTGTGCTTAATGAGAGCCATAATTTATGCATTCTTCTAAAATCTAGCATAAGGCCAAGTGTGTGTGAATTCTTGAAATTGACATTTAACAACTTTAAAATATCCAGGATCCACTTATTCATGCCTGCTATGGAATACCATCAAGGTATCAGGGAAAGGTCCTGAATTGTAACAGAGTACAGTTTTCTGTGTTTCTATATCACAATGATTTGGTGGTCAATTTCTCAAAAAGGAGTCATCAGGGCTCATAGGGTACGGTACGTTGTTGAGTTTAAAACCATACCTATGGAAACAGTACTTCATCTACAAGTCTTGCCTTGGCAGGAAAGAGCTCTGTGTCAGCGGTGTCAATGACACCCCCAACAGTCCCCATCAGCCTGTCAGCAATATGGGATGGTTTACCGCGACCTCTGGGTTCCCGTGTCTCTGCTGGAGTTAGCTCGCTGTGTTGCGTAGAGCATTTATGGCTGTTACAACATCAGATTTACTGTCGCGGGTCTTGCAAGTGGAAGACGCTAATGTTTTAATCCCATTTAGGATATGCATTTATTTATTTATTTATTATAATTTTTTTTAACACAAATCCATTAAACTGAAATCTGAAAATGTTTAATGAAATATGATCTGTTTAATCTGTTTACATGCCTGAAAGTTTGTTTGGTATGGTGGCAAGTTGGGGAAATATTTATTGTTAGTAACTTTGATACTGGATTTTGTTAGGGTTGTTTTTAGTCGAGTCCTGAGTCAAACATCCTCCCCGCCTCTAAGTGTCACTGATTAGCCAAGCGCGTCTCTCCAAACCCTCTCTGATCCTGCCCCCTGAGTGATGGCACCTCTGCGTTTCTGCCCCCTGACCTAACCGCAGCTGTCCCATCACTCAGCCCCTTTGCCTCTGCCCCCCCCCACTCCATTGGCCAGCACTCCCCAGTTATTTATACAGAAGAATTTGCCAGGCCCCAGATTTTTGCAATGTTAATCAGCCACCAGCTCTCCTCTTACACCGAAAGACATCATGCGTAATTATAGCCCAAACGTGGAGAGTATTTTTGTTTGTACAAACGGAGTTTATGGGCGATATTTTAATGAGATTTTTATGAGAGGGAGTGCTTGTTGATTTAGTTTATTGTATTAAGTGCCCTTTTTTCCCTCTTGTCAGCAATTGAGTTTACAGATTTATGGATTAGCTTTCTAGGTGTTACTTCTCAGAAACGGAAGAAATTTAAGATCTGAGAAGTGGCTAGATGGGGCATTTGATGGTGTCCTAAACGTGCATCGTCTTTTTAATGTGTGAATATTATAACATCGATCTTTTGCCTGTAATCTCTTCACCATTCTATTCATATTACTTTCTGCCTCTCAGCTTATTATTTTTGGGGTTTCGGTCAAATATGTATGGTATTTTACAATATGTTTGGTGGCTGGTGTGGTATGCGGTCGCTGTGGTGTAATCGGAGCACCGTTTCAGAAGCTTAAGAGCATCGCCTTTGCTCCAGGGCATATTCACACACAAGCAGGAGAAGAGCAGTCTCACCACTCTCGTTGGTGTCCAGGCAACCGCCTCCCTCACAGCAGTTTCCTTGTTGGCTGATGCACGGCAGCTGATCTGAAACCCACTTGTAGCAAAAAATGGTTCATCCCCCCGGAGTAGAAGCAGCCATTTGTACACACAATCTACCACTGGGCACCTTACTGTTACAAGAAATTTTTGGTGTGCAGGAGACACCATTTTTAGTGTCGATTATTTAGTCTGCAGTGCACCTGTCTCGTTAGCACAGCTCTAGGTGATGCTTGGAACCAACAGGATTTTAATTATCACCGCTAATTTAAGGCTGCCGCCGGTCTCATGAAATGTGACAGCCGATACGCTCTGATTGGCCGTGATTAGAGACTCTGCTGTCGACGTGATGCTCGTTGGCACTGCAGCTTTAGACACAGATTGAGTCTGCCTTCCACTTTTTTTTCCTTTGAATACATTTGTTCCTTATCGTCCTGGGCAGGAGGCCTCAGTTCACTTTAGCATTTGTAGATAAGGTGCAGGGAGGGGAAAACCATGCCTGACTGCTGGCGACAAGAGGGGGACGCAAGAACCAACAGTACCAAAGGCAGTTAGCTTCATTCAGTGTGTTGGGTTTTGACCTGCATAATTTGCATAGATAAATAAAGTACTTTCACAACAGCTATGGGCGGTTCTCGCTGATGCATTCCATCAATAGCGAAGAAGACTACTGTTAATACTACCATGTTATTAAATTTGCTTAGTAAAACACTTCCCTCATCTCCACTGAACACAGAACGAAATAATTAGTTATCCCATTTGGAAATGAGTCATTTAATACCCTCTGGCAGCACGGCATGGTTGCTCTTATTGACCACTGTTTTTATATCGGGTCTAATGGTTAATCTTTAGTTTTTCATTTTCTTAAAAGCACATTGACATCTCATATCCTCCCCGTCTTGCTAGCCGATTCTCCTGCTGCTCATAACAGGCTTTGACGAGGATCTTTTTTAAAATGCTCCTTCTCCAGAGGCTACTGTAGGTGGCTTGATGGGAATCTGCTCATTAGTTTACACGTGCTTTCTTTTTGCTTTGTTTTTTGAATTGCAGTAGAGGTTTAGCCTGTTTTTGCAGACATCCTGGTCTCCACACTGTCATTCTGTTTTAACTCATCATCGTGTCGTCCACCTCCCCCGATATTGATTTAGACAAACACAGACTTTATATACAAATGTTTGCAACTGCTACAAAGTGAAAAATTATAAGAATGAATAATGATGCTGTCGATAAGAGAAATGTGTGTGCATTTTGTTTTTGCTGCAGATATGCAGCTGATTTAATTGATTGTAACTGTATGCCATTCTTAATAGATTATGCCTTTTGATTCTTCAAGGGGCTACAATAATACTCTACATATGAGCTGCCAGGCACTTTGTATTTTTCTCTCTGCAGCACAGTGTCCCAAACATTTCACATCAATCCATCACCCACTACTGCTCCTACCACCAACAACGGAATCTATGGTGAGAAGCCCAGCAGAGTAGCTAGTGAACAGTCAGTCTAGGTTATGTGAAGGGATGCGACACCAGAGCGACGCACTTCTACCTCAGTATCCAGCAACTGAAAAGCCAACCAAGCAACCAATGGTATAGTGTCAGTGTGTGCAATAATACCTTTGCGTTACATTTTTAGGAGTTCATAAACGTAATATGTAAAATGTAATATGTTGTAACTATCCTCCTAGCATCTAGCATCCCATTTTGCATCACAGTATAAGTAAAATGGCCAACTTCAGAAGATGTCCTTTGTCCCTGCATGAGTTTGTCCATTATGCAGATACTAATTATCCAAGCATCTCGGCCAGGGAAATTAATTATATTGACCTAAGTAAGCCATATAAATCGACCCGAACGGACGATCAAGTAACATTAAGCATATAAAAGGCTTCATCCTTTAATTGAAACTGCCCTGATTACTTGGATTGAATTAAGGCACTTGGTTTTAGAAATGGCATATTTTGCATTCCTATTAATCACACATTCCGCTTATATTTGCACAAATTTTTGCAGAATTATTCATCTGCGTTTTTGTTCGACACGAAACTGGGGGGTAGGAATATTCAGTTCTGTGTAATCTTGAGGCTCTTCTTGAAGGCGGGACGAGGGGGTGTTTTATAATGTGCTCGCAGAAATAATCCATTTGAGTCACCAGCCCTCAAGCCGGAAGAGTAGGAGGGCCTTGGGGGGGCTGGCTAGATTTGAACATAAGTTGTAGACAAGGTCATAAAAAAATGATATAATTGAGCCTAGAGGAAGGAGTAAACCTGTTTTTTCAGCTTTACTTGTTTGCACTGCATCACGGAACAGGTAAACAGGGTATGGTGCACTGGCTGAGAAGGTACTGATATGGGTTCAGGCCTGGAGCGCTGCTTAATTCTTACCCTATGTGTTTGGGTAAGGCTACAGCTTCACGGTGGCCCTGCGTTAGATAACCCAGAAGTGGTGCTAGCAAAAATGGGCGGATAGCATAAATAAATAACACTGAACAAGGTTAATATATTTTTTCAATAAAAATCTTAAAGCTATTCAGCAGGGCATTAATAGACATCCAAAAGCACATTGGCAGAGATTTAAGCGAAAATAATCCAAAGTTTAATTTGTCCCTGTGAACTGTGCCTATAAAGCTGTTTTGCTCCACGCTCAATCTATTACACTGAAGGTGACAGAGGATCTGACCAACATATATTACATGACTTTGTTGTAATGGATCCCAGAATCCAGAAAATAAGACTGAAAAACAAGAAAGTCTATCATTGCTAAGGTTAGTCATGCAGGAAATATCTGGTTTTGCTGCGCTACTGCAGTATGAATGACAGCTGGTGCGATGGTACCGCTGATCACTTATGCGACTGTTTTTAGTTTTCCATTAAGCTATTTAACAAACACATCAAGCAAACATTTGGCCCGTTCCCCTCCTCTTTCAGCTTAACCGTACAGACTATCCGTAACGTGAAGTAAGGATTAATGTAAAAAGCGATATCGGTTTAGCTACCTGCAGGGTATGGTCCATGATGCATCTCAGTGTACACATCGTGGGTTCTCAAGGACTACAATGTCTACTGGTATTTATTTCATCTCAGCCTTCGTCTGAAGCAATTCCTCGGAAACGCACTTTACCGTTTATTTCATTGGTTAGTTGTAGTGATTGCTCAGATAGCCCTCACACCTGTTATTCTATTGCTTAAGTGACATGATTGCTTGGATAATCCCTCCACATTTCATTTCCGTCTTTGGTTGAAGGGAATACTTGGATATTGGATATTGATACTGTTATTGTTATTTCTGAACTGCTTACTTTCGATGGTCCCTTTCCATGTTTTTTCATTGCTGCTATGAAGCGATTGCTTGCACATTCCCTGCACCTGTTATTTCAGGTGTTACACTGGACCCCTAATGAAAATGACTTCTTTAAAACCTGCAGTACTCTGTTCCTTTGGGGACTGGCACAGAGCGCCAGGAGGCACACAGTTCGCTTACAGAAGCAACTTAGCTCACACTTGCCTACAAGGACTGCCTGCAAGTGCACATCCTAAAAGCGGTTTTCTGATTCCTCGATCCATGGTTTTACCTTCGTGGAATAATACTCCAAGGCGAGCCCATTATATGAAAATGCCTGTTGTAATCTGAAGCCTTTCATCTGCATTTCAGGCAGTGATTAAGAAAGAATATTCTTTGTTGTTACCATTTTTTTTTGGCTTGATTATAATGGCAGTCCATCCAGCACCAATAAATGTTAAGACTGTGCTTGGGAAAAATCAGTTATATAAATGAATTTCCTTTTATAACACCTATAGACAAAAGTATGTTTCATATATTTTATCTAATATCCATATGTATAATAATATTCATATGATTTCATATTAAATATACCCCATTTTCACGTTTTAAATATGTATTTCTAATTCAAAATAAACTTTTAGGAATTACTCAAAGGTCACGGTTTATTTTTTAAACCTGTCCCAGTCAGGGGTGAGGCAGGTTTTCCATATGGATTGTTACAGAATGTACACCGTATACAGTGCAAAGGTCGAAGAGTGGCTCTGCCTTCAGTGGGTGAGTCAGCCAGGCCATGGGGGTCGGAGGGGACGGGGTGGCACTTGATTAATTCCACCACCAACCAGCTTCTGTGGAGGTTCAGTGGGAGTCTGGATCTGAGCAGCAGGCTTGTAGGGATTGACTAGACTTTTGGCCCGGAATATCAGCAGTGTTGTATTATTTGGGCTGTGAGGAAGCCCGCACAGCAGACTGGAATGGCAAGACCTTGAATGTCCTGAACATGGAGAAGGTGCATGTAAACATGACCCCTCTACAAATTCAGCCAAGTCTTCACTAAATTGTCTCTGCTTCATCAGACATTGGAGCAAATTGCCTTCGACTTCGGAACAGACTGGGACGCCGTATCAGCATTAATGAGTGACACTGCGCTTACAGCGGCGGTGGGGGAACGGCTCCTGTACTTTGGTGATTATATACAAGGAGGACATTGATAAAGATGCAAACATACTGCGTGGAATGTGGCTTTACAAATTATTCAAATCATTAGGATTTAGTGCAACATCCGTCCAATCAAATTAATTATAAATAGTATATTTGATGTTTTTATAGAAGGGATTTCTTCTCTTTGCAGCTGTTTTAACCTGCAGTGCAAAAATATGGAACGCTAAATTCATTTACTTGTTCCTTTGCTTTGAATTCATGTACCGACAAAAGATTGTTGTATTATGTCATAATATTTGGTAATGCTTTACAGTACCTGACCCTTCATAATGCATTCGTTATATATTCATAGAACATTCAGTTCACCTTCATAATATACTCATAATGCATTTATAGAACATCCAGCAGCGTGAAAGATTACCTTAGCATCCTAAAATACTTTAATAGCTTTACTATACATTAATAGCAAACAGTATATGATTATAATGTTGATTATCATATAATGGTTGTCATTAATGTATATTTACACTATTAAGGTATTTTAGGATGTTTAAGTATACTTACATGCTGCTTGTGAATGTTCTATGAATTCATTATGAATGCATTATGAAAGAGCACTGAATGTTCTATCAGTGTATTGTAAAGACATTATGAAGGTGCAGATAATGTAAAGCTTTACCTAACATTTTAATTGTCATAGTCCAGGCAATGAAATTCACACCAAATAATATCAACATGAGCTTAAAATTACGCTACAGGGACAGGTGTGCTGCAGGGCCTCATTGTCAAAACAGCAGAGGTGAGGGTCGCACCTCTGCCTGAGGGCCCAGTGTCACTGTTGGGTCGTGGAAGGGCTCTCTTCCTTGCAGGGGATTTCCCCCATTGCGTACTGGCTGCAGTTGTTGCTGCTCCTCAGTGTGAGTAAACTGGACATTCCTCGCAGTAGCGCGTCACTCGGTGCTCTCGATACCGGCTCCATGTCCGGTCATGTGTCTGTCCTAATTTTAGTCTGCCGGCATCATATCGACTGGTGCTTCAGTATTCAACCACACGCAGGATAACAGAATAAGCTACAATGGCTTCCCTGCTACCTTCATTTCCATTTGCCCGTCATGTAGAGAAAACAGGCAAGTTTCAAAGAGGTTTGCCTTTATATCAGTCCCTGTGATGAAAGCATTTCACTCTCAAACAAGCCTTGAAACCTCTCCAGGGATTAAACAATGGAGCACATGATGCTGCATAGATTAGAGCTGACAGTTTCTAAGTGTTCTTCATGGAAATGGGGAAGTAGTACCATCCTGGAGAACTGAGCACTAATAATAAGTTTCATCTATATTCCTATGTAAAAACCTTACTGTGTGACCTCACCCTTGCGAAAATGGTTGGTGTTTATAGCAATGTGTGCCTTCTGGAACATAAGTTGACCTTGTCATTGTTTAAAGCATATATTGGATACCCTCAAAAATGTGTTTCAGCATTGCATATTATGTTTCTGCTAGTCAGATATACAGTTTTATTTTTTTGCAGGTACTTTATATGTTCTGATGGTGGAGTGGTGGTTCCGGGGCCAGGCCGCCTGAAAGATTGCCGGTTCGAATCCTGTGAATGCCAGGAATGGTTCTACTCCATTGCGCCCTTGAGCAAGGCCCTTACCCCTGCTATTGCTTTGTCCTGGGTATGATGTTACCCTACAGTACATCCTGCCCTGCAAGCAGCTCCTCCAACTTCAGGGAACGTTTGGGGGTCACTGGCAACATTGGCACTCCAGCCATCAGAAAAAACTTCATGCTGTTCCATTCCATTCAGACTAGTGTGGTGCTGTGGTATCACCCGCCTCAAAGCCGTGGTTGGGTGCTTCATCGAGTGGTGGGTGTGTCGATGTGCTGGATCTGTGCACACTCCTCTCCTTCTTATATATTATGTGTCATGGACCTTTGGAATTTACTTAAAAAATACAGGATAACATGCTTAAATCTGTTATTTAACATGGTATCACCACAATAACAGGAATTTTTTTTGTTGCTTATTACTATTAAAAGTATCATATCAAGTGAGCCTGATCCGAATGGACCCCAATTGTCCTGTGTTGGGCAGCCCTACTTTACAGCCCCATAGAAATTTACATACTTAAGCCCTACTTGAAGTGTGCCGGGACCGCACACTTCTGCACCTCCGTAAACACAAACTAACCATAAAGACTGGTTTAATACGTTTTTCAAGTTTTGAAATTCCATGTTTCAATAAAAAAGTGCTTTGCAGTTTTTGTTCACTAAGTTCTGTCATGCCAAGCTCCTTTCCCTGAATCCTGCCTGCTCCTTGTGGTAACCACCCGCGTCTTGGAATACTCTACGCCTCCCAGGTGACCAGATCTTCTGACATCATTCTGCAATTGAGTTTTCTGCAGGTTTGCATGAGCAGGGACCCTGTGATTGGAAAGCATTCTCCTGACCAAAGACAGCAAGTGGTTTCTCCTCAAACTGGCTGAATATTTTTTTTTCCTTTTATTTTTCATCCCTTGATTTCTGCCGCAGTTGAACTGAGAAGACAGCGCAACATATTTTATAAAATTATCCTTATTTTTTAACACCAGTCTTTAAAAGTGGATAACGATCTTGACAATTACTGATTATAAGTTAAAGTATGGTTCAAAATGCCAACCAGAGTTAGGAAAACACATCCCTTGCTGTTGCAGTTTTTATGACACCAGTTTTTTTAATTGGGAAAAAAATATGTAAATATGTATATAATTATAAAGCTATAAATAAAAAATGTATTCTAAAGCATTAATTTAAGGGGAGAATTGTAATGTCAGTTATGATAATCCTCAAAAATTCAGACGTTTCAGGGATGGGCATTGGGAAAAGCCTTTGATCTGCCAGGTGAGTCCTGTTCAGAGGCTGCTAATCTGTCCTGTAGATGCTGTGAAAGTCAGAGGCAGCCAGTGTCAGAGGAGGGGAGGAGCCTTTTGTGAGGGACACGTCTTTTGTGACGTATCTGGAGGTGGGGGGGTGGGGGGTCACACATCTGCGTCAGATCCAGACAGTACTAGTGACGCTGGGGAATTTACAGCTCATGGAGCTGACAGATCCCATATCTGACAGAGAGGGACCACGGATACGGAGGCGGGGCTGGCAAGAGAGGGATAGAGGCAGAAAATGGTAATATGAGAGAGGAAGATGGAGAAGGGGGTCGTGCAGCTGGTCTCTCCTTAAGAGCCGTGGCCGGCACCATCACAGTGTGGGGTCTCGTTTTTATGTGGGGCCAGGAATTCCGAGAGGAATTCACTGTAACAAAGCTTTACTACAGCCTGGGCCCTGTCTGCCCCTCTGGGCTTCCAACCAGCTCTTTAGTTCACTGGTCATCATTTAATAATATGCTGAATACATATATTTTGTTTGACTTTCAGGGACCTCAGAGCCCGTCCCTTTCTTTTAAAATGAGCAGAGAGCTGCAGGCAGACACTGCGACAAGCCGCGCGGCGCTCAGACTGCAGCTGCTTGCATTCACTAAGAGGTTTGCGAATTTGTTTTCAACAAAAAAAAAACAGCTGGTTATAAATACCAGATTAAGCGTAATGTTTATAGCCTCGATTTTTCACAACATCAGAATTGCCTGGCGCTCGAGCAGGGAGGCAGAGATGGATGTGAGGGCCTTCATTCCCAGCATTGCCTCACCTTCGCTGTGGTCTTCTTTCCTTAGGGAGCCCTTTTCCCACTAGTAATTTGATTGGTGCCCTTTCTTTGCATTAGATCCTGTGCTCCTGTTCCTGAAGGAACACTGATTGATGATTCACATAATGCATGTTATGGGCTGGAGAAAAAGATCAGGAGGATTAGATGTCGGATGCAACTGCTGCTATTTTTTGGTTTTATTTTTTAAATTTACTGATATTATCCTGTCAGATAAGAAAAATACAGTTCATTGTAGATTCCGTTTTAACCCTTTCAGATGCAAACAGCTGCCACATGTTTAATTTTCTCTATCCTCTGGGCTAAACAAGCTTTTCTGCTGTAGTTGACTCAAAAATTTAAAAATTTTTCAAATGTGATGATTGTCCAGTATATTTTTCAGCAGGCATTTTGCAGAAGCTGGCACCTTGTCCTAGGTTATTCCCTGCCTTTCCCTGCCCACAGATTCCAGGATGGGTTCCGGTTCCAAACAACCCTGAATAGGAAATGGGCAAATGGAAGAATTTTAGAGAGGGACACATGTACATGCATTACTGGTACTTGTTATAAATTTAAATTAAAGGCCGAGACAGAAGACAGACGAACATTCAAAGGCACAGACATATTAAAGTTATTTTCTGGTTTTGTTTTCCTGTGCCATGTTGAGGTGCAGGGTCTTTGAGATGAATCTCCAGTGACTGTCCCTGACAGCAATGCCTCTCACTTCACCCTGTGCCTCCTGCAGATCTGTTCTCGGAAGTGCTCTCCATTGCATCAGCAACTATCTTCAGGCCTTCCATGATGACTGTTCATCTTCCTGAATATGAATGCCCTCCCCCACACACACTGCACACACACACACACACACAGTGAGGCAAATGCCAGGACCCCTGATTATTTTACCCAGGACCCCACTAAATTGGGTCATTTGGAGTTATTACTTTTTGCTTACAGAGGGGTGTTTGTTGTTGTAGAGCTCAGTGGATGGCTCCCCTGAGAGAGCAGGGCTAAATCCCCCGTTCATCTCGTGCTGACGTGCTTAATGACAACGGCAGAAGTACAAGAGGGAGAATTTACCAGCAGGGGGTGTCCGTAACTGTCTGAAATTACGCACTGCAAAAATAACAATCTATGTGAAGTGATGCATGGATTCTTTATTTATATTTTGACGCGTATCATAAAAATATCTATTCTACTAGAACAAAAAATAGAACTTTCTCAAGCCAGACCTGTCTCACTTGTCAAGATAATGATGTGGCTCGTGTATAATGTTGATGCTCATTGCCGCCTGTCGGTAACAGACTTGTACTTGTCTCTGATTGGGCTTGACAGGGGTATGGTGGGAATCTAGATGAGCTGTATTTTTAATATCACTGTTATATGCAACAAAACGCATTATTCATAGCTGATTTTACTGGAGGAATATAGATTAAATGCCTCGTTGAAAAGTACAATCGCTTGCCCTCCCGGGAACTTGCTACGCTAAAGCCGCATATTTGTGTGCTGTGCTCGCTACGTGCAGAGCCGCTTCGGTTTCTTGGGGAGCGCGGCGGCCATGTGGGTCTAATGGAAGTGAGACGGTAATTACCCCATCCGTCTTGCACTTGGCCACTGTAGCAATGCCAGCCACCATGTCACAGGACCCCCGAAGTACACTGTCTTTCGGGCTCTCCGCAAACCTGCAGCTTGTGCTACTGCTAATTTCACTGTCCATGCATTAATAGCATGCCTAAATGTTCCAAATATTTCATATATAATCTCATATATAACCTATTTTAACAGATAACTAAGCATCGGGCACATTGATTGTAAATTAAACATTGCATAAAAAATTCTGTTCAGATTTCAAAATGGTTTTTGATGTTCTGGCATCCAAATCAAGTGTGACATCTAAATCCTTAATTCAAATTTAATCCAGATCGCTTTTACCTGCATTTCTCTGCCTCTTCAGTTACTGGTGTGGGAAATAACCACTAACCTTTGGCCATAACACTTGTACATTTAATATGTGATGGGGGTACTTGAAACGCTGGGTGTTTTAATAGCTAATGTCACAAACCCATGTACATTTGGGGTGAATTAATGATATTTTTAAAAATGATTTATTATAAGTGCCCTGGGTGGTAGGCTGTTCTCCCAAGAAGAGAGACTCTCATCTCATCCCTGCTTCACAATACCTGTTATTCCGAACGAATAGCTATCAGTACAGTGCATGGCACTGAGCCATGACAGACTCATGGCAAACGTGGCAAAAAGAGTCTTTTCCGCTTTTAAAACGGCACTGCTGGATGCCACCGTTTTAAAATGCAGTGACGCGGCCAGTTAGGAGATGAAGATGTGCTTGGTGGTGCATGAAGACGGAAAGCATGCCAGTAATTAGGGGGAATTGTGTGCCTGGCAGGTGATGGAAATGAATGAGGTCTGCTAGGCAGGTCCAGCTTATGACCTGCACTTCGTTTCACATTAGGAGGAGGAGATGTGCCACATTCCGAAAAGACAAGTGGTAAACGGTAAATATCATGGGTAATGAGTCATATTTCAGCATGGAGCATCACGTGATCACGGGGCGAGAAGGAAGCTGCCGTTCTGATCTTTAGAGGCGTTAGCAGTAATATCCACGAATTAATCTTCAGCTTTATTTTAGAATAGTAGCTGTTACATGTATTCTTTTTTTTATTATTGGCGCAAACATTTCTGTCAAATCTAACGTGTATAAAAACAAATTAAATCTGAACGGGGGGGGGGGGGGGGGCCAATTAAAAAAAAATAAGAGATTAACGGGCAAGCAAAAAAAGAGGGGGGCGTAAGAGATTACAGGCCGGGGCAAGCCGGGGAAGCGAGGGTTGTGT
>JAODKN010000037.1:7444496-7476834 GCA_026774425.1 Petrocephalus zakoni
CACGTGGGCACCTCCAGCCCATGGCCCAAGCCCACGTGGGCACCTCCAGCCCATGGCCCAAGCCCACGTGGGCACCTCCAGCCCATGGCCCAAGCCCACGTGGGCACCTCCAGCCCATGGCCCAAGCCCACGTGGGCACCTCCAGCCCATGGCCCAAGCCCACGTGGGCACCTCCAGCCCATGGCCCAAGCCCACGTGGGCACCTCCAGCCCATGGCCCAAGCCCACGTGGGCACCTTGATACTGTTGTCAGGTCAGATGCTTACCTCCATACATTGTGCCAATCATGCTGTTACACACGGTGTAACATTCCAGTGCCCATTTCCCTGTTCAATATATACCAATGCGAAACTGCAAAGTTTGAAATGAAATAAGATCAATCTTTGTAAAACACAGTATAATGCCATATGCAAGAAATGACATCATCAAAGTTCTTACAAAGGAACAATGTCACAAGATGCATTGCTCTAGGTGGAGGTGTTATGTGTATGTGCGGGCTACACTTTTGATTAATATTGCCAGCGAGATCATTTCAAGTCTGCATGGCAGCTGGCCAGGTTTTCAAATACCTTGCATAAAAATGAAATAGCCCACGTGTCAGTGCTTCAGGGTGCCTTCAGGGTGGTGGTTGAATTCCTTCCTTCGTTAGTTTTTTGTCTCTTAATTGGTATCTCCAAATTACTCATAGCGTGTAATTGTGCACGTGTATGTGCCCTGAGATAGACCGGCATGCCTTCTAGAACCCTGCTGTCTGGCAGGCAAAGGCTGCAGGTTCCCCTGTGATGCTGGCCAGGGTAAGTGGTTAGGAGATAGATGGATTGATAAAGAGTTACATTTCCATCACCAGACCATTAGTGTGACGTTTCTTGAATACATGGAGAGGGCTGCACACTAAAGCTGCCTTTATTCCTTCGGCAGTAGGAGCATCCCTTGAAGTGTAATCCAAAGCTGCATATCTGTGTGTTGGGTAGAGCGCTTGTCCACTCTAAGTATTACTAATTAGGTTGTCTGGTTGTCCTGGTGTTACCGATGCTGTTTGAAGGATGGCAGCACACATACTTATACATTATTACTTCCCTAACAGACTAATTAGATAACCATAGTGCATTACTAAAGCACACTATTTGGCTTCCTGTGTGTTTGATCACAACACATAATGCCACAAACTGTGAACTCAGCAGGAGACATGCAAGTAATTGTTTTCAGCGATTGTCCCAATGTTTCTACATCTGTGAAATATTTCGGTTAAAACTGAGAGATTTTTACCTTTACGGATTTTTATGATTTAAGGACAACCATAGCTGTGCTGTGCAGAGTTTCAGATTACAGTTAGAGAGTAAATGGAAAAGCTCACCTGTGACACGCCGTGGTGTTCGTCCGAATGACCAATAGCATCCGTTCTGTGTGGCACAACCGTTATGGCAGAATAGCGGTATGAAAATGCTTGTTATGTTTCGATCCAAATGAATCGAATGTGCAATTAGGATTTTTCAAGATAGCTGTGGGAATGTTACAATCTGATATGGGCAACATTAATTAATCAAAAGGGATTTAAGTGTTTCTATAAAGCTATCACTATATTATGGCTTTCAGCAATGTTCTTACATATTTGGTTAACAAATGATATTTTTATTGTGTATCTATTCAGTTATTTCCCTCTGATACTGAATTATCTTTTTGAATTGTTTAATACAGCATGTTTATTTAAATACCAATATTTGTGCTATTTTGAAAAAGCAATTCATAACATTTGCTACACACAAGTAGGACGAAAAAAAAAAACCCTCAAACAGCTTGAAACAATTTACTGCCCCCCATATCATGTTGCACAGAACAGAAAAGTTGTCATCTTTGAAAGGCTATTAATTACGCAACAGCAGATTCAGCAAAATCCTGGCGAAACCATTAAATCAACAGAGCTGTAATTGGTCTTTCAGGAGCCTCTGCCACTTCGCCTGAGTCCTTGCCCTTCCCCCAAGCCTTTCATGTGCTTCTTGAAGGCTTTCCTGGCATTCGTAGACTCGACAGATGCTGGTCATTGGTAATTGTGTTAGGGAGCATTTTTCAGGCAGTGATGAAAAAACAGTGTCATGGTTGCTCTTTAGAGCACTGCACTGGCAAACTAGCCTGCCTTTGTCACAGATTTAGCTTGTTTTTTTATTTATTTTTTAAAGTAAAGTTAAAGTAATGGAAAAACTGGGCCTTTCTTCGTTACTTCTCTAACCCAGAAAAAAAATCCCAAAGAATAAACGTAATATTTTTATAGTGTTTTTATAGTGCTTTATTGCATCAGCATGTGTATCTAGGGCTTGGTTTCTGCTGGTATCGGTAAAATTCTGTCATTTTATTAGTGCACTGAGAACCAGCCCCTTTGACAGAGGAGACTGGGTGGATTCGAAATCCAAATGCTTTGTCATTGTGTTATACACAACGAGATTACGTTAGTGATCTCCAAAGCTGATGCAGTCAAAAATATGAAGCAAACTATATATGCAAGAGTTAAATAATATAAAAAGAAGTATACTTAATATAATTATTAACAATATACTTAGGTAATTGGAGTGATCAAATTGCCCGTAGGTGTGCGTGTGTGAGTGACTAGTGTGTGAGTGTGCCCTTGATGGGCTGGCCCCCCATCCTGGGTTGTTCCCCGCCCCGTGCCTGTAGGTGTGAGTGTGCCCTTGATGGGCTGGCCCCCCGTCCTGGGTTGTTCCCCAGGCTCCGGACCCCACGCGACCCAGAAGATGAAGCGGTTTGAGATGGATAGATGGATATACCTTTGGTAGTGAAACTATTAAAGAAATTATAAAGGGGCAGAATATGTAAACAATAACATAACATAAAGCAGAGGGAATAAAATGGCAGGAAGGCCAGCAGTGGATCCAGTGCCCGTCTAAGTCCATGTGGCGCCCCTCAGCTGAGACAAAGTGAGATCAGCTTGCTAAGTCGGTGCCCCCTCAATAGATGGTGCCCTAGGCAGCCGCCTGTCGCCTCATGGGTTGACCGGCACTGAGTGGATCCTCACCTGGTCATATGGGGCTCTGGTTTTCAGCATCATCATTGTAATGGGTCCGAGTGTTACTGGCAACATGGTATAGGTCTCTGGGTGTCTTGTGGTTAGAAGTCAGGATTCCGCTGCTTCATCTTTCCTTGATGCCTTTATGCAAAATCCGGGCTCTAATAGCTCCTGTCAAGCTTCGCTTACCTGACGATGCTGGGACTCCACTTTGGGTCAGAATTAAAGACATGTTCCGTATGATGACAGTTCATCAATAGTGCATGTGTTATATTTGGAGTTTTCTTAATTTTCCTTAAACCAGGGACCCTCACATGACATGAAGACATACCAGAGCTAGCCCCCCCACCACCACCACCACCAATAATGCATCATTACTTAAGTCACTAAGACTTAAGGGGGGGGGGTTAATATTTTTTTTTTACTGCTTTCAGTCGGAAGTGAAAGCTTCCTTGTTGAATATTTCTTCCTCTGACCAGAGAGGACAATATTTCTTTCACCCCCTTGAATATTTATTGCATTGTGTGCTGCAGGTGATAATATCAAAAAGGCATTTTGTCAAATTTCAATACTGTAGACCTCTCCGCAGACCTTTAGCGGGCTGGGTGATTTTGTGTTTTTGTTGGTTTTTGTGTCCTTGCTGGTGATTAGCGGGGGGTATATGAAGCCTGAGAGATGGTTGGCTGTTTACTGCTTACACTTTAATCATTTAAATATACCTTTCCAGCAAGTGGGGAAAATAGTAGCTACCCAATTTAGTAACTACCCAAAATTGTCTACAATTTCTAAATAGCATCAAACTCATCAAGAAATATTAATATTCAAACTAAAGTGACTTGTTTCATGTTTAACATGGTACAATAGGAACTACAGGGCTACACCTTAATTATAATGGCATCTGTCTACATAAGTGTGAAGAATGTAGTTCAGATTATGCAACCAAAGCATTTGGACAACTTTTTTTCATTTACTGTCTTGATGAAGCATAGCACTTAATATTTACTTTATCGATGTTTACTTGCTCAAGTGTAAAACAGTGTGTTTGATCAAAATCTTTGGTGCATGAAAGAAATTTCGGCACTGCCTGCCACCTTAGAATTTCTCTTTCAGTACAGAGAATTACACTATTCTGTAGTATTTTTTAAAGCTTTATTTAGTCTGATACTAACCTGTCCTCTTTCCTTTCTTATTTCAGAAAACTGGACACTCAAGCCGAACATTTGGGAGGTTTACCCATGGTGTGTTTGGGTTTATGGATAACTTATTAAGGCAGGAATAGTATTAAAAACAGCGTTTTTCCTGTGGTGTTATCTAATACGGATAATATTATAGTAATTGAAAATACTGTCAAGTAATTTAGCTGAAAGCTTTGAGTAACATCTTTAGTTTAATGATGCTCTGATTTAGGCCGTTCCATCTCATGACGTGTCATAAACATTAATTTGAGGACGTCTGGAAACTGCCATGTCTTGTATTTGGGGGGTACAAAGCGTGTCCATAGAAACTGCCAGGTGATTGAGGTTTCCACTATTTTGTGTATCACAAGTGAATCTGGGAGGCCCAGAAAAGGAGCTTTGGAGAGCTGCTCTGTTTCACAGAAAACACACATCTGGAATCTAGAATGGGTTTCTGCAGCTGACACAATCGTTTTTTTTTTTACCCAACATATACCTTTCAAAGACAATTGAATTTTTTACCATGTTGCATAGTTATGCCCTTTCAGAGGTCCCATTTCTGGAAACCACTAATCAAGCAAGTTCTTTGACTCAAGAAATTATTAACTCACTCAGTACTGCGGAAAGTGATGAGGTTTAATGCATAACGTAATTTAAGCGGCAAATATAAACTGTATGGAAAGTAGTCCTTCTAGTAAGAAATGTCTGTCATGGAGTGAGCTTTGTGCTTCCTTAATTTTGTATGAGAATAAATACTTTTATTCTTTTAAATATAATCAGTGTTTTGCTTTATTTACTATTTTGAATAATTTATTTTGCTCTTGTTCATTGCAATATTCCTGCCACTTCTGGTGAAAATTTAGCATGAAGAATATTCATATTATTATTAATCAGAAAGTGATTTACAAAATAAATGAATGCATAATTTATTTGTTACATGAATTACAAGGCAAAATGAAATGCTTTTATTATTTGAATTTAAAATGGTTTTATCATTTTGAAATTCATAGGATGATTAGTATGTTTTTTTTATTCAATATTTTATACTTCTTTGTTTTACATTTCAACTTTAGCTCCTGATGGCAATAATTGATGTGAGAATAAGACGTAGAGTAGAGTCTGTTTTCAGTTTTGGATATGGCAGTATTGTATGTTTCTTAATTTTTATATTATGAAAATTATCGGTGTTAGTTGCCATTAATGCAATAGTTTTATTTCTATTTAAAGTACATAAAATATTTAATATTAGTATCTTATTATTTCATAGAATGGTTTATTTTGAAAATTGAAACGATTGTTAATAATTAAAAGTAATTTACGATCAATAATTAAAAATTAAATTTTTAAAATTTAAATAAAATTTAAGAGGACGTATTGTGGATAGTTGGGGAAAATATTTTCATTTACAAAAATTAATACAATATAAGGGGAAAGTATAACGCATAAAGCTTTGAAAATAATTGTTGATATTTTACGTATTTGCACGTTATATCTTTATTATCGTTAGAATATGTCGTATAATGCATGTATAGATCATGAGTCCACTGCTCATTTTCACTTTGGTTGCATTTTTGGTGAATCCCATTCATCAAGGCTAGACTCCAGTCCTTTTACCTCTATTGAAACTTTCCAGTATAGCGAATCTTTAAAATCAAATATGCTCTTTGCTTGGTATGAAAAAAAATCTGGATGCAATTTGTAGCAAACTCAAAATCAAATTAATTGGAGGATTGCAATGGAAAGACACTTTGCCGTAATAATAGACAGCTTGCGTCTAATAAATGATTATTGAAGCGCGACGAAAAGCAGGTGCCGTGCCGACGGTTAGTGATTAACGGGAGCACCAGAGAGTGCAGCCGACCGCGAGAGGGGCGTGGTTTGTTTCCATAGTAACTGTGCTCTCCTGTCTGCTTCTCCTTGCTGCCACTACGGAAGCGAAGTTTTCCGCTCCTGCAGGAAACAAAGTTATGGTAATCGTTGTCCTCTTTTGTTCTTCAATAGATTGCATGCAGTTCTAGCTTTGTCTTTTAATGCAATGCCATCCCGTCAAATTGTTTTACATGTCTCTTTCAGCCTTGTGTCATAGGTCAATGACATTCTGCACCTGTCTGCCTTTGGCCCACTCCTGCTACCTGAGGTTTCACAAATACTCACAATTTAGAACAACCAGTTTCCTTTTCATCTATGCAGACTCAGAGACCACAGAAGATGAGGCAGCAGAACCACAGATACATATGGAAACCAAGGATGGTCAGGGTCCTCAGGAACAGGTTGCCCACAGAGTGCCTGCAGGTAATTATCTAGTCTTCCTAAACTTTCTTTGTTATAATAGCAGGTAATGGGTGGCTTTAGTGTTTGGCCAAGCTGTTGTCTAGTTTCCTTTTAAGGTACCTAATTTTTTGACCAAATTGAGGTCTGCGGTTGGCCACCGACAATGCTACAAATTGCCACCTCCATTTCAGGTGGTGTTTTTTATGTAAAACAACAGACAGTATAAATTGCCACCAGACTGCTTTCCATAGCAAGACAAAATATAGAAATGTGGAAATGTGATGGGGGGACAGATTGAAAAGAATAACTTTTATTATTGCAAATTCTGTTACCAACCTACATGGACTCTAGTAAGACATATGGAACATTGTTTCAATATTATTTCTCTCTGATGTATGTTACCTCTCATAAACCATGCCATAACAGAATACAAATTCTTGGTTGTTGTTCAATTCACAAGGCGCACAGTAGATTCAGTAGATTAGTTAAACACCTTAGTGTATTACGAGCAGGGGTTCTTTATGGCAGCATTTCATCTTGTTCTGTGTTATAGCAAATGTTTATTTATATATACATTATATGGGGATGGAGCAGATAATATTAGCCTGTTGAATATTGCTAAATGTGACATTTTTGTCTTCACAAATGTTTTCATACTATTGTGTATGTTCAACAATTTGTTTTACACTGTTTCATATCCAGGGTGTATTTCATATATGCTTATATACATTATGTTAGCACAAAGTGATAGCCAAAGTCTCCATATGGTCCCCATATGGTGGGTTAATGTACAAAATCCATTGTATGTAACCCAATATGAGTCTTCTCTCAATTAAAGAAATTACAATTGTCTTTATATAATGTGTGGATGGCAGAATCATAAATGCCTTATGAACAGATCATTAGATTAGTGTCAGGCTATTTCTGCTAATGTATTCATTCATTATTTTCTATGCTTGAGGATATATATCTTGTTTATAGTTCCCACTAAAAAATGCCCTTTGCGAAAACTCTTAATGCATTTCTGCATTAAGATGTTTGTGAAATTAGTTTCCTCCCACTTACTGACAATTGAGTCTTGAATGATACATTTCTTCAGCAATGCCCATTACCAATGGGGCAATAAGTTGTCCTTGGAGTCTTGTTTCAGTAATGACCAACCTTACTTTTCAGGCAAGAACAATGAAAACTTGGTCCAAAGTCTTTTCAAAAGGTTAAGTGCTGGAAAAAAGATTTTCCTATATTTCATATATTCTAAAATATAGCTGCAGTTCCAGTCTAGATCTGCATACAATCTAAAATATAGTTCCAGTCTTGCATACCTATAATGGCATCAGTATTACAATGAATGGTGAATAGTGGAGTTTCCATACGTTGGAATGAAACTTAACAGTATGAACATAAAAAAAATGTTGCTATTCTTGGATTCCCTGCCCATTAGTGTCAAAAGGGGTCAGATCTATTTTTGAGTGACACTGGCTAAAAATAAAGTTTAAAGACAAATGTGAATTTTTGACAGGCTAGCAAATTAATCACTTCTAGGAAATCCTCCGGGGAAGATTTGGATTGACTCTTATCCCTGCTTTGGTGATTCGTTTTTGACAGTTTGTGTCTCTGTAAACAAAAGAAATTGATTCAGTTTTTGATTACAGATCCCTTCACACCATCAACATTATTTTTTTCTTTTGTTGTCACCCCCAGGCGATGGTGACAGGATGACAGACATCGGTCCAGATACAAGTGGCCGCAGGGGTTCCCAGACAGACAGCTGGATGGCCAGCCAGAATACAGTGGTAGAGAAGGAGGTGTATGCCTTGGGTTCAAGAGCCCCGGGGCTACAGGATGTCTCCAAGCCTGCCAGGCAAGCTAACGGCAGGGAGCCAGCGGGAACCCTCATCCGGCACCTTGGGGTCGAGCCTCTGATTCGGGCGTCTCGCGCCAACTTGTCCCGGCCAGTGTGGGGGTCTGAGGAAAGTGTGTCTTTAGCGAGCGATTACTACGGCAGCACTTTTAGCCTCTACCGAGGAAGGACTTTTTCTATAGCCCTGTAAAACAGACACACCAAACGAACAAACAAACAAGCAAACAAAAGGCCATAACACCCAAAACCGAATAAAAGCAAAGTCAGCCACAACTCCACACAAGCTAATATTAGCTCTACAGTAGACCCTGGTTATAACATGCTGCTGTCGATAAAATATGAGAGTTTAGGCATTCAGATAAAAAATTAAAAGCAAGATCAAAGAAGTCACGTGAAATGCAGAAACGGTTGAGGGCAACATGGTATCACTATATGAATGGCAGAAGATACAGAGGAAGGATTAACAGAGCTGCCTGAATAGGCTGAATCTCTTTTTATTGTCCACTACATTCATTTTCATTTTCATCCCAGGTGATACTCTCGTTGGCTGCTTTGAATATACAGCTCAGATACAGCCACATCACTAATGAAAGGCAGCCCTAATACCCCTTTAGCTTTGCATGTCTTGCGCGATAAATTGACATGAACGGTCATTTAGTTTATTGACAGTATATTACTATCACAGCATTTATATTTGTGTGCATCTGGGCTTTTTACCAGGGAGCTCTGCATAATACAGTATATTAATACAAACTGGATTTGCACTTTTGGGTTATTTTGGTTGTAGTTCAGTTGGTATCACTCTTCTGTATCTTCTGATTCATTCATCTAGGAATTGTGCTTTTTGCCACCTCTGTCATAACCAGGGTTTACTGTAAATATTATCACCATATTCTATTCAAAGCCTTTTATCTGTTTTATCACTTCTCCCAACATTCCTCCTTTCATTCTCAATTTATAAATGTTAATTTTTATCAATAACTAATTATTCCATAATTTAGTTATGTTTCTTTCCATGTAATGAAATCATTTTATTTGTCCATTTATTTATAACTCAGGGTTACACTACAAAATTCTCTATTTATCTTTAATGCAAGACAAGATATCAGTATGTTTCGTAAAATTTTTGACACGTTCCTGCCTCTTTCGTCTTTCGTATTTTGTTCTTCGTATGATTTTTGTTTATATTTATTGTGGGATATTCTACCATCTGATGTTTACTACTGTCTGATTCTCATGACAGCCACTAGCATCTCGTATCGTATGCAGTTTTCCATTAAATGTAAGGCGTTCTTATTTACAATTTAGGCTTATCCGAATGGAAAAAATACATCCTTCATCATGCAGTTTATCTGATATCTAATACCTCGTTTACCACATAGGCTGATTTTTTTTGTGTTAAATAGAGGCATGGCAAAGCAGGACATATAGAAATCTCGATGAGTATATTATTCAGAGGTCACATCTATTATGGTAGGATTGATTTTCAAATGATATGTGGCGGCATTCAGAATTATCCTTTATAAATGTCGGAATACAAAAATAACAGATCAGTACCAAAAGTGAAATTTGCTTTTCTCCCCTTAGTGTTAAAATCAATTTAGTATAATTTTTTCTGATCATTGATTTGTTGACTTTGTGTGTGTTTACCATTCAGTATCATGGTACGTCATTCATAATGTAGTTTACGTTGTTCTTAAATTGTTCTTCCATTAAAAAGACTTAAATGTGAGATTCATAAAGAGGACTAATGCTGTTTAATTTATCTACATTACTCATTGAAACAAGCGCTTGTATAAAAGGAAAACTTTTAATCAGGACCTAATCTGACATATTTTAAATATGATAACATTAATATTAAGCATAAATATTCTCTAATTTATCTTATGCATCTAGTTATATAATTTCTGTGAAGATACAAATGAAACATTCATTCTGTGGCTAACAAAATTCAATAAATTCATTAAATAAGTTCATCACTAAACAAAAATAACTCATAGTAATGTACTATAGTACAGCCAACTCTATAAACTGAAGCATTCTCTGGACAACGTACTCATACATACATGCAAATATATTATTATTAATAATAATGATAGATACCAATTTACATAAATAATAACCTCATTTTTTACTTATGATCTTGACCTTCATTTAAATTTTTGCAGTTTCAGTTCATACTTTCCTTTGACCCCCTTTCTTCTCTGTTTGCAGTTATTTGAGTTCTGATTCACATACCAATAGATGCAAAAGTAAAGGCAAACCAAATTTAATAATTGGCGTACTCCGGAACATTTGCTGTGATCTATGGGCGATATTTACCTTATTGGCAGGTTGTCTTTTTCTTACAGCAGCGAATTTGCATCTCATTGTGTGTGGAGCATCACTGACCGCATTGGTTTATCTCCTTTGTTGCTGTGTTCGCCTTTCCTTTACCAGGTGATGTTTTCAGCATGAACGTAAGGCTGCTTGCATGAACTTATGTCAAGAAAGGCATTGTGAAGGGTGGTTCTGATCAAGAACAGTTTTCACTCGCTAGAAAGACATTTACTGCAAAGGCAGTTAGAGAAAAAGCACACTTCAAGACTTATGTATATTTAAGTGTCATTTTGACTGATTAAATTTGAACCATGCACACTAGTATTTTCGCTACTTATATATTTATTAATCCATTTCTTCAAAAAATATATGAAGACACTACGGTCTATTGTACCAAATACTAGTATGTGTCACCTTATCTTTGATATTTATATGGAGAAATAATTGGCAACAAAATATATATATTATTTGCTATTTAATGAGAAATATTCTCTGTCCAGGTAAAATAATTATAATGGAGTTACAATTATATAATTGGTTACATTTTAGGACATTGTTATTGGATGATCATATAGACAATGGTTCATATCATACACCAATAGTGTTATAAAATACCTTCCAAGATTCAGTATAGGGGAGTCATGTATGATTTATTATTTCTTACTGGGAAATCGGGCATTCAGGCTATTGCACTCCTGCCTGATTGTTTTGTTATGGATGTTTTAACCACTGATTTTGCATAAACTTGATATATGACAGACCCGTAGTTACAAGCATCTGCTGACTAGGAGGGAAAGCAACAAAACAATATACAGTAGGTTTGTGCAGAATGCAGAGTCAGTTGATTGGAGCTGAGTCAGTACTGCATTAGCAGCAAAACTGCCTCTTTATTGCACTTGTCTGGATGATAGCCAGGCTTTCACCAACCGTTCATTCAGTTCACACTCTTTACTGCATCTGTCTTGACATGGATTACTGTGTGCATGTAGCAAGATTCATTCTGCACCTTCCTTATCTTATATCTTAATCCTGTCAATTGCTGATATCTGTTGTTATAGTCCAGTTATGTTGGAAGGAATAGGCTGGTAGACACTGTAGAACATTCTAGTGTCAATAATATACATTCAAAGATATCAGTGTCTTGGTATATACAATATACCAAGACACTGATATTTACTCACAGACAGCTGGTAGTTTTCGTCAATATAGTGGTATCATAACAGTAATTCCTTGCCATGTATCCTATATTTTACACATATATTATTGTAGTCTACAGCATTTGATGAGATCCACATGAAACATATTTATTTAGATTTTTTTTTATTTCATAATATTAGAAACCTCTCATACTGCAGATACCTCCACTTCAGATTCAGTTTATTTTTTTCTTTCCTGTCCATTTTCTTTATCCTATTTTCATTATAGTAATCCTTGCATTTAATTTGAACTTTCAACACCATACATATAAAAATTCTTAAGCCTCAAGCTACACATACTCAGAAAGATAAGCACTTGCATTTCAGGACATTCCTTTCCAAAACCAAGGGTGACACTGGCTCCCACTCCACTTCCAAACAGCTGGGCTCCTCCCTCTCCCAGACTTTTACCCTAACAGAACATTTCCCTCAATCACCTTCTTTCAGGGGCCAGTCAGAAGACGTTTTGAGGGAAGCTTCCCCCCAAGTTCTCCCACCCCCCTCTCCCAAAATTAGCCACCGTACCTCCACATCCCCATTACCCAGTCGTTCTGGGTCAGCCCCTGCCACACCCCTCACCCCTCGCAAGAAAGTGATTGTCCCAAGTGATTACCAAGACACAGTTCCAGGAGAATTTGAGGAGAAGATCAAGCAACCAAAATCCTCAGCTATGTCTCAGAGTAGCAACCTTGACTCCCGTCCTCAGACCCCTGTCAGTGAATATTCCCGGAAGGACCTGACACCACGGCCATCACCAAAGCTTATTCGAGCTAGCTCCAAAATTATTGAGAAGGTACGAGTATTTGAGGAACGGAGAAGGAGTATTGACCAACCTGAGGGATCCATCTCTGGACGTTCATGGGCAGGGTTCCATAGGACCCCTTCCATTGACTCTGATGATGGTGGCAGTCGGTTAGGCATCTCCAGAGAAAGTTCCAGAGAGGACCTGAGAGAGGCACTGAAAGCTGATGCTGCTCAGAGGAGATCCACCTTTAAACAGAGGGCTGCTTCTCTGGAGGAAAGGCCTCGCTACTCCCAAAAGGTTCAAGACATTGAGAACAAGTTCACAGAGGAGCTCCAACGTATTAAGAAATTGGTGGGGAAGCCCCATATGAAAAAGTCTTTCTCTACAGAACAACTGTCCTCTAAGACTAGGCAGCCTCTTAGGAAACTAGAGCCGATTCCCCTCCAAGTCATCCAGAAACTACAAGACAGGGAACGCCTCCAGCAGCAACAAGAACAGATGGAAAGAGAGCAAAGAGAAGAGTCCCATGAAAAAGTCTCACAGTCACTAAGTAAACTGCAAGGTCAGCCTTTCCAGAACACACAACCGGAGCTGTTAGATGCTCAACAGTCAGACACCGGAAAAACTCCCATTACTAGTGTTACTGTCAGAAGGCTTGATGAAGATCCTGTTATCCTAGAAGCTATGCCACTGATTGAGTTACCTGCGCAAAGTTTAGCTCAACATATACACAGGAGCAGCCCAAAAAGGGAGACACTTCAGAACTGTTTACCAACAGAAAGAGAAAGTACAATTGAAGTGAAGCCACCATCTCCTATTCTACCAAAAGAGGAATCTCCACCAAGGAGAGTTGAATTGCCCATACGCAAAGTGGATCGGAGACCTGTTAGCCCACTTGTGCAGAATGAGTACAAGCATGTCACTGAATCTTCTCGCATTGAAGAACTCCCAGCCCCATTCTTATTAAAGGAAGAGTCTAAGCCACGAAGGGTTGAATTGTCAGTGCGCAGGATAGAGCAAAGACCTGCTAGTCCACTTGTGCAGAGAGTGCTTCCTTGTGTCCAAGAACGCCCATCCCAAGTCCCATCAATGCTTGCAGCGCGCCCAAGTTCCCCTTCACCTGTTTCCAGCCCATCATCAGAGGAAGAAAAAATGGATCTGGAACTCCCCACTGTAACTGCTTCTCCCAAGCTTGCAATTCCTGCAATAATTGTCGAGGAAGAACCCATGGAAGATGCCCCTAAATCAAGTGACAGAAAAAAGAGATCCAGCACTGCAAAAGACGCGAAGAGTAGGAGAGGGAAAATGCAGCGTGCTCGACCGCTTTCACCTGAGGAAGGTGAGGATCATGCTTTTCTAATGCCTGTGTCAATGAACCAAACGCATCCTTTTGTGAATGATCTGTGGTTGTGTTCATGCAACCAAACTCTTTTAACCAGTCTTGTTGTGGTCCTAACTGCACTACTAACCCATCTATGCTTGGCCGTCTGGGCAGACTCTTCAGACGACTCGTACGTGTCTGCAGGAGAGGACCCGCAGGAGATCCCCATGTTCGAGTATCCCCTTCAGGACACCGTGGCGTCCGCTGGAGAAGAGGTGCAGCTGAACTGCATTGTCGTTGGCACTCCTATTCCACAAGGTGATGAATCCTTGCCTTTTCTGTTTTTATTTTTTAATTTATCAAGGGGGGCAGGGGCATTTCACCATCATGTTATATATTATCATGGTTTCAGACAAATGCCAACATACTCCTGTTCATATGGCATTCATCTCATTCATATCCTGTTATAGTATGATATGTACAACATGTTTTGGATTATTAAGTAGCCTGCAAAACTCGTAAGACTGACTGGTAGGTGAGACTTATGTGCTGTAACTTATTTATGGATTTCCTTCATTAGTCACCTGGAAAAGAGAAAACGAAGAGGTAATGAGCTCGCCAACTCATGTGGTAAAAGTGGAGGGAGAGAGGCACTCGCTGCTGATCAAACGAGCAAAGAGGGGCGATGCTGGGACCTACCATGTGACTGCAGTCAATGCTGTTGGGAAGGCTTCTTGCAACGCCACCTTGTTCATCAAACCAGGTGAGTAAGCCTTTGTGAATCTATCACCTACATCTGCAGTGAAGACGAGGGGCCCTCTGATGCCACGTAGGTGCAGTAAATGTGTTAAGTCTGTCATTTTATGGAGCTTTATCTAAATAATCAGGGGATTTTGTATCCTTTCCAGACCGCTCAGAGTTAAGTCCTTCATCCTGAGAAATAACCCGTAAACCCTTGATATTCATTGGGTATTCATGACAACACTGCTGGGGAAACACAATAACAGCAGTAATAGTAATGAAGGCGAACTAAAGGCACTAAAGTGGTAAATATTGTAAATATGGTATACACTGTTTATTTTTGAAAAAAAATCCTAAAAATCACGTGGGCTATTGAACAAAAAGAGCAGGCAGACAAATAAAATAAAATAAAATAAATAAAATTTCTTTCAAAATTTCAGACGATCCCTTTTAAGCTATGTATAATGACTAATCAACAATAATATTTCTATTTCTTGGTGCCTGAATGGACCAGCGCATCTGTTTACAAACCTAGTGCCAAACAATTTGCAGCTATATTCCTTCAGCACGTTCTAGACATAATAATTGTACCTTAGTCTGCTTAGCTTGTTGTCTGGCAAGAATGACATGCACATAAACGTACAAGTCCGATACATGCGTGCATTTCTCAGTTTTGCCTGCACGCACCCCCCCCCCGGACCCTTGCTGCGAGCCCCCTACTCACTCCACACGTCTCCTCGCGTCGAACTCACTGCAAGATGCTTTAATGCCGCCTCCAGCCGAGGTTCTTCTCCAGTGGTTTCCATGGCAACCGCGAAAGCAAAATCTATTGCATGAATTGTTAAAAGCATGCTGGTTTCCTGATCAATTTTGAAATGAAAAAAGAGGTTTGTGTAGTTTTTGAAGAGATTAGAAGTAATTTAATCTCTATTTTCACTGCTGATAAGAGTCTTCTCATTGGCACCGGTTCAAAAAAGCATAGTGCCTGGCCTCTCATATGGAAACTCAAAGCTAATCTTACAGGCCTGAGCAATGTTTTCTTTAATTTTAATTGAATCACCTGCCCTAACAGATGAGAACAGCTGACATAATAGAGTGAGATCTGAGTGAAAATGTATGAAACCCCTAATAAAGGAATAGCCTAATTCCTGTGGAATTAAATGTTCAGTATGGTAATGTGAAAAAAATATATATATATATCGCAGACAGGCACAACTTTTGATTTCTCACGCTACTTTTCATCACAATAGAAAGCTCCATTCATGTCAGGGTCATGATATAGTAAGAGAACTAGAGATCCAATTTCTTCATATGGTCAGAAGACCAATTGGGAATGAATTACCTGGCTAAGTATCATACTTATTCTCATTTCTGTAATATATCAGTAAAAGTTGCTTAGAACTGTCATAAGCGTGAGAAATCAATGAGCTTTTGTACTGATTATAGGAATCAGAGAAATGTCTGGTTGTCGTGTCTGATGTTTCGAAGAGGTCTCTTACACATTTATGCAATGGGTTTTGCACTCATGCTCATGAACAAGAGGCTAACTGCCAAAAGAAGTACAGTATATCAAGAAAAGGGGTGTTTGGTTAACCAGTCCCCTGGATAAAAAGCAACCAATAAAACACGTTCTGAAGTAATGATACGAAGGTAGAATTGCATGCACTGAAGGGACACTGCAACAATAGGTAAATATTCCCAAAATTTCTCTCTATAGGAATCTGAATAAAGAACTTGTGGTTTCTAAATAATGTACATCTGGCTACTTCTACCTTCAGCCTCATTCCCCACATGTCTGTTCACTGGCAGAGCCAATGCATGAGCAGCGGGGAGGTCTCAATGTGCCCATGGACATCAGCAGCCCAATCACATCCGACGAGGAGTACCTGAGCCCCCTGGAGGAAGGAATGGATTTCGGCGGGCCCTACTGCCAAGCCGAGCCCCGGAAGATTGTTGACGTTCGGTTCAGGGAGCCCCCCGTTTTCCAGGTTCCTTACCACCCTCCCATTTATATTACCTGTATTTTTAATACAATAAATAAAATTTAACCTGATTTAATAATTACTGAGGTTAGCATCATGCTTCAGTTCTAAAGCCAGGATTTGTTTTCAACAGGTAGCCCTCACCAACCAAGTTGTGACAGAAGGACAGGAGGTCACCATGTCTGTACAGATACATGGACAGCCCAAGCCCATGATTTATTGGTAAGTTTACCAGGAGTTTTATATAGAGTATCTCTATGTCCAAGATTCAGGATTTTATTCTAGACTTTACTTGTCAGGCACACAGTTATAGTGGTACAAGTGAGATGTAAGTCTGGCACACTGTGGAAATTGTGCAAAAGACAATTTAGACAAAGTGTGATTAAATTCAGTAAATTAAGGGGGCAGAGTAAGATACAAAATACAGGCTAAATCGAAGCTAAAGATAAGACTATGTATAAAGGTTATTCAGAACACAGTATATGGCAGTATATACAGTGCGCATAGTAGGCAATATGCAAATGGAAGTATTGATTGTGTGCTTAATAGGCAGTGTGTGAATGGAAATATATACAGTGTGTGTTGTAGGCAGATTGCAAATTGCGTAATTTACAGTGTGTTGTAAGCAGTATGTGAATGATAGTATATACAGTGTGTGTGTGCGTATGGTGGGCAGTGTGCAAATGGCAGAATATGCAGTGTGCGTGGTGGGCAGTGTGCAACTAGCAGCATATACAGTGTGTATGGTAGGCAGTGTGTGAATGGCAGTATATACAATGTGTATGGTAGGCAGTGTGCGAATGGCAGAATATACAGTGTGTATGGTATGCAGTGTGAGAATGGCAGCATATACAATGTGTATAGTAGGCAGTGTGCGAATGGCAGAATATACAGTGTGTATGATAGGCAGTGTGCAAATGGCACAATATGCAGTGTGTGTGGTAGGCAGTGTGCAAATGGAAGTATATACAGTGTGCATGGTAGGCAGTGCATGAATGGCAGTATATACAGTGTGCATGGTAGGCAGTGCGCGAATGACAGAATATATAGTGTGTTTGATAGGCAGTGTGTGAATGTCAGTGTATACAGTGTTTATGGTAGGCAGTGTGCAAATGGCAGTATATACAGTGTGTATGGTAGACAGTGAGTGAATGCCAGTGTATACAGTGCATGGTAGGCAGGGTGCGAATGGCAGTATATACAATGTGTGTGGTAGGCAGTGGGAAAGGCAAAATATACAGTGTGTGCAGTAGGCAGTGTGCGAATGTCAGTATATACGGTGTGCACGGTAGGCAGTGTGTGAATTCCAGTGTATACAGTGTTTATGGTAGGCAGGGTGTGAATGGCAGTATATACAGTGTGCATGGTAGGCAGTGTGTAATGCCAGTGTATACAGTGTTTATGATAGGCAGGGTGTGAATGGCAGTATAAACAATGTGTATGGTAGGCAGTGGGAAAGGCAGAATATACAGTGTGTGCAGTAGGCAGTGTGCGAATGGCAGTATATACAGTGTGCATGGTAGGCAGTATGCACATAAAAAACAAATTAGGTGTGTCTCAGTGCTGTTTCTGGGGGAAAACTTAAATCTGTAAATAACAATTTCCTTTCCACTCTGTGCTTAAATGAGCCTAAATAACGACTTTCCCTGGCTACAGGCTGAGGGACCGGGTGACAATAAAAACTGGTGCACGGCACATAGTGCGTGAAATAGAGAATGGCACATTTGAGATGAAGATCATATCAGCACAGAAGTCCGATGCTGGTGTATACACCTGCAAGATTATCAATGAATACGGCACTAAGCAGTGCGACTGCAAACTGGAGGTTAAAGGTAAGACCGGCAACATTTTAATGCTCCTTCTGGTTGGACTAGCTCATGTCATGTAATATGATGGGGATCAGTTTGCAGCTAATATAATCAAGATCATAGACAAATACGTATGGGTGCTCGTGAAGTGTTTACGTCAGCCGTCTCTGTTGCGGAGCGCACACAGCGATAAAACTGCTTGATGGGATTAATGCATGTCGTCGTAAATCAGACAGAGAGCCAGGGAATGTAATAAGGTGTCAAAACAAAGACTATTTGTGAGATGAGTGCCGGGAGACTGAATATGCTTGGCGTTTCAGCTTTGGGAGACCTGACACCTGTATGTGCATTATAGGTGCTATTACTGAGCCCATTAATCAAATGCACTGCTAACCCCCCCCCCCCCAAAAAAAAAAAATTCAAAGGACTCATATTTTTTTAAATAATGGAAGGGATCATTTCATTTCATTCTCTGATGTGTCGGCTGACTTCAGAGTTTTTGATCTTCTATCGACTGCGTCCCCCACTTGCAGCCCAAATAACTTTCTGATGCTTGATTACATGAAAAACAAGACTAATCAAATTGATGTGGATTGAACTGAAGAAGCAGATTGTTTGTGAGAGTTCTAAAGACATTCCAAAATTTGGACTTCAGGCACGGCTAAGGGGACAATTAAACACTACACTGACAATGTGAGCCCTAGACGGGCAGTTGTATTGCTCTGTGGATTATCTTGATCGAAAGTCTTTCAATGGAAATTCTTTTTAACTCTAGTGCTGCCTGGAATTCTTTGCAACGTTGCCCGACTTTTAGCAAGATAAAGGATGGATTTCTCCTATTTAAGATTTATTTCAGTTTTAATGGGCATGTCATTTAGACATGCATAAAAGCACTTAAGGGTTATATTGACCACTGGGAGATTAGAATGCTTGAGTAATGCTGCCATTGTAATATATGGCTTTGAGAACCTTTCTGAAGCTTTGGGGAAGTGTACCAGAGGTTCGGATTTCCAGTGTAGAATTTATAATCACCTAAATGGTGTTTTCAAAACAGTTGTGTGCCCTATCACTCCAATTAGTGCGCCCTGTGGAGCCAGTTCTGGCAATTACCCGGCATGTGGGTGACATGACGGTGAACGCGGGAGAGACCGCACTGTTCGAGTGTCACATGACCGGGCCGCAGGACGTGGACGTCGACTGGCTTTCAGACGGCAAGCTGATCCAGCCAGCACTGCTCAACTGCAAGATGCACTTTGATGGCAGAAAGTGCAGGCTGCTGCTCAACTCGGTGCATGAAGATGACAGCGGCACCTATACCTGCAAGCTGAGCACAGCTAAAGGTTAGGCCCCATCCTGGAAATGACTCACTAAAAATGGGTTGGCAAATGCGTCCGAATAGCATAATGCAAAAGCAAAGCTGGTGATTATGGAGTAATAAAATATCTTCCAATGCAGAAAGCCAACAGTCATACCAGGCATGTCACACTTTTTTATTAGAAGAGAAGTATGGTTGGCACTTTCTCAGTATTTGCTCCTGACATCTCTAAGACAAGTCTAAGTCTAGGAAGCTGATGATGGGTAAGAGCCACAAATTCGCTGGACCAAGTAAAGGCTGGCACTCTCATTGTGGTGAAAGGGACATGGCACTGTTGAAGGTGCAGTTCTGTAGATCATGTCCTGACTCATTGTTGTCACTGAAAGTTTCTGTCACCCTGGACTTTTTCTGGACCATCTTACCACTTATGCAGTGCAGGATTTTGGAGTGGGGGGGAGGGGGGATGCTGGAGTCTATTCCCGGAGGCATAGGCACACAAGGCAGGAGAACATCCGGAACAGGGTGACAGTCCATCACAGGGTACACACTGTGGCAGTTCAGAGCACGGCCAATTCACCTAGCTGCATGTCTTTGGGACGAAACTGGAGCATACATAGGAAACCCTGCAACACGTAGAGAACATGCAAAAGGATGGATGAAGCAGTGATTTATTACTCATGGTCAGGAGGTTGCTCTCACCTGAATATGTATCATATGTGTGTGTGGATAGCAAGACGGGGTTGGTGAAATGGTTTTTCCCCCCAGGGATGAATAAAACATCATTATTCTATTCAAACCATCAGTTCTGAAGGTGCGAGGCATCTTTACTTCCTACTGAACCAATGCATCACCCCTTTTCTGGACCACTAATCTACTAATAGTATACAAGCAGAGAAATAGCTTCCACCCTCACAGACAAGCAGCTGAGGTGGAGATGTGGCAGCTATTTCCCACATATGGCGCTCGGTGCAGGTTTGTCATACTTTAAAATAGCACAACTATATGAAGCTTGTCATCTGTAACAATTTTCTCACATTTAGCTCCTGCTTTTGTGTCTCTTTTAGAGGAACTGACTTCCACGGCCAAACTTAAGGTCACGCCCTCCATCGAGCCACTATTCACTCGAAAACTGGACGTCCTGGAGGTAATTGAGGGCCGCAGTGCGCGCTTCGACTGTAAGGTCAGCGGGACGCCCCCTCCTCAAGTCAGCTGGAGTCACTTTGGTAAGTATTTTTCTAAATACTCATTCATTTTCTAACATAGTAGTATTCAAACTTTTTGGAGCAAGTGCCACTTACACTATTACGCCAAAACTATTGGGACACCCCTCCAAATCATGGAATTCAGGTCCAATCACTTCCATGGCCACAGGTATATAAAATCAAGCACCTAGGCATGCAGACTGCTTCTACAAACATTTGTGAAAGAATGGGTCTCTCTCAGGAGCTCAGTGAATTCAAGTGTGGTGCTGTGATAGGATGCCACCTGTGCAATAAGTCCATTCGTGAAATTTCCTCGATACTAAATATTCCGTGGTCAACTGCTAGTGGTATTATAACAAAGTGGAAGTAACTGGGAACAACAGCCACTCAGCCATGAAGTGGTAGGCCACGTAAAATCACAGATGGGGACAGCATATCCACAGTGAGCGGAAGTCACCTAATTTCTGCAGAGTCAATAGCTACAGACCTCCAAACTTCATGTGACCTTCAGGTTAAAAACAGTGCGTAGAGAGCTTCATGGAATGGGTTTCCATGGCCGAGCAGCTGCATCCAAGCCTTGCATCACCAAGTGCAATGCAAAGCATTGGATGCAGTGGTGTAAAGCACACCGCCACTGGACTCTAGAGCAGTGGAGACGTGTCCTCAGGAGTGACGAATCACGCTTCTCTGTCTGGCAATCCGATGGACGAGTCCGGGTTTGGCGGTTGCCAGGAGACTGCACTGACTGCTTTGTGCCAAGTATAAAGTTTGGTGGAGGGGGGATTATGGTGTGGGGTTTATCAGAGGTTGGGCTTGGCCCTTTAGTTCCAGTCAAAGGACCCCTTAATGCTTCAGCATTTACACACTTATAATGGCATACTGTGACATACTGACACATGGACAGACCAAAAAATCTATTAAAAATGCAGTTTAATATAGTTTAAATCAGTCAGGCAATCCTGAAGACGACATAGGCGGTAGCTTCTGAGGGGGTCCCGGCTTGCCAACCAGTTTCACTTTACCTCAGATGGTGGAGCTGGCAGTGAAGCTTGCCCAGGATGCCACATCAGCCAGGTTTGGTACTGGGGTTAATACAGGTGTAGTGGCTGCCTGGCTGATACCTTTCCCATGTCCACAGACCGCGTACTGGAGAGCGATGAGAACATACGCATCCTGAAGGAAGGAGGACGGCACTTGCTGGTGATCACACACGTCAGCAGCGAAGAAGAGGGCTTCTACACAGTCATGGCCCGTAACCCGCACGGCGAAGCCGAGTGCTCTGCCGACCTGTATGTCCAGGAGCCTCGGACTGCCATCTCCTCACAAATGTAAGCAAGCCATCATCTATCCTTTCGCCTCCAGTTAATCTCCTTATTTTCATCCTCATTTTGCTCCAGAATTTACCCATCTGCATTTTTGCAGCAAGATGCCAAGACGTCAGCTTTGGTTTTTTTTTTCTTTTTGTTTTGTGCTGAGTTTGTTTGGGCACCGTCATAATTGAATTGTCACTTTTTATCTAACAAACATGAGCAAATGAGATTCAACAAGGACAAGATTAACTAAAAAACACCCGTAATTTACTCTGCTGCGTCTCGCTCTGTCTTTTTTTTTTTTCTCCTGTATGCCTCACAGGGCAAAGCTGGAAAAAATGCCCTCCATTCCTGAGGAACCAGAGGTGGCAGAGAGCGAAGTGGAGCAATTCACCATGCCAGATTTTATTAAGCCGCTGTATGACCTGGACGTGGTGGAGGGGAGGGAGGCCGTGCTGAAGTGTCGGGTGGCCGGCCTGCCGTATCCTAGCATCACCTGGTTCCACAACGGCCGCAAGATCACCAGCACGGACGACAGGAAGATGGTGCAGGGTAAATCCCGCACGGGACTTCAACAGTCTTCAACTGTATTTTTGGAGCTGCTTGTTGCACCACCACCTTGTCTCGCAAACACGTGTCGTCATGGGCAGCTTTCCCTGACACTGCTATAAATGTTATGGGGCCAGGCTGTTAGTACAGAACTGCAAAAAAACACATTTACACATTTGAAATCTGTACGCGACAGGGACAGAGCGATGGGTTTAACGTCTCCATGAGATTGACCCGTGCTCCTCTGCCTTCCTCCTCATGCAGATCGGGACATCCACAGCCTGGTGGTCCGTTCCGTCTCCCATGCCCATGCTGGGGTCTACAAGAGTGTCATCTCCAACAAGGTGGGCAAGGCTGCTTGCTATGCCCATCTGTATGTGACAGGTAAGAAGTCAATCTAAGCGTCAGTCTTTTGTCGACTTAGACCAAAATATAAACAAACTGTACAGTTCGTAAGTCCAAAAAAGCAAAAACAAAACAATAATCAGCATATAAATATGTGATGTTCATTACTAAAGGTTCTGAAGACATACAATTTAACAAGACCTGAATTGTGTGCAGTGGGCTAATAGACCATTCTTTAAAATTGGAACCCTCCTGTTCTTTGAGGGAAGAAGAAGTTAGATGTCAGATTCATATTCTGTGCTTCAGAACTTCCCATAACGTTTCAACAATGTTAAGATCCTGTGACCAGGGAGCTCAGAGAAGGTGTTTGACTTAGTCTGGGTTTTCATTAAACCAATCTGTTTAGGTGTTTATACAGAAGCAATTTCATCTGTTAATATGGGGATGGTGGTGGCCTAGTGGTTTGGACCAAGAGGTCGCCAGTTCAATTCCCACCCACCACCAGTGGGTCCCTGAGCAAGACCCTTAACCCCAAGTTGCTCCAGGGAGATTGTAATCCCTATAATGTACTGTAAGTCACTCTGGATAAGGGTGTCAGCTAAATCTTGAGGGGACATTCAGTTGTGTCAAGACTGGGTCATGATGCTGATTCATTGACAATTTTTGAGACGCTTGTGGTGTGTAGCAGCTACTTCATTCATGGCAATGAGCTTCATCAGTTACATCATCTGATACAGTGTGTCCATATTTGGAATAAGCTGTGATGGTTTCAAGATATTTCAGTTTTTGAAACTAAAGCACTTGAGTGTCTTTAGACTCTTCGGAACATAATTCGTTGCCTCAGGTTGCTTTGTACACCCATACAGAGTGCTCGTCGTAAGAAGTCTTTCACAGCTGACACGCTAATTGGCTTTCAGCCTAATATGACTCACCGTTATAGCCGCTTTGTGTGTTACTTACTAAAAATTCAAAGGTAGACTCATGTGGTGTTCTGTTATTTTGTTCACCCCCTTTGTATATAAGCTTTTCATATAAAAATTGCATATAAAAAAAAATTTCATATAAAAATCTTCATATAATATTTCTATTTTTGGTAGATATTCTTCCTGACCCCCCAGAGGGCGTCCCAGTGATTGAGGCAATTACCGGAAAGACCATTTCCCTGAGCTGGAGAAGACCCAAAAGGCTTGATCCTTCTTTAGGTATCATATATCATGTAGATTTAAACTCAGGTGCCTTATGTTATACTTTATATTTCTAATGTTTCTTGGTGTTTTTTTATGTGCAGCAGGCCTTGGCAGGTATTGTATGCAAGTTCGTTACTTAAAAAAAAAAAGAAAAAAAACGTCATTCCATTTCGGAAATACAGTATGGGATAATATATCAAGGATATAATGACATATCCTTAATTGCTTTTCAGATGTGGTTTTATGTGCTTCCTCGGTTAACCTTAAACGAGTCAGGATTTATAGCGGTATTGACGTTACACTCCAAGCACTATACATTTTAAGTGGTTGCAAATTGCTAACTTCGCCTGCTTTTGCTAAATTATCTTTACTGGTTAGGCGAAACAATTTAGGAAGTCGGTTTTTGGAAATGTTCTTCTGATGGTACGTTAAGCTATTCTGTTTGCAGATGCCAACTCTTTGATGTATGCTGTCCAGCAACAAGCACTGGGTTCAATCCAATGGACTATCATCGTGTCCAGTTTGAAGCAAACTTCCTACACAGTAACCTCACTATCCAAGGGAGTTCGGTACTTCTTTAGGGTCTTGTCGATGACCACCAAGGTCTTCAGCAAACCATCTCTACCTACAGAACCCGTGCAGCTTGTGGACAGAGGTACAGAGGAGTAGATTTGGAAGCTCAACATGTTTCTTAAAAAATGAATGCACAAAGAAATTAAACAGATTTATTCATCTATGTGCTCACAGGTCCATATCTCCAAGAGGCTCCAGTCATTACTGACAAGCCAGATATCGTCTATGTGGTTGAAAACCAATCGTTAAGTATCACTATTACCCTGAACTATGTCCAAGCCACAATGACATGGAAAAGGCAAGTCCAGCAGTCTGCCAAGTTTGATCATCTAAATCACTGAAGGCCTTGGCAAGCCCTTACAAATTACGGGAACTAATCAACTGCCTTCATCTTTTCTTCAGGGGGAATACAATCATAGTGAACAAACCTGGCATTTTTGAGATGAATATGCCAGATGACAATCAGCATGCACTGCGGATCGTCAGGGTGAAAAGCCGTGATGTGGGCCAGATCGTCTGCACAGCGAGCAACAGATTTGGCAGTGACTCCTGCATCCTAACACTTGAAATGGCAGGTGAATGGCAATTTATGCTGAAATAGAAATTTGCATTGCTGATTGCGTCCCTCCGTTACAGTATGCGCTGTGTTATTTTATGTACTTGTGTTGTGATTTCCCTAAAGCACCACCTACGTTTGAGACCATCATGGAAGATATGGACGTTTGTGTGGGAGAGACTCCACGATTTGCGGTTGTTGTTGAAGGAAAGCCTGTTCCGGACATCATGTGGTACAAGGTACATTCAATGTCTATTATATGCAAACACTAGTGAAATATAGTTGAGTGATGGTGACTGAGAGGGTCATGAGAATCAGTATGTTATATACAGAACATGACAATAACTTCATTTTTGAAACAGAGACAGCTGTAATCCTTTGAAAAATGATGTTTGGCAATTGTGACTTTCAAATATGAAAGACAAACACACCTGGCTCTGTTTAATGAATAAAAGATCAGTCCTATGAATTCGGGAATTTGAATCATCATGGTGATGGCATAAACATTGTCCCCTAAGCCATATTAAGGCCAGTGCAGTGTCCGGCAGAACTGGCCCGAGCTTCCTCGACTGCCTCACACTGGCGTTCCTCCTCTGCGGGCCTCAGTTCAGGGATAGTGTGATGTTCGGCAATACCGGTGCCCCCACCAACTACCTCCCCCACTCACTCTATAGCTGTCTGCTCCACTGGGCAATTGGCTTTAGCTTGTCAAGGTCTGGAGTCTCTGGGCTCCATCCAGGAGAAATAAACATAAAAAATCCTGCTGATGTCAAGCTCATTTCATTCCCCCATTTATCCTTGACTAAGATGATAAGTCTTATATTGTACTGTATCCACATTGGCGGATTAGCTTTAAACTCTACCTAGCTGTTGTTTGCCGTTTCTGCTCCAAGAACCATTTTCTGCCAGCTACATTGAGTGGGTGTTCTGTTTCAAGTGTGCAGATGCAAACAGTTTGGGTATTAGGTAATGCTTGGTTTTCTGCCTTCGGGCTGGATCTTCTGATTTGACGGTTTTTGTTCTCCCGCACACCACTGCTTATGTAATTCCTACAAACACTCCAAATGCAAAGTTCTCACCGCTGATACTGGGCTGAAATACATCTACAGAAAGAAGTGCACAGTTCTGGCTTTTACAGCCATGCTGCTGATCCTACCTGATCCTTGGGTGAAGCGAAAATGATTATGTACATTTCATTGCTTTGTATCTTAATTCCAGAATGATACCTTGCTGTCAGAGAACGGCCACTTCTCCTTTGTGTATGATGACAATGAGTGCTCTCTCGTTATACTCAACGCTCAAGAAGAGGACTCGGGAGTTTACACCTGCACAGCTAGGAATCTTGCTGGGAGTGTTTCCTGCAAGGCTGAGCTCACTGTGCACACAGGTAAAAATTATATAAATCTACAGTGGCTCCCACAGTGACTTATGAAGTTCTCATCAGAGGAGATGAGGATGTGATGAACACAAACAGAAGAATAGAAAGCTAAATTTACGCCGTTGTATGAAAAAGTTTGGGTATCTCTGGCCAAGCTACACGCTTGGAATATTTTCTAAGAAGAACAATGTGAACATATCTGCATAGAAAAGAAAAAGGTTCAGCCATTTTTTACAGTTATCTTATATTTGCTTATTTTAACAGTGTGAAAAAGGCAAACATTAAATGTGGCAGGTGCCAAAGTTTTGGCAACCTTCCAGTCAGTACCTTTGGCAGAATTCATGAAATCATAGCCTCTTTCTATTTTTTTTTCAGGAACTTTTTTCCATGTACCCTACAGAATGCTTCAAGGTCAAAAATATTCTTAGGTCGCCTAGTATTTGCTGCACATTTGAGATTTTCAAGTCTAGTGACATTAAATGGTTTGTGGTTGATTTTTTTAGGTATGTTTTGCATCACCGTCTTGTTGGAATGTCCAAGCTCTTTTCAGCTTCTTCACAGTCTGTGGGACATTAGATTCCAGAATTTATTGATACCATGCAGAATCTATTCTTTCTTCTAGCCGTGCAATAATTCCTGTGCAACTGGCTGCCAAACAACCCCACAGCATAATACATCCACCCCCATGCTTAACAGTTGGCAAGGTGTTCTTTTCTTGTAATGCTCCTCCAAACATACCTTAGCTGATTGTAGCCAAATAATTCAGTTTTAACTTCCTCAGACCACAGCTTTTGGTTCCAAAAAGCCTCAAGCTTATTTAAATTTTGCTTTGCAGACATCAGACTCTGACTTTTATGCTAAGATAGTAGTTTCCTTTCTGATGACTCTTCCTCATATACAAACCAACACTGTACAGGGGACCAATGCACCACTATCTCTATGTTTGCTAAACCTTCTAGCAGGTCCTTTCCAGTGATATGGGGGTGATATTTCATCTTCCTGATTAGTCACCAAACAGCTCTTTCAGGGATTTTTCTTGGTCTTCCAGATCCAGCCTTGACTTCAACAGTTACCCTTAACTTCCATCTTTTGTGATATTTCAGACAGGGGAAATGGAAACCAGGAAGTATTTACATATCTTTTCATATCCTTCCCCGACTTTGTAGCACTCAATTATTTTTCGCTTTCTGATCTTCTGAGAGCTGCTTGAAGCTGCTCATATCTGCAAGATCCTGAGTTGCTTGATGACTCATAGAATTCATCACGGTCTGGAATTGTGATCAACTCGCATAGATTAAAGCCGAACCAGTCGCTGAAAATCTGAGACGAACGGTAGTCAGTCAGAAAGTCGCAAGATGATAACAGCTTATTTGCTCTATTAAAATAAATAAATGGCAACTGTTTGTCAAAATTAGCTGAAATGGGCCATGTTTAAGTTTTTTTATATGCAGATGTTGTGTTGCACACAATTGCACACAAAATGTGCAGTTTGGCCAGGGGTGCCAGAACTTTTGTGTACAACTGTATATGTAGTACTTCGCCTTCTTGCATGTTTTACATGTTTTTCAAATATTATATACATCAGAACGTTAAAGGTGGGTGGGTTGCAATAAAAAAATGTCATATGTAAACACTATTTGAAGCATCTGTTGTGGTCTTGTTTTTCTATAACGATAATGTATCCCTGTAGTCGAACATATTTCAATGTGCTGTTAGCTGATTAGGAATGATTATAAAATGATCGCACCCTGCATTTACTGCTTGCATTTGGCACTAGATTTTTGTAGGCCCTGTTATAATGATGTTTTTTTTTTAGCATTTTCGTGTTCCAAAGTCTCGCAGAAAAATATTTAAATCACAAAACAATAGCAGATGATTGTTAGCTTTATTTTTTATTAAAAAAGTTATTTTCTGGATGTTACACTGCAATTAACAGCTAGGTAGGACAGCTAGAAATTACTGAAGCAGCAGAAATAGAATATCTTAAGTAAAGCAGACATTGAAAGAGATAAGCTGTATTAGACTACTGATTCAAATACCAAGATAATAATTATATTATGATATTTCAGTGTCGGTGATGAGATGTGCCTTGTCATATGATAAGTATTAATCTTCTTGTCATGTTCCTTTGGTAACTGACACATTAGGGGAAATGTGTGTCTCTACAGAGCCATTGTTACATGGATGATACTAAGACTGCAATTAAATCTTACTGTTATAATTATTCGAAAGAAGAGGAAGATTATTAAAAATGAATGAGATAGTGTGTGGTTTTAAAATCTATATAGGGAGTAGATGCCGTAATGCTCGGTGCTTCCTAGCTTAATGAATCTGTGGCCTGCAGCTAAACGTGACAAAGAGGAGCCAATGGAGGATGAAGAAACGATTCTCCGGAAGATGCGCAGACTGACCGATTACTATGATGTCCATAAGGAGATCGGCCGGTGAGTCATCACTGAATCCGGGCTGCTTTCGTTTTTTTTTTTTTTTTCATGGGTCTAGCATGCACTTGCCTGTCAGACTTCAAGGGAAATGTCCTCATTGTCTCCGTTTCTAATCATTGCAGAAACTCTAACCCGCTATATACGAAAACAACTGCAGCTACCTGTACTGTGCGTAGGATATTTAACGACAGTGTAGAGTCGCTCCAAAGGAATGACAGTGCTTTCAGTTTCTAACGCTGAAAGACCCAAATCAGAAAGGTTGACAGCAACACCATGAACCCTCGCTACATTTAACATTTGCACAGAATTACCAGCTAGTATAGCAAAACCAGTTATATCAAATCCATTGATTGATGACACTTACGATCAGATGCTTTTATCCGAAGGAACAGTTAAGAACGCAGAGTCAGCCAGGCCCAGGAGCAATTAAGAGTCTAATGGTGAAATTATGTAGTTGCCCGTAGCATTCAGTCTGGCGACCTTCCAATCACCAACACAGCATCTTAATGTACTGAACTGCACTCCACAGTTCCCATTTATATGTGCCATTTATAAGGTGTGTGAATATGGCTAGCATGATGCTTCAAGAGGTAAACAAAGCATATAGAAAGAAATAAGCATGTCCTCCCTCAGTCCAGCCCTGGTGCTTATTACCTCCTCTCAGTATGCACTGCTGTTCCTGCCCTACACAGATAGCGCCCATGTCCTACCATCTACCCTCCACTTACACTTTCTGCTGCTGGCTCCAACTGTTACTCATCTATGACACCCAATGCAGGACTGAGTCACCACACTGTGTGACGATGAGTATATTTGTCCTGATAATGGGCCCTTAAATAGCAAACCTGTGCAATATCTTCCTTATCTGTTTTTCTATGGTCCGAAACAAAGGGCTTTTTCGAGAACAATTTCACTTATGATGTTATATAACAGTAGTGCATTTGAGATGCTTGACATTTGTGATTCATAAAGTTCTCTTTAATATTTTGCACAACATGGACTTTTAAAAAAATTTATTTTTAAAAATACAATGTTATTCTGTTGTTTTTCCTCCTTACATATTTAACAGTTTTTGTTGGAGGTTAGTTGGAAGGTGGAAAAAAGGCTTACATGATTTTGGGTTAGACCAAGTATCATGAGGAGACTGAACTTCATCGTAGTAGCAGTACCTGTATGTGTCTGTGCTCCAGGGGTGCTTTCTCCTACGTGAAGCGAGTAACACAGAAAGTAAGCAAGGCGGAATATGCAGCGAAATTCATCTCTCCACGCGCAAAGAGGAAGGCTTCAGCTTTGAGGGAAATGAAGTTACTCTCTCAGCTGGACCATGAGAAGATTGTTTACTTCCATGATGCCTTTGAGAAGAAGAATGTTGTCATAATCATCACTGATCTGTATCCTTGTAGGTCACCCTTCTGGTCTCATATTGTGGGTATTAAAGCGGCAATATTATACACATCATGGCAGAGTCAGCGTCTGGAGTTTAAGACTGTATTTTCGCATAGCTGTTAGCCCTCCCCATTAGCTCCTTCGGGTCTTATACTACGAGACATTAGAAGGCCCTCCAGCAGCCTCTAAATAACCACTTTCAAGTACGTGCTCTTTAAATTCCTTTAGAGGTAATGACTATCTGAAAGACTATTGATTTCTAAGCGTTTCACCTAGTTTCTAGAAGGTCTATGGCTCCATAGTTGGAGATATTCTCTCCTTGACTTGGGAATGAAGATGTCATGAGGAGTTTCTGGAACGACTGGCAAAGAAATCCACAGTGACACAGTCTGAGGCAAGTAAACTGTGCTGGCCCGATATGGGAAGCACTGTCTCAATCACTGAACACATTTAGCAATCAACCTGGAATAAGATGCATCCCAACATGATCTCCTTACAGATCCGTTCAGCTGTGAGGCAGCTGTTGGAGGGAGTTGGCTACTTGCATCAGAACAACATTCTACATCTTGATATCAAGGTACAGTGTGTCTACGACATGTCATTTGTTCTTCGAGTATAGAACTAGCTTTATTAAAGATGCACCCTGTGGTCCCTGACAGCCCGAGAACATACTAATGGCAGATCACAGTGGTGATCAAATCCGGATTTGTGACTTCGGCAATGCCATGGAACTAACACCAGATGAGCTGAGATACTGCAAATATGGCACACCCGAATTCGTAGCCCCAGAAATTGTTAATCAGACTCCTGTCTCCAAGGCAACGGATATATGGTAAGTTTCCAGGTTTCTTGGATGCAAAGTGAAAACATGGTTACTATGGAAAAAATATAGAAATATATATGTATATATTAATGCTTACCTTCTCTTTACAGGCCAGTTGGAGTCATAACTTATTTGTGGTATGTTTATACAATGTGTTTTGCAATTTGATTGTGGTGATGTCCATATAATTATGGAAATATAGTAGTGATAGCTGTTCAGGATAAATCGTTCAGTCTGAAAGGGGTGATGAAAGCTTTGGGGTTGTTTTCTAGCCTCACTGGAGTGTCTCCATTTGCTGGAGAGCATGACCACAGCACTGTGCTAAACATCAGGAGCTACAATGTAGCTTTTGAAGAGAGCATGTTTGCAGACCTGTGCCGCGAGGCCAAGAGTTTCGTCATCAAGCTGCTGGTCGTGGACAGATTGTGAGTTGAAAAATGCTGATTTTTCCCCAAGAATTCCTATTTTATATTTTAATTTACTTACAAAACTTTTGCATATACTAACCTTGGAAATGCAGATCATCTAGGCATCAATTCTGCCATACAAAGGGAAAACACTGTAACTGCCTATTATATCAAAATAGAGTTACGACTGAAACATGGTCTCTTTGCCTTTGTTTTATTTCTTAACAAAATCCTATAATTTATCTACCTGCTGCACATGCAGGCACACAGTCAAAAAACTCATAAATCCTTTTTCTCTGTTTTAGTATCAGTGTAGTTGCTGTGTCTTGCCCTTGAAGGCTACTATATATATATACAGTTGAAACCAAAAGTTTACATACACTGTATAAAAAGACATATAACTTTTTTTTTCTTTCTGTCTGATATTAA
>JAODKN010000037.1:7476934-7494040 GCA_026774425.1 Petrocephalus zakoni
GACAGAAAGAAAAAAAAAGTTATATGTCTTTTTATACAGTGTATGTAAACTTTTGGTTTCAACTGTATATATATATATATATATATATATATATATATATACACATATTTCAGAAAAAAACATCCATACAAAAGATAATGCAACTTTGAAGATCTGCAATATCATCATATAGAAACACTCAGAAACCAAAAACATGTTTTGTTTTTCTTTTATTTTTGTTTTTATGCAATTATATACCATGTAATTGTTTGTTTATTTCCGTTTGTTTTATTTGCCTGCCAGACATGAAGGGACATTTCATCAGTCTCTGTTTCTAATCATTGCAGAAACTCTAACCCACCATAAACGAAAACAATTAAATACCATGTGATTGCTTTTTGTTTATTTTTCAGGAGGCCTGATGCTAATGAATGCCTTCGCCATCCGTGGTTCAAGGTAGGTCTTAAATTAAAAAAAAAAAGACAACACAAACAAAGATAACTTATTGCACCATTTCATGAAAGTCATATTGTAGCTCTTCGTTCTTGTTTTCTATGGGAGCAGGTCCAGGTCCAGATTTGGTCCAGCTTATTCTCACATCTGTCTTATTGATCTCTATATGTTCCCTTTTCACATAGACCTTGGTACAGGACAAGAGTATAAGTACAGAAGCCATTAAGCAGTTTTTATCCCGAAGAAAGTGGCAGGTAAGGCCCATTTCATTAAAATATCTGTGCACGTATGATAGTATAAAATTTGAATTACAACTAAATAAGTGAATTTCCTGAAGAGAATGTGAGCGTGATTGCTGTGCAGCAGCAAGATGTAGATGCTTTAGGTTTTTGAATTTGTATAAATTTGAGTGCCGTCACGAGTTTCATGATCTTTGATCTCACTGCATTACAGAGGTCCCTTATCAGCTATAAATCCAAAATGGTGATGAGGTCCATTCCCGAGCTATTGGATGATTCCTCCAGCCACACTTCCATCGCTGTTCCGAGACACCTCCGTGAAGGCTCACCACCACTCACCTCGTCCTCGGACTCAGATGAGGATATTGATGAACTTCCTTTCATCCCCATGCCACTTACCATGGACTTCTCAGGATCCAGAATGTCCCTGAATGATATTCTGGGTGATGACGTGACAAGCAGGAATAATGGTGCCATTGAAGGGGATGGTCTAACTGGCCATGGGACAGAACCTATGGAGACTGAACCAGCAGATAAAGTAAAAGAGGGTGGAGAAACCTCTGCAAGGGGACGACTGCGGAAAAGGGCAACACAGGAAGAAGATAAGGGATCTTCTGATGAGGAACCAGTAGTGACAACCAAGCGGTCAGAACAGTCGAGAAGGCCTCTACGCCGCGGTTCGAGCATGGAGTCAGAAAAGGTTGAAGGTAGTTCAAGTAGCAGAAAAGGGCAACTTCGCAGGGGTGGTTCTGCTGACAGTGCCTTGCTACTGCACATCAAACATGGGGAGGGAGAGTCTGAAGCAGCCACAGAGGACGGTAAGAAGAAACTCAAAAAGGCCGTTTCTATGGAGCTGCCACGGAGGAGTTCGAGTCCAGGTGCTGGCAAGCTAAGCAAAGAGGACTATGCCTTGAAACTTGAACTGATGAGGCAGAGGCTTCTTAGAGGTGTTGCTGTGGACAATAAAATGAGTGGCTTACGAGGACCCCTGCTGGAGACACTAGGTGTGAGTGATGAAAAATGTACAATACCACTAGAACGTTTTGTACGGCCACATCGTTTAGGTGCTCCACCGATGATCCGGGCTGCTTCCAGTGACACCGCAAGAGAGGACAGTCCAAAAATCAAGGTCCTCCGCAAAAGTGCCTCCTTCAGCCAAGGAGATACTGAGCCCATCCCTCTGCACCGGCGTTCTGGAGCCCCCCTAGAAATACCCTTGGCCCAAATAGAGGAACGGCGACTACAAGAAGCTGCATCTATGTCTGCGCTCACAGAGCAGATTAAGATAGATTCCCATCCTGTGAGTCCAATGGAGGTTTCTTCTGAACCACCCGCAACAGAACAAATGGAAACAATTCAAGAGAGTGATGCTGGAGAGCAAATTGAGACACATGTTGAAGAAAAGAATGAGCAGGAAAAGGAAGTATTTGGGTCAAAAGAGAGTGATTTAGAGGACCACACAAGTGGAACAGGCTTCCCAGAGAAGAAAGTAAGCATGTCTGAGGAAGAAACACATAAGTCTGAGGAGGGGTCCCAGAATGAACATGTTTCCGTGGTAGCTCCTTACAGTGTGATTGCAGAAAGCACTACTGAAGAAGAGAAGGTTGAAGAACAAGAGGAATATGTTGATGAGATGAATAAAAATGAACAGAAGACCCAGAAAATAGCTCCTGAGATTAACATCATCACCAGTTCCATCACAGTAACGCCTATGACAGTGCCAGCGAAACCATCTCCAAATGTCATTCCGACGTATGTAACACCCCCTCCACCTACTCGAGTCACACTGCCAGATGGGAGAACGTCTGCCTATGCCAGCACCATTCAAACAATCATGGTCCCATCTTTACAACCAGCAAGCGTCACGACACCTGCTCCAGTGCCTATGACCACACCCACCTACACTCAAACTCCTCCATCACCTAAGCCAGAGCCTGCCCCAGCATCTCAGCATCCTGCAGTATTCTCTAGAGTAGCCTCTACTGAGAATGTAACCAAAGAGCCAAGTCCACCCAAAATTCCAGTGCATCCTTCTTCTCATACTAGTGAAATCAAGGACATTGCCTCAGAGGAGATTTTTGAGTCCAGATTCAAAAAACGTGATTCATCTCTGACACGTGGCTTTAAGCTCCTGAACTGGGCAAAATCTGAGGAGAAGTCTGCTACGATGCCTCCTATATCTGGTGAAGACATATATCGTCCTGGCGCCGTAGGCACCCCCATACAGGTTGTCAAACCTGAAGTATCCAGGATGATGATGGAGAAATCCAAGTCCGTCCAAGACCTCAGAGAAGCTTCGAAAGACCGTGGGTTTATGAAGAGACTCTCAATGCGTCTGAAGAGAACTCCACCTACAGAGAGAAAGGAGGAGAAGTCAAGCGAGGAAACACCTGCTACTGACTCCAGCATTCCAAGGCGACGGCTTTCCTGGGCTCTCAGCCGCAGCAGATCCCAGGAGAAGGTGGCCCCTGATGTGGAGATGGTCAGGATGGATGGTGTCCCTGAGGCCCCAAAGGAGGAAGCAGTGCTGGAGCCCAAAAAAGCGAGTGAGTCCCCAATCTTGAATATGCGGCGGAAGATTGAATCCACGGTGGCTGGCATCTCCATGAGGATCCGCAGTCAGTCCGATGAAAGGAAAGGACAAGAGGAGAGAAGAGAGGAAAAGAAGGCTGAGGAGAAGCGGACACCTTTGCGCTCTCTCCTCCGCCGGTCCAGCTCTGAAGGAATAAGCCTGAAGAAGATAGGCCTCACTCAGAACCCTCTGGCATCACAGTCAGCTTCAACTGCATCCACTGAGTCTCTGGAGTCCACAACCAGCATTCAGTCAGAATCAGCTATCAAAAGTAAATATTTTAATTAATTCCTAGTGTACTTTGCTCAAATACACATGTGTATTAAAATACAAAAGTGCTTAAATATGAGGTAGTAATTCATTCAGTTGTAATGCAGAATGTTCTCTTCCATAGTACTCCAGTGTAGCAATCTCTGTTACTCCTCTAGCTTCTGCCAGCTTCTCGTAACCATCTCCTGTTTTCTGCAGACCCAGAAAGTGACCGCAGGTTAAGGTGGGACCGGTGGGGCCTGACCAGGGGTCGAAAAGACCGGACTGTATCCCAGCCAGACATACCCTCTGCAATAGCCAGAGATGGCAGTTCCTTCCGCGGTCGTCAGTACTCACGGCTGGCATCTGGTACCCCACTCCGTCATCCCTGTTGTCACACACATACAATGACAATAATGCCATATCCAAAACCAACATTTATTTACAGTATCTTCTAAACACTCAGCAGAAATGGATTGTTCTCCTGATCCCCATGCAACATTCTGCATTACTATGGCCATAACTGTGTGGAAGGATTCATCGCATGATGTTCCTCTAGAAGAGAACTACTCACCTGCATTTTAACTTCTTCTGCTATCTTCTTCTGACACCTTCTCGCCACACGCAGATTTCCCCCCAGTGTTTCACATTAAACTGAAAGACCACGTTCTGCTGGAGGGGGATCCTGTCACGCTGAGCTGCCTTCCTGCAGGCAGCCCTCATCCGCATATTACCTGGATGAAAGGTAGGTTCTCACGACTCTTCAGTTCACTGCTAAACATGGAAGGCAAAGCAGGGCTGCGTGACTGGCTCAAATCCCAGGGTCGGCAGAGTGATTTCACCAGTGGGCCCTTGAGCAAGGCCCTCAAACCCCAGGTGCTCCAGAGCTATCTGGCTCTGCTTTTTCAAAAACTGTACAAAAGAAATTAATTATAATGAAACCTAGGGTTATGGTTAAACATTTACTCAAAAAAAACACTTTATGTGATTATTATTCAATCAGTTTTCTCTCCAAGTGTGCAAACAACATTAAAGAAAAATTAAAGGACAAAGTAACCTTGCAAAATAGCAACACTTTTTACAATCACTGGCAGCGAATGTAATTTTCAAAAAATACATATTGAACGCATTGCATTGTGCATTGTTTCTGATATTTTAACACTTAAGGCACACCTAACTGGACATGTCTGTATCGTTTAGGTTTATATTATTAGTCTATAACTTTTCAATTAAATCTTTTATATTTTTAACGGACACAGTACAAATATTATTAGTAAAGGAAAAGTATTGCATGTCACTTATCATAATAATTTTAGTAAATTACGTAACTTGTGTACATTTTACTCAGATTAATATAAAAAAATCTATGTGCGTATTGCTTGAAAGTATCATAGACGTAGTTCAATAAATGCTGTGTTCAGCTACATTACAAATAAAAGTAAGTAAAATCAATCAAAAATGATGCAAATGCTGCGTAATTGCTTAGGACACCTCAGCATGTTTTTGGTATAGTTTTTTAGACTGGAGTTCTGAAGCATTGTGCACTTGTATTTCCAGACAAGAAGCCACTCGAGATCGATGCCAGGATGAACATGATCTCCTGTCCGGATGGAAGGCAACTGCTCATGATTATGAAGACGGGCGGCAAAGATGCTGGCCTCTATGAGTGCGTGGCCTCCAATCCCCTGGCCTCAGTCACCAGCTCCTGCATCCTGTCCCTTGCCCGTGAGTTTGTGCATGGACTCGCAGAGCGTGCGCTCCACCGAGGCACTAGCTGTCTGCAGTCCCAAGCCCTGCCCGCCTTTTGCTAGTCAACTCTGATTTCAAATTTTTAGAAGACATTCTAAATTTCTACATTTTCTTCAGTACTGATCATTTCATGTGGCAGAATGTATGGTAAATTTATAGCGTTTGTAATATCTAATGCGGTGTTTCTCAACCTGGTCTCCCCTAGACAGTACACATTTTTGCAGAAATGTGGACTGTTTGGCAAGGAGCTGGCAGGGAACAAAAACCTGAACCGTCTGGGCATCCCTGAGGAGCGGGTTGGGAAACACTGATCTAATGAATGTTTCAATGTGCAGGTCTTCCCGAAGCCCCTGGAACCCCAGAGGTCACACAAAGGTACAAGAACACGGCCCTGGTTTTGTGGAAACCCTCAGTAACACCAGCCCCATGCACCTACTCCCTGGAAAGGAAGAGAGAGGGTGAGTGCTTCCGATCTCCAGGCCGGATTTGGGGCTCAGCAGGTTAGGGTGCCGTGCCTCTAAGACATAAGATCAGCAGTTTGAATCCTAGGATTGACAGAGTGTATTCACTGCTGGGCCCCTGAGTAAGTCCCTTAACAAGCCCCCATGTTACTCTGTCTGACCCTGTCTTCTAAATTGATTGTCATTTAGGAGAAAAGCATCAACAAGAGTAATGCAGATGGATTCTAACTCCTCTCTACATTTTTATTTGCCTCTTACTTTTTCATAATAAGTGAATCTTCTTTGTTTCCTCCCCTCCCCTTTATATTATATATAAAGTACATGATAAAACAAGTATCAAACAAAAATCTATTGTATATGCTTATAATAGTGGCATTCAGTGATTTCACGTATGAACCTGTACAAGTATGTCTGGAGTAAATTAGAGTTGCTTTAATAAGGAGATTAAAAATGAGTCAGACTATTCATTGCAATTTGCCAGTCTGGGCCTGCACTGTGGGCGTGCCCCACCCTCACTCCGTGTCCTTATGTTTAGCTGTCTGTGGTCACCTCTATTTCGATTCCTCCTGTTATCATTAAAATGTGTGCAATGACCCTCTGCATTGCCATCTGATTTCACCATCTGTTCTGGCCTAAAATCATATAAAATATGAGTAATCATAATACTTGATGGATATAAATTAAAGAAATAACAATTATGGACAATTATGATTTTGACTTTTGCAGTTTAGTATACTCTGCATATATTTAATATTGCTGTTCCAGTTTATTTGAAAAAAAATATATATATATATTGCTTTGGAAAATAGTCAACCCCCTACTGCCACCTTATGGATATAATATGAATTACAATCCATTACAAGACATTACGGCCCATTCAGTCTACTTTCAGAATCTTAAGACTTTTATTATCCAAAATGGTTTACATTTAATTACATTCATTTGAACATTATAGCATATAAAAAGTGGTTTGCTGGGGGCGTTTAGGAGTATCCAGAATGGACTACCAAATATGCTGTTGTTATCAACACAATATGTGCTATTTGATTAACCTAAAGACTTACATTTTCTCCCTAGGTGATGAAAACTGGCTCTTCATAGCTACAGGTCTGGCTGATTGTTACTGCAGTGTAACAGACCTGCCAGCAGGGGGCACCTATAGGTTCAGGGTGGCCTGCGTCAACAAAGCCGGCCAAGGGCCCTACAGTAACTGCTCAGAGCCAGTGTGTCTTGATTCTACAGGTACAAATCAGGGACGGGGATGGGGTAATGATGTGTAGAGTGGTCAAGTGTGCTTGCTCTCTTTGTTTTGCTTCATAAAGTTTCATGTCTTCACTCAAAAATGTTCACATGACAGACGTAGCTCTAAGGGCAAAAAGACCATACCATTTTCATTTCACAGCCCCTGCTGCTGAGATGAAGACTGTCCCCTCCACTTCGGTCGTGACTTCCTCAGTGACTGTGCCTCCCATCAAGCCTGGTTCCACTGTCTTGCCAAGTAAACCTGCCACTGTCGCCCCTGTCAAGCCATCCTCACCCCCCCAGAGCATCTCACCTGTCCATGTTCCACCTGCATCCCCAGCTGCTGCTGCTTCCAGCCCCACACATGCTGTTCCTGCTCACTCCCCTAATAAATCCCTGTCTGTGGGCAGCCCTCTACCCCCTCCCACCCATCCTGTTCCTTCTCATCGTGTCATTGAAGAGACCCAGACTCCCCAGTCAGTGACATCCACTCCACCAAAAGCCAAGACCACTCTTAACATCAGTGTCTCATCTTCCCCTGCAACACCTCCCAAGCTAGCGCCTCCTACAATCTTACCCAAACCAAAAAGCCCACTCAATATTGTTTCTCAGACTCCTCCCATCTCCCCACCTCCGTTGGTCTCCCCTCCCCCCACTATTGGAAAACCCATTTTCTCCGTCCCCCTGTACGTCCCAGTCACCACAGCTCAAGTTAGCCCCCCCACACCCACTCAGTCCCTCTCCACCCCTGTGGTGCTGGTGACCAGCCTGAGTCCTGTTGGCGAGGGCATAAACACGCCCTCTAGAATGACCCCGAGTGGACTTACAACACCATCAGGACGCCAGACCCCTTCTGGGCGCAGGACCCCTTTGGGCAAGGCTGGTGAAACAACCTTACGTCAAGGAGTCCCACAGAAACCCTACACTTTTATGGATGAGAAAGCCAGGTAAGAAATGAAGCATTGAATTACAATAGATATACGCATATCAGCATTACTGAGCCTGCCACTGCTTGCAGTCAGGTTGTTGAAGAATTCCGCATCTGTTAACACAATGGGTGTCTGTTGAAAAGGGGCCGTTTTGCTGTGATCAGAGAGTGTAAGGAGAATGCCACAGGAAAGCTCTTCATGGCCAAGATTGTACCATATGAGCCAGAAAGCAAACAGGACGTGCTGAAAGAATATGACATCCTCAAGGCGCTTCATCACGAGAAGATCATGGCTTTGCATGAGGCATACGTCACGCCTCGCTACCTGGTCCTCATTTCTGAATACTGCGCAGGCAAGGAGATGCTCTACAGTCTCGTTGACAGGTCTGTGTGTTGCTGTGTTTTTATTTTTTCGGTTTACAGTCTGGTATCAATTTCTTCTTAGGCTACATCAGTCTGCAAATATGCCTTATAACTATTTATTCACTGTCTGCCCAAATCAATGCTTATTTTTTATTCGTTATCCAGTTATTCAATGTCTGCTTGTCTTCCCCAGGTTCCGATATTCCGAAGACGATGTTGTAAATTACGTTGCGCAGATGTTACTCGGCCTGGATTATCTGCACGGCCGCCGTATCTTGCACTTGGATATTAAGCCTGACAACATCATGGTCACCTACAATAACATCATTAAAATTATAGACTTTGGTAGTGCACAAAACTTCAACCCGTTGTTCCTCAAGCCATACAGCCAGGGCCAGGGAACGCTGGAATTTATGTGTGAGTAGCACGTTCACACCAATAAGATGCTTGCCATTTCTAATGCAAAAGGTGTGTCAGCAATAGGTTTAGGACAGGGCTGGCTTGCCCTATTGGGGACACAGGCGATCACTTAGGATGCCATCTGATTAGGGGGTGCGAAAGAGAGCGTAAAAATATGTGAAGAAATACCTCTGATTGCATTCTGTAGCATTACAGTCATTTACACCTCTTTCAATATTGTCTCTACTTTTCTTGTAAAACAGACAGGAACTAGCTAGTTAGCAGGTTAACGGCCAGATACCCGGTGCTATTGAATCTCCGCTGAGACACGAGAACACCCAGGGCTGGCCCGGGTTTAGTAAAATACATCAGATTGTATTTATGAGCATTATTCCCATCCTGCCTATTACAGTTTGTGAATAATTTTTGTTTCCATCAGCTTTCTATTTTTGTTTTTCACTGTATGTTCATATACCAACTACCCTCCCAAAATATTCTTATCCTCTTGCTCTAAAAGCTCCTGAAATGGTGAAAGGGGATGTAGTGGGCCCCCCAGCGGACATCTGGAGTGTAGGTGTCCTGACGTACATCATGTGAGTACCATCCACTTGTTAATATTTAATTAAAAGTTCAACCAATCAAAATAATGAATAATGAATAATAATAATAACAATGAATAATGAATAATAACAGAAGGTCCATAAAAACATATTCAGAAGATTTAGCTCTTCATGTTGGGGTTTAAATCACATTAACCACTGTACACAGTTTAAGAGAGGATTCCACCTAATTTGATGAAACTCTAAATATGATTTTTTAATATGTGCTTAGGCTCAGCGGAAGGCTACCATTCCAGGAGGCCAACCCAGCAGATACAGAAGCCAAGATACAGTCCGCAAAGTTTGACCTTTCCAAGCTCTACCAAAATGTATCCCAGAGTGCCTCATTGTTCCTTAAGAAGATCCTGTGTAGTTATCCATGGTGAGACCTGCTTCATTAGTATTGTCTATAGCAGTCAGCTTCATCCTATCTCATTGGCTTTTAAAAACAATGTGTGACGACAGTGATTGTTGAAATGTGATAACTGTTTATTTGTGTGTTGTGTTCCAGGGCACGTCCAACCATTAAGGACTGCTTCAACAATTCCTGGCTACAGGATGCCTACCTGATGAGGCTACGTCGTCAGACACTCACCTTTACCACAACGCGACTCAAGGAGTTTCTGGTAGAGCACCAGCGGAGAAAGTCAGAGGTGGCCACCAAGCACAAGGTCCTTCTGCGCTCCTACCAGAGCACTCCTGTAACCCCCACCACACCCAACATGCCCCTAACACCAATTACCCAGTGAGTGTAGTCATGGAAAATAAGCATGGGGAGTGGCTGAAGAAGAGCATTCCAGGGTTGAGAGAGAGGGGCACATTCCATCTCTTTGGGGTTGGGGACAAGAGTCTAACCACCCACAAGGCAAGGCTACAGTGGGACAACTGTACAGCTGCACAAATCTCGCACTGGCCTGGTGCCAAGAACCAGCCACTCTGATCTCACCAGAGAGACAAGGCAACATCAGAGTGGATTTCAAATGAAGATCCCATGGATTGTCTCACAGAGCATGCTTGGTGGTTTGGTGTTCTCAGCCCAGGAGCTATTACCCTAGTTCAAGTGCTCCCCTTGAACAGTTTTTTTAAAGCTTCCTCATTAATCTCTGGCAATAGGTTATGTCTGTTTGGCTGGGGACTACAGATCCATTGGGTTTAAGTAGACAAACTGTATTTTCTACTAAAGCTCAACTGTCTAAGACTCAGAGATTTAGTTTTAATATAAATAAGTCATGTAAAGGTGTAATTTTGTGGTATTTCCCAAGAACAAGCTTGGAACTTGAGGAATTGTGGAGAAATGTGGTGTATATCTTTTACTTCTAGCTTTTGTGAACCCAAGAACCTCCTTTTATTACCGATAGTTATTTTTGCAGAATAACTATCAGAATAAACCAGAAGCCGTGACTGGCTGGCACGCAATTCAACCAGATGATGCGGAGCATGAGAAATCCATGAGTTTGAATTTTTTCTTTTTGACTTTTATTATGAGAATATTGATAAAACAAGATAAGTGAATGTTAAAAAGCCGGGTCTCTTTACATTTATCTGCAATTATATGGCTAAGGCAATGATCATGCAATGTCATGTTACAGTGCATGACATAATGAGAACATTTGGTGTTTCCAGTGCAGCACAATGTGAATGCCATCAGTCCACAAAGTACTTTATGTCTGGTTAGATTTGCAAGCCCAAGGACAGATTGGAAACGTCCAGACGTGAATCCCACTTTGACACTGTGGAGCATGACTGCTGATTTGCAGTTACAGCTTTGCTATGTAGATCCCGAGACTGACGTTTGAACTGTAGCCAACTCTCATTTGGGAGTCCTACCTTTGTGGCAGAGTCCTCCTGAAATTTGTGTTAAAACTTATTTAAGGCTGCATTTGCTTCTATCTTGTAGAGCTTAATAAACAGCATCTTGAACAATGTCTGTTTGTCAAAATCCCATCATGGCAACACCCTGAATGCGATGCGCAAAAGTTGATTGTAAAGGTAAATGATAACCTTTAAAAAAATCACACAATGAAAAATATTTTGCAAAAATGTTTCAAGGAAATGATGTTCTGGCAAGATGTTTATGAAAACTACTCATCAAAAAGGGAAAAAAACGATATATTCTACAGGTGGTCATTTAAGAGCAGTGGCAGCTATAATGATATGAATATATCGTGTATGATACTTTTGTAATTTGTGGTGAGAAAATTGTATGTTTGTTTGGTAACCCCAATAAAAAACTGGATGTAACTTAATGTGGAGGTCCAAAGTATAGGACAGAACTTGTATTTCACTTGTCTGTAAGCCTTTTTTCACCAGATATGCCCCATAAATAATACCTTGTGTAATTCGAGTATGTTTTTGAGCTGCAGGCATTGAAGCATTCACAAGTTATGTTCAGAATACAAGTTAGAATTCACTTTGAAAGGTGTCATGCTTTTATGCTACACAATAGTCTAGCCCATGTCGTTCCGTAGCCACTTTGCAATTAGTGTGTGGAGAAAGGATTTTTTAAATTCAGTTTTGGACAGATAGCTGTTGTTTGTAACAAACCAACGGGTATGGATTTGTGTTTTTTTTTTGCAAAAGGTCTGGCATAGCATGTATTGTAGGACTGACATTGTTCAGATACAGCAAAACACTAGTTTTCCTAGTGTGGATTTTTTTTAGTAAATTGTAGCTAAATGATGAAAAAGCAATGTGACATGTTGTAGAAACTGCCTGAAGTTCTTTTTTTTCCAGTTCCAGGCAATATAACAATAAAAAAGTGATGGACTTCTACATCTTTACCTTTTATCCAAAAACAGTCATAATTAGAAACAGCAAAATGTTAAATTACATTTTTGGATATTGAAGCAATAATTATTTTAATTTAAATTCTTGAGAAAAATACTATGATATGTATGGGAGTCAATGTGTCATATCTTCATATGAGTTCTTGTGTAATGAAGACTGGAAATTAGTGATGGCACCAATACATTTCATCTGTTAATAAAATGGTAAACATTTCAAGATGTTTTGTGTTCAAGCATGAAACAGTTCAGTACTTTTTGTGCAATAAAGTGATATGTAGCTATCATAACCACCAGGCACATGTCTAACCAGTATGCAAAATTAAATTACATTCAGTCTACAAGAGATTTCAGAGCATTCAGTACAAAAAATTATCGAGACATTTTGTATTTCCTTATCAAGTTGCTTGTATTAGAAAAGTGAACTCCCTACATATAGATTTTTTTCCCAATACGGACATTCATGCCAAGGATGAATGTCTGCTGTTGCGGTCTTAAATTGAGCATTAGACAGCCATGGTTAAAGTAAACCAGAAAAATTAGTACCTACACACACTCACTCACAAGCTGCCATTAGTTCACATGTGACCTTAGCTGTCCCATGCTTGGTGTTGCTAAAAGGCACATCTCAGTGCCAAGGAAGGCCAAAGGGCAGTAGGCACATTTCACAACGTCCAGAGAGAACCTTCTTATTGCAAAAAACAGATATTTGCCTCACAAGTGTCAGACTCTGTCATTTTAGATCTTCAATCTGAATGACATTGTCCATTCTGTGATTTCTAGTGACAAATCTATTAACAATAAAAAAAAAGTATGTAAGCTGTTTATTTTCTTGTGGTTTGAGTTGCTATTTATTTATCTGATACAATGACTGTGGAATCTTTTACAGTTTTGTGAAATTACTAATTTAACTCTGGTGTGGCTCAAAAGCATGACAACTGAGAAACCAAACAGTCCTAATAAATAATGTTGTGGCGCAAGGTGCAGTCAGTATTTTGTGGCCATGGACCTGGATGTATGTGTGTGTTTTCCTCCTGTAGCGGGTTCTGAACATGGATAGACCTTCCCCAAATTTTATTTTTAGCAGTAGTGAGGGCAAATGACCAAAAGCAAGAAATCAAGAAATCTAAACCAAAGTGAAAATCTGTGATTCTCAGTCTCACAAATACGCAAAATGAATGTCACCAGCAAACAAAATCTCAAAATTAAATCCATGCCAGAATTAACCAGGAACGTCTGCAAAATTGGCTGTCTTCCATCTGTATTCCATATAGATTACAAACTGATTCCATTCTGAAGAATAAAAACACAGTGGAAACTGCTTATAGAGATAAAAGTTATAGTGATCAACCGCTTATATGGGTTAAAAAGCTTGGGAGAGAATAACTTCTGTACAGATACTGTTAAAATAATTTACTTAAAGTTATCAAGTAGCCGCTTACAGTGGTCATTATTGCTCTGATGTATATGACAACATATAGAAAAAATTAAAACGAATTAATTCTTCTTCATTATTATTATTATTTATTTTACTTTACTTCGATAGCCCTACTCAATTAGCGGTAACCTGTTTGCTTCTGGCTAGCTACCTGAGGCTAATGCTACCTGAACAGAAAACACGACGGGAGAAAAAGTCAATTTCTCTAAATGACAAATATAGAGTCATAAAAGCTTATGATAAACTGTCAAAAACAAGCCACTGTAGAGATGCAGCAGCAGAACTACAATACGCTATATTTTATATACAGTACTGTATTATAAGGTATTTTTACAGTAATTTAATTTGTGCAGCGCTGTAATTTAAAAAACGTTAATGTAATAAATATACAAATGTAACTTAGATTGTAATCTGCCTGACACATAAGGAAAAGTAAAAAAATAATGACCATCCGCTTATAGAGCTCAATTCCACCCAGACAGGTGTGATTACTATATGCGGTTTCCACCGTACTTAAAAAGACGGCTGAATATATACGCGTGCCTGCTCTTTGGCCTGTTCTGGGGTGCGTTTTCCAAAAGCATGGTTCCTAACAAGAGCTCTTGGGAAACACACCCCTGAATGGTTTCCAATAAAAACTTCAACATCTTCCGTCTTCATTCATCTATCTTTTAATGAGTATTCTGCATTTATTTGTATGATGCTTTAAATTTAGATGACAGTATTTTTAAATATTAGATATTACAAGTTTTTAAAATACATTACCACATCAAAGTACAAAAATGCAACAACAAAGAAATAATAATAAATCAAATCATTGTACAATGCTGACTTCTAACACTACGCAAGGAGACAGCACGAACTTCGCATCGATAGTCTGCAGTAAGGAAATCTCGATGGACAAAAACAACGACCAAAAAGTTTCTAAGGAGATTTACGTATATTTTGCTGCAATGGAAGACCCATTCCTATGTGTGTTCATTTATGCCTCTTACTAAATTAATTGGTTATTTTCTTTAGTCCTTTTGCATTTTTAGTTATTACAGTTTACTGTTCTGTTAGGCAAGGAATACTAATTACCCTAGCAGGGTAATTAATCGCACAGAGCGCGCGAACTTTAGTGACTCTCCCTAACCTGCTTTCTCTTTTGGACTGTTTCAAGGCTCCCCTGGTTTCTTGGCAGGCAGAAAAATAGTTTTGAACGAACTTTACCCAAACTTTAATCAGGAGTTAAGGCAACGATTAAAAGCACAAAACTTACGTTCGAAGAATCTCGTGTGTATTTAACGACAAATCTCGGTTAATGTTTCTAAATGAATGCAAAATATCATTGCATTAATACAACCGAAAGTATGAGCTCAGGACGATCGTAGAGGAGATGTATTTTTAAAACTCGTTTGCAACCCTAGATTTTACACAATCTTAAACGGGCGACGCATTGTGTGCGGACGATTGTCTGGGCTAACGTACTTTATAATTTACCCATATATGAAGGAATCCCATAGGTAACGTCTGAGAATACAGCCGTAACGGGATCTGTCCATAATTCGCCTTGCAGTAAAGCCGCCATAAATACCCGGTGGAGGGGGCCCCAGCGTTGCAAAATCGAAAGCTTACTCTGACCTCGCAACTTGCTTGTCTGGCGTATAAATATGTGTTTTATTTTGTGACAGCATACCGGCTTCCCAACCATGCAACGTTTTAGTGTTCACAATTAAGAATAAATTTTATCCTAAATATATACACCTTAGTGACTTGTGAAATTTACTTGAAAAATAAAGTTTTATATTAAAAACAATTACGAAAAATGTATTAAATGTCTTCACTCTCGTTGTAAGATACTGCAATAATTTACTTCTACTAAGTTACTACGCGTAACTATTAGACGTTCAGGCCTACAGTTAAAATATTTTAAGGTATGCATGCCAGCGATGTATGGAGAGCAGCCCGATATTCCATATATATGTATCCTAGGATGAAAGAGGGGGCCCTGAATAGTGACATTGTGCCCGGCTTCCTGTTGCCGTCGGCTGCGTACTGTGCATGCTTTATCACCATTTATTCATTATTCTCAGCAGATCGGCGCGGCCGCCGTCCTTGGGGACTTCAGGCTCGCCGAATCATTGTTCTGACGAGGAGAGGGTGATGCTCCTCAACAGGACATTCAGATTGGAGGAGCAGTGCAGAAGGCTATTTATAGTTATAGGGCATACGGCTGTAATACTTGTTTAAAATACGTAAAGTTGTAGATGAGAACTTAGACGACAAAAGGCCTCTGTTTTATGTTAATGCAGACAAGTCTGTGATAAGGCAGATCGCGTTTATTCAAAATATTCAACTTTGAAATTAGGTTTCGATTTTCATTTTAAATGTGCCGATAATATTCTATTATGCAGGGTCATTTTCAATAGCCGCGTGTGTTCGTTGTTGTTAATTTTATGGTATTTTTTGTAATGAGTTGAATATTTGTAGTACGTGTACAATAAATCTGTATTTGTATTTGAGAGGAGTTTCATAGGCGGAAGCCTCAAATATCCGAAACATTACCGCTTTAAGAGGGAGGGGAAGCCTTGAAACGGTCAAGTTCCATGTTTGTATCTTGAATTTGAGAGCCGAGCCGAACTCCATGTTGTAACAAACTTACCCACTAGAAACTCCTCTTTTTATTTTTTTATCTAATATTTCTACATTTTTCATAATTTTGAGCGCGGCGGTTTTTATGTATATTTATGCATACATAATGCTTTTAATCAACTAACGTGAATGCTAATCATTTTGCAAACAATATAATATTTAATCGTAAACACCTAAGTATCAATATCATCATAACGAGAGGGAGAGAAAAAAAAAAAACAGAAACTTTACGCTGCACTTATACTGGATTTCCGGAGCTAATGGACCACACGTCCTCATCAGTAATCACGCAAGTTAGCAGAGATCAGGAGGTGAATACTCCATTGCGAGAGAAGGGTAAGTTTTTACAAGTTTGTGCCGCAGACGCTTCGCGGGCGTCCGGAGAGGATTCCCCGGGCCGCTGTTTTCCAAAGTCGCCTTGCCTTTTGCGGCAGAAGGAAAACATTCCCCTTCAGGTTAAACTTCTTCCACTATATCAATACGTGCTTCTCCAAGAACAACTTAAAAAGGTGCTATTGTCGGCAGCAGTGTAGGAAGAAGCTCCTTTGACAGTTCATGACATTTGTGGCCAGCTACACCATGGAGATAAGTTATTAAGGCCGTCTTTACGTAAAGACCTTCGCGAAGAATCGTAGAAATGTACAAATTATTCACATTTAATACTTTTTTTTAAAGGATGTGCCCTAGCTTTAGAATTAAAACTTCACATTGTCTTTGCCCTGTGTAGGGGGCGGGACCTGCGCCGTCCATCCCTGCCCTGGCGCCTTGTTAAAGTTAATATGGGATTTAGTGTATTATAATAGAGGCATTGTTCTGTACAATTAAAAAGCGTGTCTGAGTATGCTGTTTGAGTACTGGGTACCGCCGAATAGGTAAGCGGCGGCCGGCGGCTCCTGTGCGCGCAGGGTGTCCGCCCCGCATGCAGCCCCCAGCCTCCATTGCTGTCCATGTGCAGGCATTAAATAAAACAGCCATAACTGTAATATACACATATATATATATATATATATATATATAT
>JAODKN010000037.1:7508505-7524466 GCA_026774425.1 Petrocephalus zakoni
TACTCTTCCCATGGTTGTTGACATTTCTGTCTTAATAACTGAGTGGATTATGATCAGAGGAAGGTTAAGTTTAAAATTAAAATATTTAAATGTAATATATTTTTGAATTTCTCCTGGTACTTATTTTAAATGGGTCATAAAAAATATCAGTAATTATCAATATCGACCGATATGAAACACTGATATCGTGATACAGTTTTTAGCCATATCGCCCAGCCCTACACATACGTACAGCTAAGCAAGAGGGCTAGCTTTCCTGTTAACTATGATTATCGTGATATACCGAAGTTTGACAAAGTGATGACAGAGATATGCTAGGCTACCCGAAGGGGCTAAAGGGCACATAGCTTATCATTATCTGTGGCTAACCTCACATTATTGGGTGAGTTAGTGGATGTCTTTTAAAATATTGTTGCATTGCAGTGACACTGCAGTATTTATGCTTTGAAATATTTATATGTATAGATTTTAATAACACATCCATTTTACAAGCCATAATTATTTGTGTGGTACATAGGGAAACTAAATTACTAAGTGTTCTGCTCCCCGTTCTTCTGGGTTTCTGTGCATCTAATGTACTGTCAGCTGATTTTATCCAAGAAGCTTATATGAAGTATTTAACAAGTTCAGTTTTCTATATCTTGATTACAGTTACCTTTAGTTACCGCTTACATTTTGAATTGCTGTACGTAAATGTTTAAGTATGTGTGTAATAAACAAAAATTTCCTGGCAGTTCGCAAGCAACTATTTCTCTTAAGGATAGCGACAATATCATTGAACATGCTTCAAGAGCCCTGTTTCCCCGTAGAGGTGCGAAAGAACTTCCCATGATGTAGTAGCAGCTCAAGTAACAAAGCATAAAGTTAGACAAGAAGAAGCTAGCAGTATCTGTTATAGTGCAACTGGAGTCACTCTGATGAGGCGGCAGCTAGATCCCCTACAGCCAGGGGATTTCGCTAAAACGTGCTGAACCTCCTTCATAGAGAGCTGCAATTCGAGCCGTGTGAGTCTGAGTAACGGAGTCTGAGTCCGGCGACCTAATTGGTCAAGCTACCAAACATGAGAAATCCACCTATTTCTGAACAGTTTCCCTCCACACCTGAATTGCTATTGCCATTCCATGTCCTGCTGTCATGCTGCTGTCATGCTGTTCAGAGCACCAAACGCACAAAAGTTCAATAAATCACAGTTATGTGAAAAACCCTCGTTCTGATCAAGGACAGGAGGGAGATGATATATTTTCCCAACGAGTTTATGTATAAATTTAGTACTGGTCAACATTACAAGCACCCTTTCTTTTTAGCAAATGATGCAAAGTTGTTTTTAGAGTAATGGTGGACGGTGAAACAGCTTTGGCATCTATTACAGTAATATCTGTGATACGGCACAGGAAATTGCTACACTGAAATGTTGTCATAGCAATTATCAGTACCCTTCATACAAATCAACATCCAAAGAAGTTAAGCCTTGAGTGACATTCAGTGATCTGGAATGATGGTTTCAACCTTTACCATATCCTCACATACATTTGAGAAGGACTTCACTGGCCACAGCCAAGGAGGACCCTACTGTTGAAAGACGATCATAGAAAGACACAACTGATCTTGGCCCAAACCCACCTGGGGAAACCTGGGAAAATGTTATGTGGGCTCATTAAACCAACATGGAGCTTTTTGGCAATTTGTTTATAGGTGATGAAATTAAGCTCATAAGGAAAACAATACCTCACCTCCATTTCATTATGGTGGAGATTCCATAACATTGTGGGGCTGATTTACAGGCATTGGTACTGGAGGCCTTTAACATATTAAGAGAATCGTGAAATCAGGGCATTACCCCGTGTTAGAAAAGTAGTTTTGAATTAAATATCATGGGTCTGCTAGCAGGACAGTGACCCCAAACACAATTCCAAAGCACAACAGAATCGTTAAACAGGAAACATTGGACTCTGCTAACCTGACCGGCAATGAGTCCTGATCTAAATCTGATTGAATACCCTGGAAAGATCTGAAGTCTGCTAATGGCAAACAATTCAAAACGTAGAACACATTCCGAATGAGTGGTGGGGGAATATACCAGCAGAAAGGTGCAAGAAGCTTATAGATAGTGGTACAAAATGTTTGGAGGCTGTCGTCACTTTTAAGTGTTGTGCAAGTATTAGAGAAGGATGCATTTAATAATAATCCTTTATTAATTGCTATTTGCGCACCATATGAGTGCAAGTACATTGAAATGTTCTTTTCATCTTCCCCAATTTTGCTTTCCATATCTTGGTGGAGGGGTTATAGCACAGGGTCAGCTGACATACAGCACTCCTGGAGCTAGGGGTTATGGGACTTGGTTAAGGTCCACGGGCATGTGACTATTCTGCTGAAGCCGGGGGTTGAACTGTTGACATTCAGACTAGTGGTACACATGCCCACTGAGCTACTCACCGCCCCTGAACAGGTGGAGCTGGCCTCGAACCCACAATTAAAGAGCTGTCAGCCTCCAAGCCCCACGCTAATCCTGCTAAGCCACATTTAATGCCGCCTGGCCATATTTCTCTCTTTAGTGGAAAAACAACATCTAAGTTGAAACTTTTGGCAACTTTTTTTTTGGACATCCTGTTACAATATTCTGATGATCAGAAGCTGATGAATTTCCAGTTATTTCTGACTGTAATATCATCCCATCCTGTATGTGGCCGAATCCTGTTCCTAACTGTGTAATGTGTCCTTCCTCTTGGTTTCCTCTTGTGTGCCAAAAACGTGTAAAGATGAATTCTCTCTCAAAATTGCCCTTAGCCTGGGACTGTGTGTGAGCGTGTGTCCTACATCAGCGGCCCCTTTCGAGGTCCTGCTCGCTGGGGCTCTGGGCTCACTGTGGCCCTGTCCTGGATAAGCGATTATGGATGATCGATGTATATGTTTTATCACCTCTAAAACTGATTACGCCTTTGACAAAGCAGCCATATGGTTTTGTTCTGTGTTCTGTTTGAAATCTTGTGTAACGTCCTTGATAAGCTGTAGCTATCTATATATTTTGTTTGAGGAGTTGATACATTATATCTGAGGAGGAGTTGTTTTTTTTTCTGTCCTGTCCCTCCGTTTTTATGCTTTTAAGCCATGTTTACCCAGATTGATTGAATGATTGCTATGTGAATTAGACCATTTCTTTTCAGGATAGCTTGTTCTGTTTTATATTATATATATATATATATACTGTCGCTTGACCCCATGTGTTAAAATGAAGGCTTCCTGTTTGCAGGTGCCCCAGCACATGTGACCTCCACCACCAAAAAACCTCGCAGTCGGGGCATATTCCATAGTCTCTTCTGCTGTCTCTGTACTGATGATGCGGACCAGCTCCCTGTCAATAACAATGCCCCCCTCCAGGTGGAGGAGAACGGAACGGTCTCAAAGGTAAGTCATTTCTTGCACTCTCTAGATGTGTAGTAGGTTATTATTGGAAGGGTCCTCTACAACTGGCAAAAGTTCCATTTATTTTTTTTGTTTTTGTTTTTATGAGATGTTTCAGGATAAACATGGAAGAAAACTTCAAGAATTGACTTGTTTTATTTCTTCAGCTTGGTATCTGGTTAATTAATTGTGTTGCCTCAGGTTGATTCATGGTGAAATATGTTATTATGGCTCTTTATAATGGCTTGATATTTAGGGAACAGATTGTCACTTCTTTCAGGTACACAGCAGATAATCTGGGTTCAGGGTGGGTGTGACTCTCTCGCCATGTCAGCATGTTCACTTTTAGCACTAGTGTGCTGCACCGCTTCTGAATCCTGTGCTCTGTTCTCCAAGAGCCCTCTGAGCTATCAGAAACTGACAGGTTGTGTACTGCAGGCCCTCAAAAACATGTGAAAGCCCTTTGAACATTTTTGCCCTCTGAACCTTGGGAGTCTTAATTGCACAATTGCACATTGTTCAGAATACTAACTTGCATCCTGCTCTTGCCCTGAATGTTGTAAACATTTGAATGCTACATGGTTTATAACCACTGTGAACTTCTGGAACAAAAAGTACTTTGGCAAGGCTTTTTAACATTGCAGCCAGTCATGGTGCTGTAGGTAGGCTATATGAATACTATCATCATTTTGGACACCAAGAATATTGCAAGCTCTTTGAACACCTTGATCTACTGGAGCACTTTCTGTTCTTTCAGGAACTTCAGTTCTGTACACTCTGGTTGAAATTTGAGCCTGAACATCTGAACGCAGAGCTGACTGCCACATACTCTCTGGACACAGATTGTGGAACACTTTGAGCCTTTTTTGAAAATTACCACATACTACGTCTTCTAAAGAGAGGTTGCCTGAGAACGCAGCAGTGCATTTAGAAATACTGAGACTGTGGATGAGCATGATTTCAAAATACTACAAGTCTTTTAAACAAACTAAATGCTGAATGTTGTACTGAACACTTGAAGTATCGTTGTGACCCTGAAAGACTTTTTAAGGTTTTTTGAATCACTGCTATGTTTTATGAGCCTTCTATTATCATAGAAACTATTATAAAGTGGAGTCATCACCATGAGCAGTGTGTTTCTACAGAACAGTATAAGCTGTCAGAACAGCGCAGGTCATGTGCACAGTGCTCGCAAACGCGGGAGATCTGGGCAAAAATGGCAAAGTCTGTTCCATATTACACCCACAAAAAATGTTAAATTCTCTGTTCCCATCAGGAGGAGGACAAAGTCATCAGTTTGGGCCTATTTGGGGAAAAAAATTGTATCTCACTTATCCTGCCAAGCAGGCGTGTCCCTAACATGCAAACTTCTGATGCTTTGTTTTAAAGTGAGCAGGCCCATTCATTTCGAAAGGCAGTGCAACCCTAGTCGGCAGTCTCTGGTCACATGCCAGCTTCCCGAGCACGCCAGCCCTGTGAATATGGGGCTTTAGTCTGCCCCCCTGTGGACATAAATTTCACACACAAACGTCACAGATTTTTCTTTTTTTTATTTTATGCACAGTTTCATATAATAAACCTCAATCCCCAGTAAAATATATTTAACGTTAATACAGCCTTCATGTTAAATTGTGAATGCCTTATACTAGTTTCCTTAAAACCATACGAAAAGAGAGAAATCCGGGCTGTTAGCCATCTATAGCTCTTATGTACTTTCTGGCACTTGCATAGTCTTATTAGGTTCTTACAGTGTTAATAGTTGTATTAGGGTGTAGTTCTGTAGCTGCTGCGTAGCTCCTGCTATAGAAAGTACTTGTACTTGAACCTGGCCACTCATCGTAAGCTTAGGTTAGCTGGCCATATGCCTAGCTGGCTCCCCGACAGCATGAATATTAACAGTGTGCTATTTGCTTGCTTTTGACCGAAGTGTCTGCTTATTATGTAGGTCCCAGCATGTATGTTTGTTTGTTTGTTTGTTTAGCCTTGTTTCTGAAGGGTCTTGTACTTTTCATTTTGTAGGTCCCAGCAAAGCCATTGCTGCCTCAGATAAAGTCTAAAGATGCGGGGAAAATCTGCGTGGTCATTGACCTGGACGAAACACTAGTGCACAGTTCATTCAAGGTAAAGGCAGGCAGAAAACCCGTAAAGTGTAGAGCCGCTAAGCCAAGTACAGCTTTAATATTTGAAGTCCACATTTTGGTTTGATACAGATCCAAGTAAACCTTTCAGGTGTTGGCACGTGTTGATTTTTGTGACGGCTAGTGTTATTCTGCAAGAATGGATATTTATTTTGGAGGCACACTGTATATTTTCTTTTCGGTCTTAAGGGAAATTTGAGTTTTTGTAGTTTGGTAAAGGATGAGTACTAAATGGTTACATTTAATCTACTATAACAATTATAACTTATGTGATTAGACAGGAGAAAATGTTTCTTATAAAAATGTTTTATGTATTAATTTTTTGTATTTTATTTTTGCTTTATTCAGCCGGTGAACAATGCCGATTTTATCATTCCAGTGGAAATTGATGGAACCGTTCATCAGGTAAGGGCAATGATCTGGATGGATAAAAAGTTATATAAGTGCTAAATACCAACTCAAAATCTTTGTGTGATGGGATTTCACTGTTAATGTGTTCTTCCTCCATGAAAGAGCGTAATTCTTTCACCTTGTGATTGTCCACTCATGAGTCTCACAATATTCTCTGCTGGACTGAACTTTTAAAGACCCAACTTAAGCAAGCTTGGAGCTGTGATGAAGACTGATGACAACTTTCCCTGGTTTGAGCCTGTTTCAAGTAATCCAGGATAGGCTTGTTTAACCTGGGAAAGCCTATTCAGGATGACTTGGTTCGGGATTAAGGCCAATAGCTACAGATCGAAAACCAGGAAACCGTAGTCTGGAGAGAATTGAAACTGAGAATGAGTACCTTCTAATGGATAGATGGATTCATTACACGTTTGTGACATATAAGTGAGATGATGCAACCATACAGCTTTCAAGCAGCTTAGGTACCAGTGCTGTTAGGCCAAACCTCCGGTGAGTGACCAAGCTTAGGTAGCAGTGCTGTTAGCCCAAACCTCCAGTGAGTGACCAGGCTTGGGCACCACTGCTGTTAGGGCAAACCTCCAGTGAGTGACCAAGCTTAGGTAGCAGTGCTGTTAGCCCAAACCTCCAGTGAGTGACCAGGCTTGGGTACCACTGCTGTTAGGGCAAACCTCCAGTGAGTGACCAAGCTTAGGTACCAGTGCCGTTAGCCCAAACCTCCAGTGAGTGACCATGAACAAGTACAAAATTTTAGAAGTTATATTTTATTATTACCGTCTGAAAACCAAGTTAGCTAGATATTGTGTGTTCACGTATTTTCCTCTAATCTAGGTGTACGTGTTAAAACGGCCCCATGTGGATGAGTTTCTTAAACGAATGGGAGAATTGTTTGAATGTGTGCTGTTCACTGCAAGTCTAGCTAAGGTAAGTACCTACAGATCTTGCCTGTTCCTTTCTTTCTATCTGTCTTGCTAAATACTACAATTGTACCTTCTATTATCCATCATCCGACTCTGCGATTCGATTCCATCACACACCGGCTCTCTGCTGCTCTGGTGCTGTTGCAGTATGCAGATCCCGTCTCCGACCTGTTGGATAAGTGGGGAGCATTTCGGTGCCGGCTCTTCCGGGAGTCATGTGTCTTTCACCGTGGAAACTATGTCAAGGATCTCAGCCGCTTGGGCAGGGATCTCAACAAAGTCATCATTGTGGACAACTCTCCAGCCTCCTACATCTTCCACCCAGACAATGCTGTGCGTGCTACCCGTCTCATTTTATAACAATCCCAACCCAAAACCCGTTATTCATACTGCTGTTTATGCGAGGGACAAACGACGACTTGGTGTGGCCCAACGCAAAGCAAAAGTTGAAGCAGTTTATCCCACTTACACCACGGCTAACTAAAAATAATAATAGAAGTCATGGTTATTTTTTCAGGAGAAATTTCTAATTTTTCAGCTGGCATTTGGTTAAGTCCTAGTGTGCTCTTAAAAATATAATCCCTATAAGAGCAGAATGAATAAATAAGGCCAGGCTGCTCACTGTGTCACTGGAAGCGACAGGTCTGTTAAGTTACCATAGAAACCATGAAAAATAAGGAATTAAGTTATTCTTATAAAAATGATTGCCTATTTATTAGTAAATAATCACACAGGTTTTTATTTCCATGTTTCATAAAACTTTAAAGCGCATTGATATAGAACTGTTATCAGGGTGCAGGAACTACCTCTGCGGTTAGACAAAAATAATCAGCACCTGCCTGTTATCTCTGGACCAATTAGAAAATAGTATTTATCAAAACCGTGGTACAAGTTGTTTTCAGCCTGTAACTTAGAACCTCCATTAAAGCCTGGTGCTACATATTGTATCACCTACCAGTTTAATGTGTTCCTTTATGCTCCCTTCCTCCTCCTGTGTGCTCAGGTACCTGTAGCCTCCTGGTTTGATGACATGTCCGACACAGAGCTGCTCGATCTAATCCCGTTCTTCGAGAGACTGAGTAAAGTGGACGACGTGTACACAGTTCTTAAGCAGCAGAGGACTATAAGCTAACCGAATCAGAAAGGAGCTGTCAAGCACAGGGGCCGAGGAGGCGGGCCTGTATGCCGCCTCCTTCTTGGACTGGCTGCTGCCCTTCCTATCAAAATCTACCCAGAATTCCAATCATCAGAGGCCACCTGGCCTGTTTGGAAGGGCGAAAGAGTGTTTGAAGAACCTCTGTATTACAAAATGTATATACTGTTCTTAACACTTGAATATGTGTTATTTCTTTTTGTACTTTTTTTTTCCTCATAAGGCATGTTTGACGGAAGGTCTGTTTTAGAGACATGGTTAACCCTTATGAAAGAGGCACAAAAGAACTTAATCTGTTTTCAGTAACGACACCATTCTCTTTCTCCTTGGGCTTATATCAGGGATTGAATTACATTCATTCCTTTGTTATTTTGACCTTACCTCAAATGCCCAAGTTGGTTTTTGAACAAAATCAAAAATGGCAATCAAGAAAAGTATCCTGAATACGCTGTTCCTTTCACACCCATGTAATATGGTATGGAGTTAATTCAGTACCACAGTGTTCAAAACCTTTTAGCACAGTTAACTTACAAAGTAACTTGTCATGATGTATGTCAAAGCACTATAGCATGCTTTGAGTATTTTTGACTACTTTAGCGTTTTAGTCTTAAGTACAGTAATTCTGAAATCATGGAAACATTGTATCAGATGTCATGCATCACAGGTTGTAGCATATATTATAAAATGCATTTTTCATTTTGCAAACAAAATTCCAGATTTTATCCCTTGTTTGACTTTGTAAATTCAGCATGTAGTTGGGTACTTTTTTTTAATTTTTTTTTATTTTATTTTTTAAGATTCAGCGTGCCAGAGATGGAATACTTTTAAAAAATAGCACAACAAAAGTGCCTTCATCTTGCAGTCTTTGCCTTCAGCCTGATGTAACCTCAAAAGCCTGAGAAGGTTCTTCAGGTTCTTCACCAGAAGTGCCAATGTGATTGTGGTGAACTACTTTTTATACTAATAAGGATCAGGATAAGCACAGAACAGGTGCAATTGGTCGCAGTGGTTGCTTTTAATTTTTATTAGAACAAATATTTCAAAAACTGTGCCTTTGTTTTCCATGTCTTGTACTGTGCAGAGAGGAGTACATGTAAAGTAAAATTGGCTTGAGAGTTTTTGTATATGGATGACAAAAACACATGGTTTTTTACAAGCACAATAATCCCTCCTGTTTTGTAATACTACTCATTTTTCAGTTGCAGTCCATATGTAGTGGATTGGAGATAATCAAGTATAAATATATATATTTGCCATTTTTATTAATCTTTCCAAGCCAGATATTTCACATATAATACAGGTAGGACAAGTAAATCGGTACTTTCTAATCAATATTTGCGATACCAGTTTTCAGCTTGTTGGTCTTACGGCTGCTTTAATACAACAATTATCCATTTTTTTTCTCTCTTCCCGGTTTTTGTTTAGAGTGAGTATATAACACAAATTCAGCAGTATAGTTGGCTGTGCTGCCAGCAGTTTTAACTAGATATTTATGGATCATAATTCTAACAAAAAGCTGGTAGGTTTCATCAAGCTATTCTGACTTCTCACTCGACACTGAATATTGGTTTTTAGCTGATCTGTAATCTGTGCTTTCTTGTCAGTTTTTTTTTCTCTCTCTCTCTTTTTTTTTAAGTAGGCTTTGCTCAATCCTGAGTAGGAATGAAGATGTTTACTTTTGGAGGACCCCGTACTTTCCCTCTCCACATCAGATGTCATTGGTTTTGTGGTTACACGTGATGGACCTTAAAATAGCGTAAAATTGCACATTTACATAAGGTTTCAAGTTACCCTGCCGTTGTGACCATATGTTTGGAGGTCTAATAAAAAATATTCAGGCAGTAAATTCCACAATAAACATACCAGTATTACAAAACATGACTTCTGTGTAAATAGCAGTAACGATGGTATGTCAGTAACGTACTGCCACTTGCCTTCATATTCAATTTGTCTGTTTTACACACAATGCAATAAGCTAACATAAACTGTAATACGTAAAGGAGTGTGTGTATAGCCGTAATTCTTAACAATCGATTTGGCTCCAGTGAAATGCCTTCTGTAAATCTACTTTTGAAAACAATGTTAGCATCTTGTGCTGATTCCATTCCCTCTTATTAACGAAAAGACAGGCAGAAATGTACGCAGGTTAGTTACGCAGCCGTTTGCCTCTTACTGTATTTCTCCTGTATTTATATACAAACCAGCATATATTCAGATGTATATGTTTGGTCATTGCACAGTAATAAATTGGCATTAATATATGGTATACTTGTGATCTGGGAACACTGAGATTGTAACCTAGTTTTGAAAGTCTGTTATTAATTGTACTTTACTGTATGAAATATGAATTATAAGTGATTAAATTAATTACCTTTGTCTGGGAGCTTTTGTGAAGTCTATTAGTATAAGGGTTTTTTATTTATTTTTTTAATAGTTTTACAGTCAATGAAGGACAACCTGGGATCTCCCAGTGAAGCATGTTTTATTCAAAGAGGACATACTGATTTTATTTAACAACAATCCCACAGAATCTTCTAGTTGAATTCAGAAAAGATGATGTGTGTGTACAGAGTGACATTGGAAGGTTAAAGCTAGTTAGTTTATATGCATTATGAAAATAACATTGCAAAAACATTCTGGAAATACTGAATGCAACTTAATGAAACATCAATTGTATATTTATTTAGGTAAAATTATAAAGTAGATTTTGCCTTTTTATTTTACTGTCATTGCAGTAGTCAACAACTAACTGTGTAGGAAACGGCTTACATAATTTATTGTTTCTTCTACATTATTGTCTACATGGACAAGGTGGCACAGTTTTCCCTCAAATCAAATCCTTTAATCAATATCTCTATAAATTCCTGAATGGCATTTATTTAATTGAGACCTTTTGGAGAAGTGAACCAATATGGCACACTGTATGGGAAAGGAGGCAATTTGGAGAGTTCATGTTCTTATAGTTTACATTTATGAAGAAATATGCTTCTTTCCTAATGTCAGCTCTTCTCTTGTCAGATCCTCTTCTCTTCTGAGAACCTGCTTGTTACAAGTCGTTTTCCTTTTATCCCTGCCCACTTTTCCTCCCATACTATAAACAATAAATACATATATATATTAATATTATCTTTCCCACCAAAGTAGACAACTCAGTCGATCATACATCTTCCACCTTCTAGTCGCTAATCACTGGTACAAGCTGAAAAATAAAAAACATATAAAATCACATAACTATTTGTCAATTAACCACTACGCATTCAAGTATACAATTATCAGAACAAAGGAAATCAATTTCTACTGTGAATATCACAACATTTACAGATTTATTTAAAAATATAAACATACAAATAAAGGTATTCCAAGAACTATGGCAGGTAAAGTAACAAAAATGATTTAATGGTGAAGGTTATACTTAAGTGATCAGATAAGGCTAATGTAACGTTTTGTTTTTACTTTGAATGTACAAATAAGTTTACAAACCACATACACATATCCCCTGCTTTACAAATGCTTGCTTTACGCCACTTGCTATTACTAAAGATCCAGGCCTCCATTAGCACCTGATTTGGCTAACCAAAAGAAAACCACGAAGGAGAAAAAAGGATAAACGCAAAAATAGTGTTTATCAGTGATCCAATTATAGATATACAGTCATGCACTGCATAATGACAAACCCCACATACGATGGTAGTCCCATAAGATTATAATGGCCTGAGAATTCCTATCGATAGCAACGTCGCAGGTGTCATAGCGCAATGCAATTAAAAAGTCGTGTTTGTGATGATTGGTGTATATAAACCTGCTGTGCTGCCAGTCATATAAAAGTATAGCACATACAGTTGTGTACAGTACATAATACTTGATAATGAGATTAAACGATTCTACTGGTTTAGTATTTACTGTACTTTTTATAATTATTTTACATAAGTGTACATACATTATTTCTACTTTATATAGGTTGTGAATTTATCATATCATTCCTACGTTTACTATATGTTAGTATAATTTTAGGTTTGTTGTGATATTTGGTATGAGTTGGTAGGTTTATTTTTTGGTCCAGAAATGTTCAAAAAATGTCCGCATATAAATTAACTTTAATTGCTTCTTCGCATTATGTCATTTTGGCTTGCAAAAGGACACGCTTTACACTATATGGACAAAAGCATTTTGACTCCTGGCCAGTAATCCATGGGATTTTTTGTCCTATTTTAAATCCATATTTATCAATATAGTGTTGGTCCCCCCTTGGCAGCTATAATGCATACCAAGACTTTATGGACAATTCTATGCTTCCAACTAGCACCTTCCAACAGTTTGGAGTAGGCTCTTTTCTGCTCCGTCATGACCCCCAGTGCACAATGCAAGGGCCAAAAATTCAAATCAATTTATTTTTATATAGCGCCTTCACAACAGGGTTGTCCCAAGGCACTTTTCATTGGTGTGTTGGGATAAAGACGTGGTTGGGTGAGTTTGGTGTGGAAGAACTTGACTGGCTCACACAGTCCTGACCTCAACCCCAACAAACACCTTTGGGATGAACTAGAATGGAGATTGTGAGCCCAGCCTTCATGTCCAACATCAGTGCCTGACCTCACAAACTCCCACAGGCGCTCCAAGATCTTGGGGAATGCCTTCCCAGAAGAATGGCAGCTGTTATAGCTGCAAAGGGGGTACTCCATATTGATGCCTATGGGTTTAATGCATATGGATGATGCCTTACATTGACGCCTCTGCTTATGGGCTATATCCCATATGGAATGCCATCTGCTATAACAGAAAAATCTTTTGTCTATTTGGATGTAGCCCATTTTATTTAATCATTTATTTAATGGCAAGGTAAATGTTTGGCTATCCTGTAAATTTATTGTTGGATTCATAATAAATAATGACATAGCATGTAATTCTGTCCTGGTAGCTGTCAGCTCACCTTTCACTGTTAGCCTGGCTGAGGATATGTGCTCCCCGACCTGCACGCTGTACACGCCATCATCCTCTAGGGATACCTGCTGAATGACCAACTTGCGGTAGCAGCCCTCGCTGCAAATCTCAAAGTGCTCTGAGGGCAGCACTACATTGTTCCCGTGGTACCAACGGATGCTGCTTCTTGGGTTCGACACGGTGCAGTCCAGGACCACACGGCTCTTCTCCACAACGGTGGTGTCCCGGAGAGGGTTCACTATTGTCATAGGCAATGCTGTATTGGCAAGGGAAAAGGTGTAGTTATGGCTAGTCTAGCAATGAGCGATGTCACATGACGATAATCTGGTTGGATGATGTCTACCTTCCACTTCTAAGTAGGCTATCGATTCGGCTTGTTTGGCCACAAACTTGATCTCTCCCGCATCTTCGGCCTTCACATTGCAAATCAGAAGAAAGTGCTTGGTCCCTAAATTATGGAAGCAATGCACAAAAATGCGATGGAAATGTATTATTATTATTAGAATTATTATTATTCGTAAAAATCATTATTCATTAATTATTCATTAAGTAAGATATATTTTTTTATATTTAAAATTTATTTATTATATTTATCTGAGCCACTCTTGCAGAAACCCCAAGGTTCACAAATGTTACATTTACAATAGATATAAATATATATAAATATATGGCAGGAATGAGTGTCTGACCTTCCTGACGGATCTTAATGGTGCTGGTCTGACGTATCTCCTCCCCATTTTTGTACCATTCTCCCGGAACATCTGCCACAGACACCTCACATACAAAGACTGCATTCTGATCCTCTTGAATTTCTAAATCCTCCAGACCATGTAATACTTCCACTTGCCGCTCTGCAGTGATTTGGAAAACATTTAGAACAGCCAGTAGAACTGCTGTTTGCTACCAATAACAAAGTTTATTACTGCAATCTTCTTTGTTCTGTAATAATTATTCACGTTTTGTTTTATCGTAATTTGTCCAGAAGGTGGCGATATTTCACTACATAAAGTACAGGAAACCATAAAGTCAAACTACAAGGACAGGCTTTACCGTAGATGTCCAATGAGCAGGAGGCAGTTGTATCTCCGGCATCGCACGTGTAGATCCCTGTATCACTCTGATCACATTTAAGTATTTGAAGAAAGCGTTTTCTTCCCATTGAATAGATGCGGTGGTTCTTGTCTGGTTTAACCACAATTCCATTCTGTTGGTTAGAAGAAAACATGCAATATTTGCATTTATTGGGCTGAAAGTTATGTTGTAGTTTTCAAATTATTTTGTGTATTTTTGTGAAACTTAAATTTTGTAGCGTTAGTGTTAAAATCAGTGCAATTTCTCAACGAATAATAGTTTCTTTACATAAAAATAATATTTACATATTTTTTTACATAAATCCAGAGTGACGTTTACTTTCAATTTTAATTTGCTTGTTGTTATATAATATTATATATTTTACTGATGTTGATTTTAATACTCATCAATTTAATCCATTTTAGAGGACTAAGGTAGTCATTAAGATTCAATGCAATTGGTTTTATTGTTTGTCTTTAAGTGATTCTGGTTTTCTATCAGAATAAGTTGTCCCAATGTTCTTCCCAGATCTTTTTCATGCTACATCATTTCTTTACCTTCAGCCATTTTACATCAGCATTTTGTTTTGACAGCTCACACTCAAAAGATGCCATCGAGCCCTCTGGGAGGCGCAAGTCTTCCATCTTTTTTAGAATCGTCACAGGAAGTTCTGGAAACAAAATATTTCTAACTTATATAGCAAAAAGTAAAGAACAATATTGTAAACTTAAAAAACATATAATAAAATAACAACTGTCTCGTGCACAGCCCATAATAAATTCCACAGTTTACATGGTGCTTGGTGGTCCCTCTCTGTAACAATCTCATGTATGTTATTTCTGCTATTCCACTCATCGTGGCATCACATGACCAGGTGATGATGCAAGCGAATGTCTAGAAAGCCTCGGTAGCTAAAACTGATTCTGTGATGCATGGAACGTTTGTCTTTTATATTCTGGTAACCTGAGTCCTCATGGGATTAATAGCCTGTCGCTTCATTGCGTTTTCCTGCTAGTCGGTTCAGCTGAAATTGCTGAAAGGCTGACATCATGGCTCAGTACGCCCGTACTGCTATGACTGGAAAAAGCTGTGACAGTGCTGCTGTTTGCTGTACAGGCCAAACGCAGGGGATTGGACTTACGTCAGCTATGTTTTCAAACTGAAACAAACGATTAAAAACATTATTGCAAAATGTCATTAATAATATTTTATGAATTATTGTGTCAACCAGTAATATTAACTTTACAATGAACATATCTATCTCAACAATTCATTTCATTTTACTTTTTCAAATCATGGTTAACTCCTATTGGGAACCAATTGTTACTATATTCTATACTAAAAAAAAACAGGCTTAATCAAACACATTCAGTTATGTAAAAATGTACATTTCCCAACCATAAACCAAAAGCGCAATGCCAGTCTAATCCAAATTAGGCATTTAAAAATTGAAATGAAATTATATAAATTTATTGGGTTTATTAAAATACATTATGACTACAAAAAATGTGAATCAATTATTCAATTACCTTAATAAAGCAAGAATTAATATATAATAAGACGAAATTATGATGCATGCAATGCATGGCTACACTTACATATACAATACGGACTACAAAACTCTCTCTCTCTCCCTATTCCATATGTGTGTGTGTATATATATATATATATATACTATATATATATCCTTTAATGTTATATGTAGAAATGTAGAAATTGTGCTTCTTTAATTCTATTCTTTTTTTTACTTTTAAAAATAAATTTTACACTGAAAGGGACTGCATCCTATCTCGTTGCACATGTACAATGACAAATAAAGATTCTGATACTGATACCTACATTAACCAACAATCTAAGATTGCATTGGAGGCTAAGGATGACGTTAAAAGTTTCTTCCAGTATTTTAACTCTAAAAGAGCTCTAAAAGCTGA
>JAODKN010000037.1:7524566-7548947 GCA_026774425.1 Petrocephalus zakoni
ATTAGTTAAGTTCTCCCCAAGCGAGCTTGATGGGCCGAATGGCCTCCTCTCGTTTGTATATTTCTTATGTTCTTATAGTAGATTTAATGGTCTATTATTATTATATATAATAATATGTCCAAGCTGCTGCTAAGCTAGACATGTTATTTCTGTGCTCTGAAATAGGTTTTCTTCAGGGGCATCTTCTTCAAAAGTCTGCACATAAGGTTTAGCACACACTTTATAATACACTTTATACCACTGGTGTGTCGCTTTGTCTGCCCACTTTGGAGTCTTTCCACGATGGCTCAGCTTTGTTTACCTTTGACAAGCAGCTTGGCAAATGTGCCGACATTCCCTGCAGAGAAGGTAATGGTGCCGCTGTCCTCCATGGACAGGTTCAGCAGGGTGAGGCTGTGCACGCAGCCCTTGGCACTCGGGCGGCAGTAGCTGCTCGCCTTGAGTCGGTCCCCATCCTTCTGCCACACCCCTTCTACATCGGGGTGCGACAGCTCAACCTCAAAAGAGGCTGTCTCACGCTCGAATGTTTCCATCTGAGTCAGTCGTTTCCTTATTGTGACTTTTCTGGCTGTGTGGAGATAATGTCAGGTTTGTAAGTATCTCATCTCATCTTGTTTTATCTCGGGTGGCCCTGCTTTCACTGAACAAATGTGGTCAGACAAGCAGCCAGAAGCGGCAATAAAAAATTATTGTTCTGTTGCTAATTTAATACCGTTCCCACACTGTACTTTGGGAACATACCATTTTCCCCCTTCACTTATTCTCACACAGATAGGCAATCCCTGTCCTACCAGCTGGGTTTATTTTTGATACTTGGTGACACCCCCCAAGACTTTGAAGGCCTATGCATAAATTTAGCTATGAAAAGAGATACATATTCACGGGGGGTGCCAATAGCCGTTAAAACTCAGACATCCTTATCTTTTATTTTGCTACTGCAGATTTTAAATATAAATTCAAAATTAGGCAATAATATAAAAATCTAAATAGAAAATAGATTTATATAATGGATATAATACCACTCAAACTAGCATTATTATTGGTTTTTATATCAATGCTTTTTTACAGACAATTTCATCACTTATTTCCTGTTTTCTACCAGTTTCTCATTTTGACAAGCTTAATTAAATTATCTTGTGCCCGTGATCCTATGTCAATATAGAAGACCGCCCCCTGGCAGTCCGCGGGTCGTCAATCAGGCACCTGTTGTGAGCTGTCAGAGCTTTGGTGGAACTGTCATTCTGGCTACGAAGCTCAAATTACTCTCACGTATTTTTAATCGGGTTTCTCTCAAAATCCATGACAAGAGCAGGCAGCCCAGCCCCATTTCTGACTTTTGGCAGCATGGGCAGGCGGTAAAGCCAATCTGTGGCTAGTACTCACGCTCCACGGCGAGCTCTCCCCGCGTGCAGTCGTGCAGCGTTTCACAGCGGTACGTTCCCTGGTCTGAGAGGGACAGCTTGTGGATGGTGAGGCTACGCTTCCGGCCAGCCTGCTTCAGAGTGAATTTGGGCCCCGGCTGGATTACCACTCCCTGCCGCATCCACTGCACCTCCCCGCCCTCCATGTTCACTTCCACCACTAAGGTGGCCTCTCCATATTCCTCAGACTTCACACACTCCATTTTCTTAGTGAACAGCACCTGTGTCTCTGAGCAGGAAAAGTTTGATAAATGTTTGGCAAAATTAGGAGAAATATGGCAATGGACTTCACATCATATAGCCAGAATAAACTTTACAGAATGACCCCAATAAACAATTATAGTATAATTAGATCTTAGTCTTGATTTGGTTTATCCAGTAACAGTGGCAACCTACCAGTGACCTCATTATTGGGGTGTGGCTAGGGGGTGTGGCAATGGTAAAGATTGCCCCTTTTTACTGGAGGTCCCTGCCTATTTGCCCATGTAAAAACTGCCCTGCTATGAGCTCACAGTTAAATGTCTTCCTCAAACTCTTAGGCAAGGTATCAGTCCCATTTTATCTGGTATACCCTGCATATCTTTTTTCCTAATTAACTACATGAAAACTCTCGATGTGAACTTTGATTAGTACAGAAAGAGCATCAGATGAAGCAAAAAAATGGGCATTAGGTTCTTGTTTATGGAGCACAGAAATTTTTGTAAATTTTATTTATTTTTGTTTTTTTCCGGACTAGTGTTACGGTAAATGCCACATATTATTATGTCCATAAATGAAGGAAGTTAATAAGTTTACTCCATCGATTCATCCATCCATTTTCTGAAAGCTCCCAGAACAACCCTGGACGGGGGGGGTGCCCCATCGCAGATAAGTCTACTCATAGCTGTAATTCACAGTACTGAAACCATTAACTGATTGTCCTTTCACCTTGGACCTTAAGGCTGGCTTCTGACTTTAAACCTTCAGCCATTGCTGTGATCCTACAGCTGTCGGGGACTTGGCAGTTGTGGATGTGGAGCGTGTGACACAGCCCGTTACTGGACACTGTGAACCTCTCATCTGGAGTGATTGGCTGGCCATCCCTGTACCACGCCACCTGCATGTCCTCCGGGGAGACCATACACTTAAATGTGGCGTCTTCCCCTTCAAGGACGCTGGTGTTATATAGTTCAGCAATGAACTCCACGACTCGAGGTGCTAGTGTGGACAAAAAACAAATATGAATAAGATAAATTAAAAGAATATTATTCGTTTCTTTACACATTCATATTGTAAATGAGTGAACTCTACTTCTTTATAATTGGGTTTATTTATTTTGCATAGCTGGAAAAAATGTTTACGACATACTTTCCACTACTATCCTGGCAGACGTTCTGTCATCTTTCGATTCGCAGGTATACTCCCCAGCGTCTCTTTCGCTTATGCTGCGGATGGTGAGCGTACGTTCTCCGCCATCTGCCCGTATGGCCCGTCGGCTGCTGGGAGTGATCTCCTGACCATCCTTCAGCCAGAGCACATCTCCTTTGGCTTCGTTGAGCTCACACCGTAGCGTGATAAAGCTGTCTTTGTGGGCCACTGCGTTTTCCAGTGGCCTTACAAATGTCACTCTGAATGCTAATAAAGAAAAACATCACAATATAAGCTATCACACAAATAAAAAAATGCTCAAAACAGAGTTGCTAACTATGGTTAGCATGAGATTTTCACTTTGAGGCAAATTAGCACACATGCACACGCATTTACATGTATGTTACAGGTTTATTACCTTATAAACAGTCTGTAAGGTTTGCAAACTACCCCAAAGCTTTTGATGAAGTGAAAGGTGATTGTCATTGTTGACACACCACAGCACACAGTGCACAACAACGAAATGTGTCCTCTGCATTTAGGCGTGAGTGTCACGCTGAATACAGTGAGAGTTGGCAACCCTGTTAAAAAAAGCATTGCTACTGCTCTTCTAATCTCCAAGTGTTAGCACAGAGGTCCCTATTATGGTCTACAGGGCTCATTTTATTTCCTTGTATTTTCATTTGGAGTATGAGTAAAGCAGATTGGCATTGATTTGGTACCACCAGCAATGTCTCTATCTGCATGTAACCTTTAGCAAAAAACAGCACAGAAATGTAAGAATATAAACTATTAATACAACTATAACAAACTATAATACAATGTGTATCCTTACCTTTCACTATTAGATTGAAGTGCATCTGATCAGTACTGGCATCACAAGTGTACTTCCCACTGTCAGACCTCTGTAAATTTGTAATGGTTAGGAAGTGAGTGTCCCCCTCACTTCCTGTATGCATACGATCTCCTGTTAACTGTTTGAATTCCTTTAGCCATTGCAGTGCAGCATTGTCCTGAGACACCTTTACGGAGAATGTCACGCTCTCCTTTTCATAAGCCGTAATTATGTTTGACTCTGCTTTGTCTAAGAACTTCAGGGGTGTTTCTATAAGAAAAAAGAAGATGCATCTGTCAGCATCAAAACTAAGGTTTGTATCCTGTGAATAAAAAAAGTAAATGAATATTTGTTTTACCTTGAACTTTGACTATGGTGCTCATCTTGTCATCTATAGCATCACATGTGTATGTCCCCGAGTCTGAGGGCTGCAGCCTTGATAGGACAAGCTTCCGGACTGTCCCATAGCTTTCAATATGGGTACGAGAATCAGAGCTCAAACGCTTCCCGTCGCAGTACCAATTCACAGTAGCACTAGCCCGAGAGACTTCGCACTCCAAGATGAGGTCATCTCCTGCTAACAGGCTATGATGCTCTGGGCTGCCGGAGTTGCCCAGGATGGTAACTGGAGCTTCTGAAGAAAAAAATAATAATCCTCATTAAATCAATTATTTGCATAATTAGATACTCTATGAAGTCCAGCATTTTCCACGTAACTGAAAAGTTGAAGCTGATTCCATAGTGCAACGCACTAGAATACCTTTTACAGTAACATGGAAGACAATGTTGTCATCTCTGACATCACAGACATATTTTCCAGCGTCTGTGAGCTCAGCATTCATGATGACTAGTGAACGGAAAGTTCCCTCTTCCTCAAAGTAGAAACGCTCATTTTCTACTATATTCTCACCATCTTTGTACCATTTGGCAATGCCATTCGCTCTAGAGAGCTCACACTCCAAGACAATATCTTCCGAAGTCTCAAACTGCTGCTCTGTTTTGTTGCTTTTGCGCAGGATTTTTACTGGTTTCTCTACGAGAGATTAACAGCAAGAAAAGTGTGAAGGGAAAAACTGGCTAATAGAAAAACGCTGACAACCGATTAACACTTACCTCTGATTTTTATTAGGAAATCCATCACATCGTCTTTGGCATCACAAATATATTGGCCTGAATCCTCCAGTGTCGATGACCGTATGGTTAATTGTCGGGAAATACCATCTTCAGTAATGATGATGTTTCTGCTCTCTTCCATCTCCTCTCCATCCTTTTTCCAGCTCACTTGAGCACTTCCTCGTGAGACCTCACACTCAAGTACTACTGCATCTCCAACAAAATTCTCCACTGTGCTTGCCATCTTTCTGGGGCGCACAAACCTTACTGGTGGTTCTGGAGATAAAAGGTTTTGAATTTTCAAACTATATCAAAATCAATACATGCCATTATCATAGCTTGATTTAGACTTTACTCTTAAGGCCATAACACTTGGTTCAGATAAGTTAGAAGTTTTATATGTTTCCATAAGTATTTTAAATACCTGCGATATTCACGAAGAAGGTCACAGAGTCATCAGCTGTGTCACACACATATTCAGCAGAGTCCTGCACTGTGGTCTCGGGGATGATAAGCCGTCTGTAGATCCCATCAACCTCCAGGATAAGATTGTCGTTTTCTTCAACCTCGAGACCATCACGGTACCAGCGTACCGGTGCATTAGCTCTTGAGAGTTCACAACTCAATACAATCTGCTCTGAAGTTTGCTGGCACAGTTCCATTTGAGACTGGCTTGGGGAGATGATGCGGACGGGAGCCTCTGAAAAAAAAGTACAGGTCAGTTCTGCTACAACACTACTAATGTGTTGTAATGGGTATTAATGCATTAATAAATTACATTATAAACATTTTCTATGGGTCTTATGAGTCTCACGAGACTTGCTTAGAAACAGCTTCATCTGAATATACTGAACTCAATAACTTGTCGATTGCCAGCGGTCGAGAGTAGTGATAGCCAAAACGACACTTTATGAACCATTAGCCATATTTTCTGACCCCACTAGATGGTGCTGTTGCTTTACATTGGGGCCTGCTTTGAGCCATCCACCATCCAGGAGAGTGCCGGGAGTAGTGCTCCATGGATACCATGTGGCCAGGTATGCCCACAGCATAATACAATGGATTACGGTATGCGCAGAGGAACTGAAGGCAAAATAATTACCAACAGTCTACGAAAAGCAAACCCAAGTGAATTAAAAGCTTGCTATTTTTATACAGTAATTTGTCAAATATTTTTAGATTTTTCACCTGTGTAATGTGTGGATATACAAAAAGTTCCATTAGATTTTTCCTGATTAACTGAAAATAACTGGTTCAAAAGAACAGTTTGTTGGTGAATCGGATATCACTATTGTTCACTTCCATAGCTGTTTTTGTGCAAGTAGTGTTTCTTGCTCAGTCTATATCATGTTGTAGTTTGCATAGTGTTTTTTTCTCCGACTGAAAATCATGCAAAATAAAATGTAAATATATTGTGCGCGGTATTGGACTTGGGTACTAATCACATATCAATCACATTAGCACACATTTGGGTGTGATATCATGCTTTGTAGCACAGCTTTGCAATTAAAGAAGTTAACTGAATATTTAATGGACTGTGCAGCAGAGGATGATAATGACAGACACCCAAAAATCAAACCAAACAGGCATGTTTTGACACTGTTCTTTACCAGTTATATTGAGTTGAAAAAATATAGAGTCATCTGCAGTATCACACACATATTCTCCAGAATCTTCTGCAGTGCCATGAAGAATTTTGAGTCTCCTATATGGGCCTTCAGACTTTATTTTGATGTTCTCACTTTCCTGGAGCTTCTGGCCATCCTTGTACCAGTTCACTATTCCATTTTGACGTGACAGTTCACAGCTTAACACTATTTCTTCAGCGACATAACGATCGAGGTGGACATCTTCTTTGGGATAGACGATCATCACAGGAGGTTCTGTGAAAAGGAATGCATCATACAGCTAGAAAACAGAACTGTAAGGCCGTTTTGAGTTTTAACGTGTGCATGAAGTGGTAGTTACATACCTCGTATGCTAACTTTGAATAGAAGTGTATTGTCTCCTGCGCGGCAAGTATATGTCCCACTATCTGAAAGCTGAGTTGTCTGGATAATTAGTTGCCTTTGGGTCCCATCTGCCTTGATTATTATATTGCTGCTCGGTTTAATCTCAACCCCATCCTTATACCACTGTGTGGTGGCATCAGGTCTTGAGACTTCACAGTGCAAGACAAGAGGATCTAGCTCCACTACACTTTTCTGTAGATTCTCTTCAGGCATCTCCGCAAATGTAACAGGAGGTGCTGTAAGGAAGTATTCAATGACTTAGTCAGAGAGCTGACAAAAAAGTCAGGCTGTAAAACAAAATTAGGAGAAATACTTTACATGTCATGCATGCATTCACATTGAAGCGTTTTGATGATGAAGATGATGATGAACTTCCTCCACTGTGAAAGTAAAGGATTGGTTAATGAAAGCCTGGTGATTTGTAAAGCGATTAGGCCTGAAAGCCAGTAAAACACCATCCGGCATGCATGAATTATTCTGCTGTAGTTTCCTCAGATGATTGAAGATGAGATTTAACGGAATGAAAAAAATGTGTTACTGTATATGCATGGCTTAAAGTTACAGTAACAACAAGCACAACGTTTCAGAAAACTGGTTAAATGCTTGCAGAAGCAGAACCAAACAAATTATGTTTATGATTGATTTAAAATGTTAGATTGCATTATGGATTTGTTAGTTTGCTGACAATGAAACCCACAGAAATATTCTACAAAAGGTTTTTATGTCACCTTTAACATCCACATAAAATTCACTGATATCATCAGCTGTTTTACAACTGTAAACCCCAGAATGGTCAGCTGATTGGATAATCAGTGTCCTCATGTTGCCATCTGATTGGATATCTATTCCAGTCTTTGGGTGAAGCTGTATTCCATCCTTATACCAGCAGACCTGGGCAGTGGGGTCTGAGAGCTCACAGTGTAGTACAATGGGCTGGCCTGCTTCAATGGACTTGTTCTTCTCTACTTCAGGAACAGCTGAGAATCTCACTGGTGGAGCTACAAGTGTTTTAATTTGTTCAAAGAAATATGTTTAATTTCCATGTATCTTCATAGAAAATAATAAAGTTAAATCTTAAAATGAGTTATACCCAGTGGCGGACTCAGGCTGTTTGACGGGCAGAGGTGAAAAAAATACAAAGGTCACCTTTTGCATGACGTGTACTGTGTACAATGGCTGACTATGTTTAGTGAAGTAGTCTTCATCTTAAGATTATTATAAGGCAAGCTAGATACTACATTTACTTACACATAGGAATACTTACAATGTATATAATTTCATGTATTTTTCTCAGAAGTTATTCATCAGAGTTATTCTCTCTCCATTACAAGGGCACATCACTGTTTTCGCACTTGGAAGGGCACCCCAGAGGGAATCACATTTTCCCCAAAAGAAGGGCACCTCATAAAGCCCCCCTTTTCCATGGGAAGGGTACCCAACAGGGGTGTTTAGGCCATTGTAAGGGCATCTTATAGGGCACTATATTACATTTTCTTCACTAGATACATTCCTTAAGGACATTCCTTAAGACATCATATTTTTTCTACAAGAAGGGCACTCAGAAACTTCATCACATTCTCTTGCTCTATAGGGCACATCATTGCAAATGGAAGGGGCATCCGTGACAGTACTGAGTGAAGGGCAGCCAATAGCATGCTTTCCCAACTCTAAAGGGCAACATATTTTCAGTCATTTCAGGCATTTGTCCCCCCCCCCACCCCCCGAGTCCACCAGTGGTTATACCTGTACATTTCAGAGTAATATAAGTACCAGATACTGAACAACAATCAAGATTTTTTAAGCATATTAAGTTAAATTGGCTGGTATATATTTAAATTATAACTGAGTATGTATAGGTATGCAAAAATTCTGAAAAATCCAGCCATCCTTATATAATGCAGTATTATGGCTAGTTGGGAGTCTGTTTCAGAAAGCAAGGGAAAGTAATGGACCTGGACAGGATGCCGGTCCATTACAGGGTAACCGCAAGCACACGTTACAGGCAAAAGACCAGTTCACCTAGACCACCTAGTTGCGGGAGGCAACCAGAGCACCCTTAGAACATGCAAATTCCACAGATACAGAGGCAGGAGCCAGCCTTGCAGGTCAAAGGTCACAGTGTCACCCTCTGAGCCACTGTGCAGAAAAATCACATTTCCCATGTGTTCTGTAAAAGGCTCCACTTTTTAAAGAAGGATGGTTTGATAGGTTCGATTTGTATAGAGGGAAAAAAAAAAAAATATATATATATATATATGTGCGTGCGTGTGTGTGTGTGTGTATGTGATAAAACAGTGTTAGTAGATGGCACACATTTGTTAGAGGTCTAGGTAGAAAGCATGGGGAAAATTACCTTCAACCTCCACCTTGAATGCAATGACATCATCGACAGCATCACAACTGTACTTCCCAGAATGTGAAAGCTGTGCTGATTGGATGACCAATCTCCTTATAGGTCCATCTGATTGGATGTCTGTTCCATTTTGTAGAGAGAGCTCTATTCCATCCTTATACCACTTAACCTGGGCAGTGGGGTCTGACAGCTCGCATTGTAGTACAATGGACTGGCCTACTTCAATAGACTTGTACCGCTCTATTTCTGGAACTTCTGAGAATCTCACTGGTGGAGCTGTGTGAGTAATATTTAATTTAGAAACCGCTAAAGAACATATGGTAAAATACTTTCAGCCACATTAAATGGCCCATCATTATTAAAACAAATGAAAAGTAATAATAACTTAAAAATAATAGTAATTTAAGTAATAATCATTTAATTGATAATAATAATAATCAATAATATATTTTAATTATTTTAAAATGTCAGTTTTTTATTGATAATAATCTTTAAACTAAAAAACGAATAACATTATGTATTAAATCTACATTTTGTCTAACAAATATTGTGAAGCACTTACCTTGAACATCCACCATAAATGTCATGACCTCATCAGCAAGGGCACAGCTGTACACACCAGAGTGACAGAGCTCTGCTGACTGGATAAGCACTCCTCTCGTGGTGCCATCTGATTGGATATCAAATTCTCTTATGGGGATGAGCTCAATTCCATCCTTGAACCAGCAGACGTGGGCACTAGCATCTGTGAGGACACACTGGAGTACAATAGGGCTGCCAACTTTGACACACTTGTTCTTCTCTGCTTCTGGAAGTTCCAAGAATCTTGGTGATGCAGCTAAGGGGAATTTATACAGAGAAAAATGACTGTTACTCGCCAAAATTATTTCAGAATGACCTGTGGGTTTTAACAGTTAATATTTAGCATTTAAAAACAAGAGGCAAAGCAACGTATTATAAAGAATGTCAGTGACAAATCACAAATATTTTGCTAAAGACTGCCAAGACAAAGCCAGACAAAGAAGATGCTTACAACAGTTGACACTACAACAGAGTGTAGGGTTAATTCAAAATACAATCATAATAAATACATAGCCACTGAGAATCACCTTTAATATCCACGTTAAAATGGGTGACATTATCTTTTGTCTGACAGCTGTATACTCCAGAATGACATAACTCAGCTGATTGGACTGAAAGCGTCCTTGAGTTGCCATGAGACAGCATGTCTATACCAACTTGTGGAGAGAGTTCTATTCCATCCTTGTACCAGGAGACCTGGGCAGTTGGGTCTGAGAGCTCACACTGTAGTACAATGGGGCATCCTGGTTCAATGGACTTGTTCATCTCTACTTCAGGAATTGAAGCAAGCCTCTCTGGCAGAGCTATTGGGGTTTTTATATAAAAAGTCTTACCATAATAATACATATAAAAGAGATATCACTTAAAGATAAGACATTCAAGGCCTATTTTACTTTATGAATATAGAATCACAGAAACACCAGGGGTTCAGCAGTTACATTCATCCATAGGACGGCAGTGTAACTGTTGTTTCCAAAGCAAGAGGAGGAGGTGGATCATAAGAATAGTCTGCACGCTTTACCAGACACAGGACATGAACATCTGACCCAACATACTTTGGTCTATAATCTAGACAAGCTGTGCAGATGACAGACACATGTAAACTTGCATGAAATGACACATTAATATCAAGAGCACATACAATGAAGACAGACATGTTAAATTCAAAGACAGTGGTGGTCAACAAACACCATGACGTATCAACAATAGAACAAGAAATAATTCTTTTAAGGAATTATTCTAAGGAGTAAAGAAGTTATATTTTGTTTTCCTGGTCAGCCAAGTTTGGCTAACGGCTCCAAAAATCCAGATTTCTTCTTTTAAAATGAAATGCCTCCATTTTCTGTTTAAGATGATTTGTCAATAAGTGGCTATCAAAAATTTGTCCTTCACTTAGCTAGTGATCTTAAGTATTTTGATTATATATAATTATACACAGATCACCATGGATGATACACCAGTTCATTAGTGGGTATCACACATAGTTTCAGAAATGTACTAAGGGAAATTTTCTGTTATTAAATGACTGTATGATCTAAATGTTACATATTTGCATAGTACAGTTTTGGGATAAGAGATATGATTAGAAAGAACAAGCAAACACTAGGAAAACATGCAAATTTCCTGCAGTTAGAACTATATTTTAACCTGCAACCTGCTGAGCCCCTGTCGAATAACATTCATTACTCAAGAGACGGTTCTATAAGATATATTTTAGTATATATGATTTAATGACTTTTAAAGATCAACACATATTGTTTGGTGACTGCTATAACCCAGTCAACCAAAACAAAGCAAGACAGTTGAACACAGCAGAAATAGAGTTTAGGAAATCACCTTTGCTGTCCACATAAAACTGGGTGGCATCATCCCCTGTGTTACAGCTGTATATTCCAGAGTGACAGAAGTCTGCTGATTGGATAACCTGTTTTCTTATGTTGGCTTCTGATTGGATATTTATTCCAGGCTTTGGGAGTTCTGTTCCATCCTTGTACCAGACCTGGGCACAGGGGTCTGAGAGCTCACACGGTAGTACAATAGGCTGACCTGCCTCAACGGATTCGTGCCTCTCTACTTCTGGAAGTTCTATGACCTTCACTGATGGAGCTGAGGGGAGTTAGGTTTTACAGAAAAAAATATAAAAATTAACGTAAAAATTCCCAGCACCTAGAGATACGTGATTTATCATAAAGTGAATTACAAGACACGTTGTTTAAAATAAACAAATAAGTAAATAATATAATATAATCACATATATAGAAATTTGGAAATCTATTGTATTCCTTTGGGTCCATGACGATGAGTAAGGCTAATTTAAATTTAGAAATACTGCTAGAAGAATCACCTTCATTGTCCACATTACACTTTAAAATATTATCTGTTGTCTTGCGACTGTTCAATCCAGCTTTGGCTATTTCAGCTGATGGGACAGGCTGTGTCCTTTTGATGTCTTCGATATGGACATTTATTCCCATTTCTGGGTGGAGTTTTGTTCCATCTGTGTTCCAGACTTGAGAACTGGGATCTGAGAGCTGTGGTTCAGTGAGGCAGCCTGCTTCAATTGACTTGCTCTTCTCAGATTCAGGGATCGGTGAGAAAATTGCTGTTGGGGCTGGGATAATTATTTTATATAAAAATATATTAAAAATTATTGCAGTCAAGCAGCGTATAATAAGCTAAGCTGTGCTTTTAGGTGAAATAAAATTGATAATATAAACCCATTTAGCAACTAATTTGACCATATTTAGTAAGGAACTTAATAGCCACACTGGAAGACTCTGTAAAGGTGTAAAGGTAAATATTCGGTAGCATGTTTATGACACATGACACTTGAGGACTAAATGGAATTCCACTGAAATAACTCTCCTCCGATGCGTTCCTCTGCACATCAGCAAATGTTTTCTGATGATCTCATAGTAAGAAATTAGGACAGTTCAATGGTACATGTATTATAATTTCCTTTAGTTGCACAGGAAATACTCTGTGGATGAACAAAGTAAGCTCAATATCAGCTTTTCAATTACAGTAAATCTCCTGCCATGAGCCTTAGCTGTCCAGTCTAAAGTCAGTGGTAGTAAAAATCCACTTCATCCACTCCAGTTTTTCACTGGGTTTCTTAAAAGTGAAGGATTTAAGAAAATAAAGAGGAGATTGAATAAACACGTGAACAACACGGACACTCACGACATACACAGAGACAAGTTCTGAAAAGCCAAACTGTAAGACGGAAGATTTATATCTATGGTTATTTAAAATCACAGATATAGGTCATCACAGAAACATAAACAAACAAAACAATACATAGACTAGCTACTCTCCATGTTAGGAAAGCTCAGTTCCTTTCAGCACAACAATATGCCTGTCACTGAGGTAATTACAGGAATGTACTCCCCACATATTAGGAAACTCATTATATATCATTCTAAGAAATAACAAAAATGTTTTTACAAAGACTGCAAAGTAAAGCATTAAACAGCACAAGACAAGCTTTGTTTTGTGAATTTCAATGGAAATAAAATTTCATGTTTTCCCTGGCCAACATTCTGATTAATTGTACTTGGTTAAGTTCATCATCTCTTTTTAAATCGACTCTGCTGTTTTAAAATTATTTTTATTATAATTTTTATGTTAAAATTTATTTGTTCATTTAAATATATCGATACCTAAAAGTTGACCAGGACCTCATAAAGATACTCTCCACACATTCATTAATTTCCCAGGACAATATATATTATATTGCTTCTTGAGAAATATTAAATATGCTTAGTAGAATGTTACTGGCATCAAAAACAATGACTTTTCTATGGTTACGGAAGAAGCCAACTAAGTTAGCAATAGCAAAATCTGCTACGATAGTTAGTTGCTACTATATACAGTACCATAGCAGTTAAGGAATAAAGCACAGAAATAGCTTGAGAATCACCTTTGATGTCCACATAAAATTGGATAATATCATCCATTGAATTACAGCTGTATACTCCAGAGTGACAGATGTCAGCTGATTGGATAATCAGTGTCCTCATGGTGCCTTCTGATTGGATGTTTATTCCAGTCTTTGGGTGGAGTTGTATTCCATCTTTGGACCAGCAGACCTGGGCAGTGGGGTCTGAGACCTCACACTGCAGTGTAATGGGGCAGCCTGGCTTAACACTCTTGTGTCTTTGAGCTTCTGGAACATCTGAGAACTTCACAGGTGGAGCTGTGGAATTTAATACGTATAAAAAAATCCATTTTGTTACTTTAAAATAATAAAGTAACATGCTGATTAAAAATGGTATGGAAAAAATGTGATAGCACTGATGCCTTTCAATTGGACATATAATTTAAAATTACATTCACGTTGCCTGAATTATTTATACTCATTGAACATATTTTGGTCTTACATAATTTTAAAGCCAAGTAATTCTTTAGGCCAGGTCATTCTTTAAACTCTATTTTTTTAAGCTTCAGGTTACATTTATCCTGATATAGACTATTATCACCTATCACCTATTTTTGCTGCTAGATTATTTTGGTACCTTAGCTAACATAAATTTTGATTAACTAGATATGCTTTGTTAAATAACATTTTATTCAATCAAAAATACATATTTGTAGTTAAGTATAGCAATAGATATTTCCCAAATTATTAATTCTTGCAGATTAAAATTCAGGTTTGCTGGTCTAAGTTTTAAATCACCTTGAACATCCACTTTAAATGCAATTGCATCATCAACAGCTCCACAGCTGTACACTCCTGAGTGTGATATTTCTGCTGATTGGACAGTCAGTGTCCTGATATTTCCTTCTGATTGGATATTTATGCCAGGTTTTGGGTGGAGCTGCATTCCATCCTTGTACCACCAGACCTTGGCAGTGGAATCTGAGATTTCACACTGCAGTACAATGGGGCAGCCCTGCTTAACACACTTGTGCCTTTCAGCTTCTGGAACATCTGCGAACTTCACAGGTAGAGCTGAGGATTTAAATACATATAAAAAAAATTAAATATTCACTTGTATTAATTTCTGGGTATGCGTTGCTAAATAGGCCTAATGTATTTAATAAGAAAAGCAAGCATATTTGTAAACAAACCCAACATTAATTATTTCCCTGATAAATGATCGATAATTAACTATATTGCTGGACAATTTCATGTATTAAGTTCTGAATCACCTTGAACATCCACTTTAAATGTAATAACATCATCCACAGCCACACATTTGTACACTCCCGAGTGTGATGGTTCTGCTGAATAGATAGTCAGTTTCCTGATGTTTTCTTCTAATTGGATGTCTATTCCAGTCTTTGGGTGGAGCTGCATTCCATCCTTGTACCAGCAGACCTGGGCACTGGGGTCTGAGAGCGCACACTGCAGTACAATGGGGCAACCTGGCTTAATGGACTTGTGCCTTTCAGCTTCCGGAAGATCTGAGAATGTCACTGGTGGGGCTGAGGAGTTTAATACGTATTTAAAAATTGCATCCATTTTTATTACTTTAAAACTCTAAATAGAAAAGTAATAAACAAAACCTTTCACCAACATCTCACTGCATTGATGCCATTGACATTTAATAAATTACATTACCAGACCTAAAATCTTAAACTCACATTGACCTTCCCTGTAATGTTTATAAATAATATACTAAATATTTTTTTTCATCCTTTTTAAACCCACAATACTTAAGGTATACCGTGAAATTTGAATTTTTTTGCTTGGAAGATTTTTTTGATTGATTATTGATAAATTAACATGACCATTAATAATAGATTGTTAAATTTCTGCATATCAGTTTATGCATTTTTAAAATCATGTTTACACTATTAGGAAAGTAGTACTTCTTAAGATGAACTGCAACTTTTGCCTGTGATTAAAAAGCAATTAACTGAATTGCATATGTAAAGTTTGTTGCTTTAAAGCTTTAAAGTTTGAATCACCTTTAACAACCACTTTAAATGTAATGTCATCATCCACAGCTCCACAGATGTACACTCCAGTGTGTGACATTTCTGCTGATTGGACAGTCAGTTTCCTGATGTTCCCATCTGATTGGATGTCTATTCCAACTTGTGGGTGGAGTTCTATTCCATCCTTGTACCACCAGACCTGTGCATTGGGGTCTGAAATCTCACACTGTAGTACAATGGGGCAGCCTGCTTCAATGGACTTGGTCTTCTCAGCTTCAGAAAGGTCTTTGAATCTCACTGGGGGAGCTATAGATATTTTAAGTCATTTTAATATAGAAATGATGATAATTATTATATGTGATTGGTAAGATAGATAATGCATTTGATAATTTGATAATGCAATGTTGAAAATATCAGTAATCAGCTGTATAAACATAAAGACTGCTGACATATTCAGGCAAGGTAATTATGTTTAGTCATATCTGAGACAAAAAATAAGGGTTAATTTTTCACACAACCATAATAAAAAGAATCTTAATTCACCTTTGACGTCCACATTAAACTCGACAGCATCGCCCTCTGTCTCGCAGCTGTATACCCCAGAATGGGTAAAATCAGCTGACTGGATAACCAATCTTCTCATTTTGCCATCTGATTGGATATCTATTGCAGTCTTTGGCTGAAGCTCTATTCCATCCTTAGACCAGCAGACCTGGGCAGTGGGGTCTGAGAGCTCACACTGTAGTTCAATGGGCTGGCCTGCTTCAATGGACTTGTTCTTCTCTAATTCTGGAATCGCTGAAAATCTCACTGATGGCACTATGGACTCTTTATTGTGTCAAAAAAGGTGAAATGATTATCAGAAAATAGAATTTAAATGTTATGGATGTATATGTATATTAGGGATCGCTAACTAGATACACAGACTTTAGATACACATTACCTGTGAGTTTGTATTTTTAAATTTAGTAAGGATACTAGACACACTATAGTAATTAATAACTACTTATAAACTAAAATCCATCTCAAGTCTCTCAAAGCATTTTAATTGTTTAGTATGTTTGAATTAATCCTGGCCTTTGTTGCATTAATCGCTTAATGCCAAGACAGAAGGGTTAGGGCATCGCCTTTTTCTGAGAAAACTGCACATTAGTCTTTGAGGATAATGAAAGCATAGCTGCAGGTCACCTTTGACGTTCACATTAAACTGGACAGCATCATCCATTGTCTCACAGCTGTACAATCCTGTGTGAGAAAGCTCGGCAGATTGGATGATGAGCTGTCTTGTGGTGCCTTCTGATTTGATATCTTGTCCAGGCTTTGAGAGGAGCTCAGTGCCATTCTTGTACCAGGATACCTGAGCAGTCAGATCTGAGACCTCACAGTGCAACATAACAGGACAGCCGACGTTGACTGATGTACACCTCTCTAGTTCAGGAACCACTTTGAACTTGGGTGATGGAGCTAGAAGTGTTTTAAGTCATGGAAAAAATATCATATTACTTATATGAATCATCACCAAAATAGACCTGCTTAATTTTCAAGATGAAGTTGACACAAATCAAGAATTGGTTAGTATTGCTAAATATTACAAATGCCCATACCCAAAAAGTTGCTTAATGATAACAGCAAGGATAGTGTAATGTACATTACACAAAAGTGATATGTTTTCTTCATGGTGTTGATTATTTAAATCACCTTTAACATCCACCTTAAGTGTTAAGAGATCATCATCCACTTCACAACTGTATTCCTGTGAGTGACAGAGTTCTGTTGACTGGACAGCCGATCTTCTCAAGCTGTCTTCAGACTGAATGTCCAGTTCAGCTTGCGGTATGCACTTTAATTCATCCTTGTGCGTTTTCCTATGTGGATCTGAGAGCTGGCATTGCCACATTGTTGGGCTGTCTGTTTCAATGGGCTTGCTCTTCTCTACTTCAGGAACTGGTGAGAATTTCTCTGAAGAGGCTATGGGTATTTTGATGTATAGAGAGAAAGGCTCTCAGTAAGCTATTGTTATATTCAAAGAAAGTCGTTTCAAATGAAACGCATTTCCTATCCGTGCATATTCCAAAGAGTAAAAGCATTAAGGAATGAAATTTTAATTATTTTGACGATACAAAGAGTTTCAAAGAAAGAGCAAAGAAAATCCATCGCAAATTTAAGACATTTAAGAGGATCGACCACAGTAACTGTTGGTCTGAAAAGAATTAATTCAGTTTGACTGATTTAGAAAAAAACTTAATTTCAACTATCACACAATAGTGTAATTTCTTTCATCAGATAATTCATTCTTGCCTTCATTCATGCATTCACTCATTCAAATAAGCAAAACTCTTCATGAGGTCTGTGGCAAATCAGAAACTTATCCCCGACAGTAAATTAGCATGAAGAGATACATGGAGCACTTAAAATCTTCCTTGTTTATCCATGTTCCATTCCATAGGTACTTGGTTGAGCAACATCTAACTCCAGGTGTTAGATGAGAAGTATATATACACTTACATGCTGCCTGCTGAATTCAGAGGAAACGGATATTCCGAGGTGTAAAATCTTGAACAAATGTCGTCAGCAAATAGGAAATTTCCAAGTCTTAATTATTAAGAGCAAAATGAAATTCTTACTAAAAACAGAGTGTATGAGAAAAAGATAGAGAGCAAATCACCTTCAACATCCACCTTGAATGTTATGACATCATCAGCAGTATCACAGCTGTACACCCCAGAGTGAAAGAAGCTTGCTGATTCGATAATCAATCTCCTTACAGAACCTATTGATTGGATCTCTAGCCCTGCTTGTGGGTGGAGCTGCTTTCCATCCTTGTACCAGCAGACCTGGGCAGTGGGGTTTGAGAGCTCACAATGTAGTACTATTGGGTTGCCTGCTTCAATTGACTTCAATTGCCCCTCAGCTTCAGGAATAGTTGAAAACGTCACTGGTGGAGCTACAGGCAATGATTCATAACAGAATCATGACAAATTAAATAATGTAGTCATTCTGGTTTGTTATCTGAGCAATTCAATATAACTAATTTCAAATTTTACAAAATAAACTGCACTTAAATGTTACTGCATACTGTATACACACACTTCTAGAGAGAAACATAGCAGCTGTATTAGCCATGAGTGTGTTTAATATATTCATAAAAACTGCCTGCTAAGAGAGCCAGGGGAGATAGCCCTTAGTCAGACCAATGGAAATGCAAAGGATTAATTTTAGATACACTGATACAGAAACAGCCATAAATCACCTTTGTTATCCGCGGTGTTCTGGACAGCGTCATCAGATATCGCACAAGCGCACTCCCCAGAGTGAGGCAACTTTTCTAATTAGACAAAGCCAGAGAGAAAACAAGTTTACCAGGCGTGACCAGAAAGGTTAAAATAAGTCTAATTTGAAGAACTAAGTGAAACCAAAAATCACCTGCAACTTCCGCATTAAAGTGGAGCTCATGAGCAGTAGGGTTAGGGCGGGACATCCCAGTGTGAGATACCTCAGCTGATTGGACTGACAGTGTCCTTGTGATGCCTTCTGATTGTATGTCAAGATCAGCTTTTGGTAACTGTTGTGTTCCATCCTTGTACCAGCTGACCTGGGCAATGGGGTCTGAGAGCTCACACTGTGGCACAGTGGGCTGGCCTGCTTCAATGCACTTGCTTTTCTCTGCTTCAGGAACAGCTGAGAACCTCACTGGTGGGGCTATGAACGAGCGGATTGATTTAGTCATTCTAAATTTGCCCCGGATATGTTATTTATATATGTTTTTAAAGGACAAAATTGTTGCGTATTAGGAAGTAGTTGTTTTTAATGCCAGCATTATACCAGCAAATCACTCGAGAGTTCTGAATTTGCAAAAAAAGAGTGATAAAAAAATCAAGCGAGCAGAGTAGGCTAGCATTGTTAATTGCGATTGGACACACATCAAGTTAATTGTAAAACAAAGAAACACCAAATAGTGGTAAATCACCTTGTAAATCTAGGTTAAACTGAATGGCATCATCCATTGTCTCACAATTGTTTATTCCAGAATTGGAGAACTCGGATGTCTGGACAACTACTGTCCTTGTGATGCCATTTGTTTGGTTGTCTATACCAGCTTGTGGGTGGAGCTCTTTCCCATCCTCGTACCCGCAGACCTGGGCATTGGGGTGTGAGAGCTCGTGTTGCGGTACAATGGGGCAGCTGGGTTCAACGGACTTCTGTCTCTTTACTTCAGGAACAGCTGAGAACCTCAGTGGTGGAGCTACTGGTGGTGATTCTTAATAGAACCATGAAATGCACATCAGTGTTATGTATTTTTGTGTGACAGAACCAGTTTTTCACTAATCTGTGATATTCAGAGTAAGTACTTCAGGAAATTTCAGGAAAAACAAACAAAACACCACAAAAGGAACAAAGTTTTCCACCAACAATTATCTACAAACTATTCTAATAACAAGTTCAGTAAGACAAAGACAAAGACAACTACAATATTATAAATGACATCCAGCATCAGTCACTGGTACTCAGAAGAAACCAGATGTCACCTTAACTACCATGCAATCGCTCAAGCTGTCATCCAATTTGAGAGTCCAATTTTTGAGACCGGTTTTATTCTATCATGGCACTTTGTAAGTTTATAATGTCATCTGAGAGACCATGTAGGTACAGATAAGGCATTATGCCATCTGTCGCCTTGCAGCATAGCTGAGAACAGGTTGAGGTATAACCAGGGATTCACGGCAAAGTCATCATAAAATATTTTACATTAATGCTTTACAGCGGTGAAGGCGTGACGTAATTCTATAAACACAGTGTCTTTGTTATGTATGTATAATTAACACACAACATCAAAGACAGACAGTGTTAGTTACATAGTAAAAATGCTGGGTTAATTTTGAGAGAAGGAAAAACAAAAATGGTGCAATCACCTTTGATGTCCACATGAAACTCTACAGAATCATCCTTTGTTTGGCAACTGTATAACCCAGAGTGAGAAAATTCTGCTGACTGTACAGTCAGACTTCTGAAGTTGCCTTCCGACTGGATGTCTGTTCCACTTTGTGGGTGGACTTCTGATCCGTCTTTGAACCAGCACACCTGGGCAGTGGGGTCTGAGAGCTCACACTGTAGTATGATGGGGCAGCCTGCTTCAATGGACTTGTTCTTCTCTGTTTCAGACAGTGCAGTGAACCTCAATAGTGGAGCTATAGATATTTTAAGTTATTTTTAATATGACAAACATTCTAAATATAGCTTTGTCATTCGGTAGCTAAATAAACAGCTACTTGAAGTGTAATTAAGTATATAAGATATGCTTAAAATAAATTTAATTATAGCAAGCCATTTTAAGAGTGATTTAAAATGCTAATTGCAAGTTGTTATAAGAAAAGTTCTGTAAAACACAGAATTATGAAGACTATATCTTTAAGACATTAATGAAGACTATCATTAAGACACAGCCATAAATATGGCTCCGGACACAAGATGGCAATTATTGTTAGTTGTAAGAATAAGCCAAAGTACGTAGTTACTTTTTTCATAAAATTATTAAAAAAGCAAACTTTAAATCACCTTTGATGTCCACAATAAACTTGATGGCATCACCCTTTGTCTTGCAGGTATATACTCCAGAATGGATAAAATCAGCTGATTGGACAATCAATGTTCTCATGTTTCCATCTGATTGGATGTCTATTCCAGTCTTTGAGTGAAGCTCTATTCCATCCTTGTACCAGCAGACCTGGGCCATGGCATCTGAGAGCTCACACTGCAGTACAATGGGCTGACCTGCTTCAAATGACTTGTTCCTCTCAACTTCAGGTATTGAGGTGAACCTCACTGGTGGAGCTATGGGTGTTTTAATTAATTCATTGTAAAGATGATGGTCAATGTGATATACTGATGATACTGATACTGTATATGTATATGTATATACAACCCACTGTTGCACTGAAACTGTACATTTCAGCAAGCATTGTAGCTGAAATAGACACATTTGAGCACAAATAGACATATACTAGCATGAAGACAGATAAAAAAAATCTCAAAAAATCACTGAAATTTATGCGAAATGCCAGTTCTTACCTTCTACTTCCACATTGAATCGGATGACATCATCGATGGCATCACAGCTGTACACTCCTGAATGGGAGAACTCAGCTGAGGGGATGACAATTCTCCTCATAGTTCCTTCTGATTGGATGTGAAGATTACAAGATGTGTGTAGCTCCACCCCATTTTTGTACCAGTGGACTGGTGCCGCAGGGTCCGACAATTCACAATATAGCACGATCGGATTGCCAACTTCAATAAATTTATTTCGGTCCATCTCTGAGAGTGGTTTAAATTTCACTAAAGGTGCTAGAGATTCAAAGATACCACATACAATTTGTATAATTATACATATAGGAACAGATAAAAGAAATTACTTCCCATTATAGAACTTAAATTAGAAGAAAATAAGTTTTGGATGCTTTTTTGTCATATTATGTTCAATTGTGACTCTTGCCACTACTGCAGCTCAGCCACTACAGATGGGTATTTTGTTTGACATACCTTGAATGTAGAGTGCAGCCGAATCTCTTACGCCATAGGCAATAAAGGTGATCTCCGCTCCATTGTCTGTCTCTTGCACTCCGCGAATGCGCAGGGAATGGTGTGTTCGAGACCGTCGCATTAAAAATCTGTCATCATCCTGGATCTGGGTACCATTTATAAACCATGTTCCGATAACAGAGGCTGAGAGGTCGATTGTGAATGAAGCATCCTGACCTTCTGGGACAAGAGCGTCTTGCAAGCGTGCTTGTATTTTGGCTACTGGGACTAAAAAGAGATGACGAAGACAGCATTTTTTTTTGTCTGTTCCACATTTTTTTCTTTGTAAAGTTGCATTTGAAATTTATTTTAATAAATAGCTTTGAGTATTATCAAAAGGGATCTACAAACCCACTGACCAAATTCTGATTTTTGGGAGCTGGGGTGTAGACAGGAGCAGAGCCACAGTGACACTGACCCCTGGTGAAAACTGATTGGTCCTAGAAGTGCCCCCTCCCCTGACACTCACTAATTCAAAACATATCATTGCCTAATAAGAAGGTTGGCCCCTCTGTATGAATTACAGCCCCATCATATGCCCAGCACCTTAAAAACACCCCGGAATCGCCCCTGCATGGGAGTTGCTTACCAAGATGGGCTGCTCTAGGGAAGTCTACATGGCCACTCTTGCCATGCTTGTTGACACTGCAGATGCGGAACCTGTAGTCTGCCTCACAGGGTACGCTGTCCCCAAGTATCTCCACTGAAGTGGCCGAGTCTGTGGTCAGACACTGCAGCCACTCCTGGGAGCCAACCTCCTGCCGCTCCAGGACATATCCCGAAGGTGGGTTTCTGCGGGAGTCATGTGCCGGGACCCAGGAAAGGAGTGCAGCGTTGGCACGTTCCAAATTAATTTGTACATTGATTGGACAGCTGGGTGGGCTGTGTCTGACCGCTGAGAACAGAGGGAAAACATACATTAACAAATAGACAGGTTCATTGATTTTTGTGGCAACTGATGCCTGTGTAAAATCCATCTCCTCTAACTGCAGTATTGCACACTAACATTTCACCCTGAGATGCGATGATGTCTTTGATCTGCCCACAATGAAAGTCACCATGCCGGAATCCTGGGGCGAGGTGTTGACGAAAACTAGGATGTGAGTTTTGCCGAAGGACTTTAAAATGGTCTGATGAGTCTCTCTGAGCTCGACTCCTTCTTTGTACCAGTGGATGTCCATCTCTTCCTCCTCCACCTCCACACAAAAGGCAGCGTTCTCCCCTTCCAGTACATCCACTTTTCGTGGAAGCTTGCGCACAATCGTTCCTGTGGAAGACAGAACAAGGGACAACAAGTATTCTTAATTATTAGTTGAAGAATACATAAATAAATACAAGTAAAGCACTAGCAGCTATAAGGATAACCCCTCCCCCATGCATTACTGTGATGTGGGGTTATGCTATTTTGTTTCGTTTAACTGTTCTTTTATTAACCCACTCTACCTGTTCCTTGTAGTCAATTAGGTATATGGGCACCTATAGGTTATACCCCTATAGGTTAGCTCTTATCCATTTATAAAAGTTTGTTCCAACTTTTGTGGCTGTCATAAGTGCTGACATTGGGAACTTGACACAGGAGTTCCTTATGTCAGCATCTATCACAGCCACAAAGTTGACAAGTTATGTCGGCTGTCACGAAGGGCTTATGTTGGTGTCATGTAGCTGTCATAGAGCACCCTTAAGTAAAGTGTAACCGAGAATTTATTATATTTTTGTAACATATAGATGCCTGGTTGTTTTTTATTATCATTATTTTTCACTCACAGGCACACACTGGCTAAAGGCTAGCATAGGTAGTAGATATTCACCTCTTACAGATACTTCAGCAATGCTCCGCCCTCCATCTGCCATCTCACAGAGATAGATGCCGTCATCGTCTGCTCCGATGTCACGGATGGTGAGGCGCCGTTTCGTGCCCCATTCCTCCATCCCGTACTTGGCCCCTGGCTGTAGTCGCCTGTCCTCTAGGTACCATGTTGTAGGCACAGAGTCCTCAGGGACCTCACACTCCAAGATGGCTAGGTCGCGCTCCCACACCTCCAGATCAGTGAGCGGCTGCTTGAACCGTACAAGAGGCTCTTGGGGAGGAAAGGGCGATTAAATACGTTGAAGAGCAGCTCCTCTTAAAACACTTGATAATGGTGACGGAGGTTTTCAAGTAATGTGGTTCTCTCTAAAGTACAGTCGGACCTCGCTAAGTCGAACCTCCTTAAGTCGAAAACCTCCCTATGTCGAATCACTCGTTAGTCCCCGGCC
>JAODKN010000037.1:7558105-7590499 GCA_026774425.1 Petrocephalus zakoni
ATGCTCAACTGATTGGTTGAAACAAAATCCTGGTCTGGATTTTTACTTTCTGGACCTGAAATTGACACCTCTGCTACAGAGAGCCATGACCCTCAGCTGTTTAGAAACTCAAGTGTCACTGTCTCACAGTGCCACCTCTCTGGTTTCAGGCAGTGCAAGTAATACGATCTTACGCTGGACCCAAACTAGTGTTCCAGCAGTAAAGAGGTTTGCCCCAGCCAGTAAAATCAGAAGGGGTTAGCGGTCCTTCTAAAACTTCTACATTTTCCATAACTGCTAAAGAACATATTAGCTAATAAGGCTAAAATGCTGCATATCATTCTGAAAATATTAAGAATTGTCTTCCAGCAATAAGAGGCTATTTGGGTACAATAATTAAACAGCATAAAAGTTACTGAAAAACAGTAATAGAAATAATCACTAGCATTTGACAGGATACAGAAAGAACAGATCGTCCAAGTCCTGCAGAGATGTACAGATCAAAGCCTTAACTTTGTGCTATAGTGATGTTAAATTAATTTAGAAAAGATGGAAAAGAAAAAAGTTGGCATGTGACATGCTGACTATAGCAGTCTTTAATCCAGTTTTCATCAAGAGATCAGGTCTATTTTACGGCTGAATTATAATAAAATTGTTTTTAAGTCTGAGTGACAGATACCCCTGTGACATCTGAAGAGTACGTGCAAAAGAAGTGGGTGTCCTTTACTTCTGTGGATCTATCGCTACGCCAATACACTTGACTTCATTAGGAAACTATGTGCTCAGCAACACAAAGCAGCACAGAGGGCAAGGATGCCCTGTCCACACTGGCATTTACACACATGTGGATTTGATCCTCCCCCTGGTGGATAGGAGCTGTAATAAGTAATAATCAATGATTAATTTCAGTCTATCATTCAATGCAAGTGTGGCATGACTATGTTTGCTTAATGTTGATTTCAAATGTTCTTTTGTTGTTAAGAAAGGGATCTCAGATTAATCCAATCCAAGGGAAATCGATTTTCCCCTTTTTGTGATTTATGTTTTATGTTAACGGTTGGTTATTCTTATCTGCAGATATGAAATTTGTATGCATTGATACAGTGATTAGAATTAGTTAATATTTTGCAAAGGTTTTCTTTGTCACAAAGTTTGCATAAATAGTATAATTTGTTTGGCTTATTTCTTTACCAGCGTCAATCTTAGGCCAGTCAGTGTACCTTTTCAGGCACCCAGCTAGCTCTGTGGACTGTAGATTTTGTAATACGAATTGCCAAGATCAACATCATCCTGACAAGCCTCATTATGCCACTTTGACACATCATGGGACCAGCCGACCCAATGTCTATGTCTGGCTGCAGTTCTGCAGCAGTGCCAACTAGATGCCTTTCAGGCCATTTGTATATAAGATGTACAGTCCAGTGCCAAGAGCAACAACTATTGTTGCCTCACTTCCCTACCAATGAGAGGGGCCAGAGCTGTTTATACCCAAGCAATGGAAAAGCCAGAGCAAGGACTTAACTGAGCAGGGCAACCGTGTTTTGGAACTGTCTCAATAAATAAGGAACCCAAGAAGTCAAAATACATTGTGCGTTTGTCTGTGATGCTTTTTATTCATGCCTTGAAGTGTCCAAAGCGTTTCTTCCATTTATATATGAAAAATATCTTCAAATAGCATAAATGAAGGCATAAAGTGAGGCGGCACTGTGATGAGCACTGTCGCCTCACACCAGCCCTCTGTGTGCATTACCTCTGTATGTGGAATTGGAATGTTCTCCCTGTGTTTGTGTGGATTCTCTCTCAGTACTCTAGCAGTCCAAAAATATGAAAGTGTTTCTGAGTTGCCAAACGTTTGTGATTGTGCCTGAAGTTAGATCATCATCGGAAGTGTTTTATTTTCCATTGGTACAAGAACAGGTGCATTTAATGTGTCTGTTTTTTTAACATATCCCACCTCGCTCTCCTTTTATGAGACATACACATATGTGGTGAGAATGAAGCTTGGGCTCTGAGAACAGGGTCGGGCATCCATCCAGCAGCCTTTGAGTATTATATGGGGAGAGAAGCACCTTGCTGGTGCTGTGCCTAGTCTGCTGAGCACAAGATTCCAACTGACAACATTCCTATCACAAGCACAAAGGTCTAATGTGTCAACCCCCATGTAAAATTCTGTTTGTACAAAAAAAATGCTTTGTACAGCCCCCTTTTGCCAATAGGACAGCAAGTAATCTTCTCCTACAACATTTCACAAGGGTGGAGAATACAGAGAGAGGAATCTTTGTCCATTCCTCTCTCTATAGATCGTCCAGAGTCCTAGGTCCTCTCCTATGCAATCTCCTCTTCCACTCACCCCACAGATTTTCCATGGGATTTAGGCCTGGGAACTGAGATGGCCATGGAAGACGGTTGATTTTGTGCCTGGTGAACCATTTCTGTGTTGACATGGCCATATGTTTTGGATCATTATCCTGCTGAAAGACCCAATGACGACCCATTTTCAGTTTTCTGGTAGAGGCCATCAGATTTTTATTTAAAATGTCCTGATATTTCAAAACGATCATGATGCCATGTACTCTACCACAGTTCCCAGGGTCACTGGAAAAGAAACAGGCCCACAGCATCACAGCTCCTCCACCATACGTAACAGTGGGCATGAGGTGTTTTTCCGTATATTTATCCTTTGTTTTACGCCAGACCCACCTGCAGTGTTTGCTGCCAAAAAGCTCAATCTTAGTCTCATCTGACCAAAGCACATGATTCCAGTTAAAGTTAGCAAACTTGTCAGGTTGGGGCAGGCATGTGGTGTAGTGGTTAGGGATGCAACTGTGTAGCTGAAAGATTACCAGTTCGAGTCCCCGACTGACAGATAATGCTGATGTACCCTGAGCAAGATACCATCCCCAAGCACTGCTCCCCAGGCGCTCATGTAGCTGCCCCCTGCTGTGTCACGATGTCACATGGGTTAAATGCAGAGGACACAATTCGTTGTTGCGTGCTGTGGTGCGTTAACAATGACAATTAATCAACTTCACTTCAAACTCCACACAGTCACACCTGTTGGCATGTAGATAGCGTCTAATGGTTGTTATGGAGACTTGATGATCCCAAGATGCCACTCTTTGCTGTTCTCTAGCAGTGAGCTTTGGAGATTTTTTTTACCTCCCTTACCATCCTCCTCACTATGTGTGGTGGCAAGATGGTCCTCGTCCAGCCTTGTTTGTCACAGTACCAGTTGTTTTAAACTTTTTAATTATTTCTCTGACTGTAGATATGGGCAAGTTTAGGTGAATAGCTATTTTCTTGTCTATTTTCCTGACTTATGAAGATCAGCACACCTCTGCCTTACTTGAATGGCATGTTCTCTTGTCTTTCCCATTTTGGAGAGTGGCCAAGAGAAATGGGCCTCTGTGCCATGTCATATTTATACCCCAGGGAATCAGTAAGTCATGGATTACTAATTGAAAGTTCCTAGACACTCTGACCAACTTAAAAAGTAAAGAATAAATTACAAAAATGCTTCAGTAACACATATTTTATATGACTTGTTACAGGTGCCAATAATTGTGACACTGGTGATTTTGTCATAAACAATTATTTCTTAATGTGGGATACTAAATGAATTAATTTAATGGCTTTTTACACTGTTTTACCAGGGGTGCCAATAATTGTGGTGTAGAATATATATATATATATATATATATAATTTTCAAGATTTTCACATGCTGTTTTATATACCTATTCTTAAAAATTACACTTGTAGGTAATTGCTTTGACACGTGTACCCGCCATCTTATCATCTAGCCGTAAACTCTGATGCTTGTTATGGAGTGCTTTATATCAGTGAGATTTATGATAATGTTTCCAAACAAAGGTCTCATTTTGGTTGAGACTAAAGACTCTATAACATAATAATTAACAAATAACTTAAAGTGTGTCTCCTTTGAGAAGAGGGGAGATTTACAGTCAAGGAGTTTCCTCCACAGCTTGTATTATCACAACTGTTACATTCCAGGCAAAGTCAACATTCCAACAGACATGTCTGTGCTATAATGTTCAGAATCTGTGTTTTGGAGATTCAGTGACAGTAACATAAACCAAACTTTTCTATAGGCATATATCTATACCTGCCATTCGTTTGTTTGTTTACCCTGCTCACACAGTCAATCAGCACAAGACGAGTATGATCCTGTTTATGTCAGTTACTCAACCAAGTCATCACCTGCTTATTATCATGTCCACACAACCAAAATGCTTAAATAAATGGCTAAATATAAATAAAACTTGCTAAAAGTGTGTATATTGTGTGTAACACCAATGTCATAAGGTGAGGGTGGGTGTGTATGCAAAAAAATCAGTGTAAAAAGCTGTGAAGGGGACATTTTGCAAATACACATGAAAATTATGCTAGTACATATAGTCTTTAATATTTTAATCTTGCTCTGTCATAACACCTTTTAGAGCACTAACTTCCGCTAGTGGCTGGAGGATGAAACATTGCTTAGGATTCATTCCTCAAACTATATAGTTGGTAACAAATCTCATTATTGGCTTTTAATATTTATTGCATGGAAATGGAATCTAATTGCAGCTCCATAACCGGAGAGCACAAACAGACCATTGCATTGCCTTTGCATGATGTTGCAAGATTGTTTATGCACACTAGGTGGCAATAGGGATGTACCTATTGAAATTTCATTCCCCATAGCCGATGAAGTGCTTCTACGCCAACGTCGATGAACTTCAGATTAATTGCCTTTACTTCTCTGTGTATTTGACTAGACAACTAAAATGTAACATGTGTTGTTAGTTTTCTGTGTCAAATAATTGTAATGTTATTTTTACCTGCCATTCTTGCTTTTGCATTAGATATGCTTGGAGTTAATGTTAGTGAGGCTGCCGGCCTGTGTCTGCTCCTTTTACTGATGTCCTGCCTCGCAAAGTACTTTTTGTGGTTGGCAGTTGTGTCACAGTTAGATGTGTGCAGCACCGTTTGCTAATTAAGCTATCCAGAAGGTGTGAATCTGATCTCTCTCAGCTGAATGGCCTTCATTTACAATTAAAACAGTTCACTCAGGGAGGTGTTTGAGGAGAACTGCAGGGAGGTAAGAGGGGGGTAGCAGGCATCTGGAACTTAAGTGGCTACCTGGGGAGCCTGGACGGTCAAAACTGCCACCCTCCAGGTAAATAGCTACGCAGTGTGATAGAAAAGTATGCTGGATTGGAGGCCTGCGTGTGCGAACAGGATGGGCTGCCAGTAACATGTCTGGAAACAGATGAGGCAGATTCCAAGCCAGGGGCCGTTGGAAAAAGGCTAACAGATGCCCCCGGGATTCCCGGTTTAACTTCCCACTACGTAAATCTCAAAGGTCGTTCCTGAGCACTTCCCTCCGCTCACATCCACAAGCACCCCACGCACCTTCCATAGAGGCACAGGCATGTCCGGTGCGGCTTGACTCTGCCCTGTTTTTAACATTATTTCACAAATGCACACATTATTGGCTTGGCAGTGTTCATGTCTGTCCTTGGTTATTTTTCATGACTGACGAATGGATGTTTATTGGCTGGCAATAAATTAATCACTCAAGAGACACATCATGTATAGTAACGTTTACCATTTTTTCATTGCAGCAATTTGCATGTAAAAAAAAAGTTGTGTTAATTGCATGCATATTTGTCTACACTTCTGTGACATATTTATGTATCAAGTATTTTTTATGAGAGAATTTTTGTTAATTATAATACTCCTTTAGCGCCTCTTTGTCAAACATTATTTATTACCAATGTGCATTCTTGTCTCCAGGTTACTGATGTTGACCTGCTGACCTCAAAAGGATATTATAGTCAAAGGACAAGTTAAATATCTGACCTTGTTCAGTACCTAAGTATTATTAGTTGTATGGCTCTGTGTAATAGTCATGGACGCTGCGTTTGTAGCAGAGATGTTATTCTGTGGATTAAAAGCTAACAAAGTGGTCTCATTACCCCAAGAGGGTGGGTTTTAATCTAGACCAGGTTTTGGCTGCATTTTTCATTTTCACATTGATCTTCACTGGGTTCCTGGATAAATTTGTAATTCTAAAATGTGTTTTGTGTCAGTTTATCCCTCGCAAACATACTGAAACTTTGTATTTATTGAATGGAGTGAAGTGTTGCTTGCATGTGAATTGCACATATTTTTTCACATAATTACCCTGTTGTGTTTAGTTATTTTATTCATCAAACATCTGGCAAGAAGCTTGCTGTTTCATTCTGTAAATTAAATGAAAATTCAGCCTATTCATACATGGATGTTTAAGAAGTAATTACTGATTCATTGCAAAATCTTTACACATATGCTTGGCACCACTTGTACAATTAAAGATATTTGTGTATATAATTCACATATATACATTAGAGGGACCATCTGATGATGTCAATGGGTAGAGTGCACTTAGATGGAATGACAATACTGTTGTCTGGAGAAGGGTCTTTGGAGCGGTTCTCATAACTGTAACACAACACAGATGCATACAGGGCCGCTGTCATCCTTGGGTCTGCTTTGGCCATCTTCTGCCCCGTAGTAAAAACCATTACCTTGGCAGGCACGGCACAGTGGGAAGTTGTGTTTTCGCTTTCCTGCAGTTCCCCTTCCTTTCCACGGACTGCAGTTTGGAGCCTGTGCATCAGGTTACTCTTTACTGACCTCACATCTCCAGGTGGCTGTCTCCACAGTTCCTCCGCAGCTGACAGCTCTTTCAGCACAGGGGCATTGTTGTGACAGGTGTGTCTGTGGAGGCATCGTCTGCTTTGAGTTATACAGTCCCAACAGGTGCATTGTTAGCCATTTGGTGTAAAGAAGTGATTCCATTTTAAAGATTATAGTAGCGATGTTGTGGCTGCATTTAGTTTTGTTAGCTTATATGCAAGAACATACAGTAATCCACGAGGGGGTTGTGTTGTATTTTTTTTATTCCATTACACACAATAAATGAAGCATGACAAAAATAGCTCCTCTGAAAACGACAGAGAGCACAAGGCCTAAATAAAATTACTGTTTGTAACATGCGGAGTGAGGCAGTTAATTTTCTACAGAAATCTGATTGTTCAATAAGTGTATACATATAAATAAAAGAGGCATTTTATTCATCTCTGAGGGGGAATTCTTTATTCGCCTACTCCATCTTGTTCTCCATGAAACACACAGATACATATTCTGGTGGGACCAAGCTTCAGGGTGACAGCACACACTCAGCCAGCATGTAGCACCCCTGTAGCTGGGGGTTAAGGGCACCACTCAAGGACCCACTGGCGGCATCACTCAGCCATCCCTGGGATTCAAACCTACAACCTTCCAATTGTAGGCACTGAGTTCTAACCAGTTGAGCCACACAAAATGTATATGAATAATTATGAATTTTCCATATTCCCGAATACAGTGCTGTAGTTCTTGCATCCCAAATTCTTGCATTTTATGAGTTTTTTCCGCAAAGCCCAGCCACCCTGGTGCTGATTGTCAGGATAGTGGGTGGCAGGGCTCTGCTGGTCCAGGTTTCAGACAACAAGATTCTGGTGGAAATCCACTCCTGTTCTCGCAGGATGCAGGAAAGCACATTCAGTTTTCTTTGCTGCCGTGTAAAGTCATTAAAGCCATTTACTGGAATACTGAGATGGACTGGAACCTCTTCCAAGTCGCATGTTTTTTTAGAACGGACTGTAACTCCTTAACCCAGCTGAATAAAGGACCCATCCCTAGTGAAGAGAGAGTACATGGATTAATGTATTATTTTTTAGTTAAATCAGTTCTGTTTTGTGATGTAATGTCCATGTTTTACAGAAAAAAATAACAATTTGTATGTGTTGAATGCAACATTTTCATTATTTTTCATCTCAGATAGAAATGACTGTTGCGGTCGTCTCTGTTAAAAATAAAGATGCATTGTGCTCAACAGTATTTCATTTCAAGCAAGACCTGGGCAAGACTATGCAGAATTTTGAAACAGGCTTAGCATTTGTGTTCATTCCTGGGACTTGAAAGATGGAAAATTTCTATCAACAACCAGCCGGCAATGTTTTTCTAGCTTGTAAGCCAATAAAAAAGGCACACTAAAATCCTACTGCTGCGGTGTTCGGTAGTGGTTAAATGAACACTCACATGGATGTTGATTTTAAAAGCAAAAAACAATTGTGCTTGGTTGGTGTTCATGAGCAGAACTTGAAACCATGCTTAACCACAATTGCACAGGGGCTACAGTCAGTGCATGCAAACGTGATGTTGTAATTGGTAAATTCCCAAGCTTCAAAAGACTTGGATATAAGCCGCCATTATTATAATCCCAGAGATCAGTGTATGAAGATAGCCAGCACCCTTCTTTGCTTGTCCATGCAACAACTGCTCTTTCGTACATGTTATAACATAAACAGCGCTCTTGCCTTTCTTCAATGTTCATGTTTCTCTAAATTTAAGGTTCTAGGCAAGGGAGACTTTCAGATTTCTCTACAGGCATCCTAGATATCTAGGATGTTCTGACTTGTCACATTTTTCTTGATGGAGCTAAGACGAATTGTCCAAGCTGGTGGAATTAAATATTTGAACAAGCAATAAGAACAGATTTATGCCTCTGATAACCTGGGAGACTAGACTCGTTTTTTGACCTCATTTGACCTCATATGTTTCACTAACGGTTAATAGAATTAAAGTATATTACTGTGGCTTTAAGCTAAATGAGGTGATTTCTTAATTGCTTAATGATGTCACACCTTCAGTTGAATGAGGCAGGGCCCTGCGGAAGACCCTGAGAGATCGCTAGGCACATTATGAGTAGCCTAGGGCAGTACCAAGGCTGTGAAGTTCTCCTTTTCTGTTTTGTTACATTGCAAATGAATACTTTTCCAGTTTTCCAGTTAGCTAGCATAAATAGATAATTTTTTTATTGTTGGGCCTTTCCCTTGACAGAACATTTCATTTAACTTGATGTAGACTAAAGTTGTGTAAATATAAACATTAAAGACCAAATAAATTCTCGGAGTTTCGATGATATCTTAACTTGGCAAAGATTCTGCCAGAAAGCTGAAATGTTGCAATTCAATTCAGTTTATTTTTATATAGCACCCTTCACAACAGGGTTTTAACACACCATGATACTCACGTAGCTCCCCATAACAATAGAAAAGAAACACGTCCAGCCATTCAGTTATGCACTGAAACATTTCTTTTTTTTATTCATGAGAAACATGCAATGATTTCCACCTTCTGCATGACCTGAAACAGAACGTGCATTTCAGCCTTCATGTGAGCATGGCTGGCGAAATCCCTGCTGTGGCACAGCTGTTAATAGGAGGGTTCCAGCGGATGTGTAAGATCACAGGGCTGCCCCATGGTCTGAGGCTCCGTGAGTTTTTCTCAGATCCTGCCAGTGGAAGTTACTTACTTAATTGCGGCAGGTTAAACCTTATCGTGTTTTGTCTGCCACCATTTCTCTGGCTCTCTAATTCAGTATTAAAACTTTCTGTGTCATCGTTATTATTACAGCATATATACTTTTCCCCTTATTCAGAGAAAAACGTTAATTTTCCTTTATTTAGGAGACACTTTCATCCAAAGCATCATAGAATTGAGGAAGCAATGTCAGCCAGTTCCTGGAGCATCTGGGTGTTAAGGGCCTTGCTCAAGGGCCCTACGGTGACATCATTCTGCTGACCAAGAGATCTGAACGAACAACACACCACCCTGAAACACGACTCTGTTGCATCTGCTATCTATTAGAAAGTGTGGGCAGAACATGATCCATTCAGCTCTCCTTAACATAGGAATGAAGAGCTGGAAGCAGAGTTGATGGATCCTATGAGTGCATGTTTTTGGTCAATTTACACCTGGCATGAGGCCATCATTTAGTAATATTACTAAGGTGGATTTGTAGGAAAGAGACTGTTTGTATTTTTAATTGGACAGCTTGCTTTTTCACATTCCACTCTGTGAGCTTAGAATTTATCATGCTTTTTTGTTTATGATCTGTTGGATTATATTCTAGAATTTCTGTTGTAAACAGTTGTTCACACTAGAGGGATATCAAGAATGGGTTAAAGGCTTTCACGCACACTTGTAACCCTGGATGAGATGAGGAACAGTACAGTAGTGTGGATTACACCTTTTGTAGACCAGAAAGGAAATACTGGATGCTGACTGGCAGCATCCAAGCCTCACAAAAGACTTGCTTTCAAGCCAAATGAATAAAATAAGTGATTGTGGGTTTGTTGAGCTGGCATATTTACACCTGGCTTTTGTCTTAGGACTCAGTTAAAGGTCTTCTAACATGGGGAGCAAGGCCAGGCACAGGTTCATCTGCTCAGAAGCATCCAGTAAGCACCAGTTCACATAACCTACATATCTTTGGGGTGCTGAAGGAGAAAAATATATTAGGAATATTCACCATTGGATGCACTCACATACTCATTCACAAGATCCAACCAGCCGTATAGGTGTGAGACTAACATGTTAAAAGCTCAGTATTTATGCCATTCCGACTGATACACCCTGTATGGGATGCCAGTCCATCATAAGATACATATATTATATACATATACATATAATATAATATATTATATTATTATTATTATACATCCATGTAGTAACGGCACTTCAAACTCACCAGAACATGTATTTGTTCTTCTAGTAATCTCAAGCATCTAACAGAAAATATACTTATAATGGGTGGGATGGCTGTGTCCATTAGCCAACAATATCGGGCCAGGGTTAGGCTTCAAATGAATGAAAGAATGAATAAGCTAATTAATCTAATTTTGGAAACTTATAATGAGTCAGATATCTGTACTGAATTTGGTTTAAACATAATTCTTAGAATTTGGCTTAAGAACTACAGTTACAAACAACATTCAAATACATTTTCAAATACAATACATTGATTTTCCATAAACAGTTACTTGTTCCCATGAATATAACCTAAAACCCATGCAGGGAAAAAAGGATGTACTGTAAACCTTTTCTTAGCCTTAGTGATGCATTTGGCTTCACAGTGGAATGCACTTTGGGTAGGAATATAGACATGTCTATAGACGTGTCTAAACAGGAGCTCTAAAGCCTGTGGATATTAAGGGCTGAGAGGAATTTGCTCTGCGTCAGTTCAAGCACCTGAGCCCTCAAATGTTCCTATCCAGTCCTCCTTCTAGTTTTTAGTATAAGTGAAGCTATTTTCATGTTATTTTTACTTTTATTTTATGTTTATAAAGTTTAAAGTTAAAAATGTAACACAACCAGGGAAAGGTTGTAATATTACTGAGTACAATCAGCGTGGAAGCTGATTTACATCTCACAGGTAGTTATCTTCCAAATTTATATTTGTATCTCTAATTTTACCTAGTTAAGTGCACTCTTGATACTTATTAGCATACGTAAACAGTGAAACACAGGTGGCTTGGGGCACAGTACTCTTGTCTTACTACACCGCCATGGTTGGAGGTCTAAAACTCACCTCCGCTTGTTCTCCCATCCCTGTGCAGGTTTCTGTCAGATCCTTCTGCAGGTCAAATGTATGTAGTCAGGTTAATCCGCATCTCTAAATCTCCCATAATGCGGGCTCTGTCCAGGGCTAGCATCCAGTCCAGGGTGCACCTCTGCCTTGTGCCCTACAGAGTCTGCCACAGACTCCTGCAGCTGTTGTGGTGTTTGGCAAAGGATGCAGTTCCCAGTGCAATAAATCTTTTAAATTTAGGCATAGTAACAATTATTCACTGAATTGGCCCATTTAGATTAATAATTATTATCCAGCGCTGTGTCAGAAAGACCTGTTCAAAAGTACAAACTAGTCAGTCAATACTGACAAAGCAGGCAAAGAGGTCAGGCTGATGTATCTTCTGTGTTGTTTCAGAATAAAACTGTATCAATTACCCATTAGTTCATTATTGGAACTCCGTTTCAATTCATTTAAGCCGCTTATCTATAACCTGTTTTAGTATACATACTCAGAACTGCAACACATAGGGATGGACAATACCGGAGCTTTTTAAATAAGTTAGTAAAAAAATTATATGCTTTTTTTCGTCTTCTGTTATGCAATGATGATTAGTACCTTTAAAAGTAACCATTTAACCCAAGCTGGTGGTACGGCAAAGAAATTTAAAATGCCAGTTTCTTTGTTTTGTTCAACCTTTAAAACTTAAGCATTAAGGTGTTGCAGCATATTAAACGATCGTAACTAATAAAAGCCAAATAGGCGAACGGTGTAAGTGAGCGCAAACAGTTAATGATGAAAGGGCAACGCTGGTCGCCGCGGCTGCGGCTCTTTATGCTGGCAGTGTGAGACTGCGATCCCTCCCTAAAGACGCGTTAGGACCCTGAAGGTTTGCGTCGGTCCGACCTGCCGGCCACTTCTGCTCTCGCTCTTCTTAGGAGTCGGGCTGCCCGGGCTCATCAGCTGCGGCACTCAGGGCTTTGGCTCACGGCAAAAGTGGGCAGGATAGACGGGGCGCCTTATGTTCATTTCCACCAGTATATCTCATGTAGCCTTGTAAGTGATCAAAAAGGAATCTAAGATGCACAGAAGGTAAATATGCATCTACCTCTGCTCAGCGAGACAATGGAAGTTCTTTTTAGAGAGGAATTTAGATATTTATGTATACTTTACTTACAGGTGTTACTTGTTGTTGGAGCCCTTAATTTGTCTCATCATAGTGAACGTCATCCCAGGAGAATCGCAACGGATGGGTAAGTGTTCGTTTTAAAGAAGATAACCTCAAAACACTTTTTTTAGATGGCTGTTTAACAGAATCAAGCGGCTCATTAAACTTCTCTCATAAGTCGATTACTTTAGTACATGGGATGGTATTCTTATCTATAAGGAAGAGAGACGCGTCCGGATAACACTAACCAATTCAGTTTAATAGACCTTTGAGTACTTGTATACCTTGCAGTGGTCATTGAATGAGATACAGCCGCAAGTAACGCGCGACTTCTGCCAAAGTCTTCTGCCAAAAGCAGCCGCTAGAACTCCACATCACTGAAGTGATTTGACCATTTTGCATTTGCAATCCGTTTATAATAATGGCTTTCATATTTGTGGTATTTTTGCAAAGACCGTTTGTTAATGTAACTTAAGCCAAATATACGTTTTACTAATATTTTCCAAATACAATGACAGTATAAGCAAATAACTCTTTTGTACCTTTTGCGATATGTCGTGCAGCTCTGTTGGTTTCCTTGTACTTTAGTGACACTTTTCGTGCATATCTTATTATTTAGAAAAAAAAACAAATAGATAAGAAATAATGTTAGACGTAATGCAGATGTCTAGTCAATACCGCATGCTCTTTGATCCAATAGATTGTGTTTTTTGTGTGTGAAAAGCAGAGCATTATTTTTGGAGTAACAGGCCACCGTGATTTATAAGTACCTGCAGTCATATCCGTAGTAGCGGACGAGTTGACGCTGATCATAATGTTGTGGATCACACAGATATTATATATAGCAGCACATCAACACTGTAAGATGCAGTTATGCTAAACTGAAAGGTGTTAATATGCGTTAATAGTATTAACTGTGATTAATGTGATGGGGGCTGCTGGTGCCAGTTTTGGGCAGTTCTTTAAAATGCATTGTTTAGTGTTAACAAGTGGGCCTGGGTTGTTTCTTTGACCACCTGACCAGTGGGAAGGCTCACAAGTCAAAGACATTTGGCTGTGACTGGGCTGTGGCTCTGCACATTGTTCACAGTGGGGCATTCTTACTTCCTAAGTAGGAGGATTAGGGCAGATTAGATTTTCTATAGAGTGTTTTCAGTTTGGTGATTGAGACAAAGACAGCACTCTGGCAGGAGAATGGATGAAATCCAGAGATGCTTCATTCTTGCTGCTTCCTGCTGCTTGCCAGTACCATTGTTTCAGAAGTTTGTTTCAAAGGAACGGTCCCAGAAGTAGCTGCACATATGGTAGTTTGTTTGCTTTTTGGATGTTGCGTGTCAACCTGAACTTCTGAGGACGCTATTGTATTGCTTCTCTTATTGTGTCGAAAGGCTTAATTATGTTAATTGCTTTTTTCTGCTCATGTAAAGTATATGAGTGATTTATGCACTTGTTTTACATATAGAGGGAATGAACATCGAGATGAGAGAATTTTCTAGCAAGATATCACTTGGGTTGACATTGATTGTGTAGCCTTGGTCATAACTGGAGTTCAGGAAAAGAAGCCTAGTCTTGCTGATGTCTTTTGGGATTAAAACATATGTATCTGAACTTAATATTGTCTTTAGGTAAAGAAAAAAAATTTTTTTTTTCCACTAATATTTAGGATACTGGAAACCTGTCCTGTAAATTAGTAGTATGGAGATATTTTAAGTGGTAGTTATTTCATGTTAATGGTGTTCAAGTAAGTTGCCCATGTTATCAAATCATGTGACTTGCCAGGTTTCAAAATGGGTTGGGTGCCTTTTCTGCTTACCAGGTTATTTATGATATTTTGTCCTGCTGCCAAAGTGTGGTTGTTGGACATAGGTTTGCAGTTACATACCAGTGTTTTGCAGGTACATACCAATGTTGCTAACAACATCATACAGGTATTTGTAAAAACTGTTCTTCCATCTCCAACTGAAAGCTGTAACCAGTTATTTAAATGTGGTAATGCATGCTACTGTAGTTTGGTACCTGGAGATTGACTTACAAATACAGCTGTGTCTCATTGTCCAGTTTGATAAATATTCCGTGGGTTAGTTATTCAGCTGTCAGATGGAAGGCCAGCGAGAAACCGAGAAGGCCCCCATAAATAATTGATTGATGGAGATCAGTGTGGCAGCTTTGATATTAGCCAAACAAAGACTGGTCCTCACCACCTTTTATGAGCAAGACCCATTGCAGATTTGGCAGTGCTTAGATCTTGGTGGTCAACTTCAGAAAAAAATACTTTGTCTTATGATACCTTCTTGATTTATGAGTAACCCATGTTGGTTCTTGCAGAATACATAAACAATGCATGTTTTAATAGCATTAAGGTTGGAGGAATAGTGTACCTGTATACTTTACTTTACAGTTGGCGATCATAATGAATATGTATATATAGTGTATTAAAATTTGATGCAAGCAAATAAACATTTCAAGGGATGTATACATATGTCCACCTTTGTGCCTAAAGACTGTGTCAACTTTTCTGGAGACAGGAATAATTGTTTCATGTAAAACGTGATATATTTTCAACCATACACAGAACTTACTTTATATTAAAACTTGACCAAAGGGTATACGGAAAGAATTTAAGAGCTCTAAGTGGATACCTAGATGTTACGTTAAATATTCAAATCATTGTAAATAACAATTCCCAACCAAGGGAAGGCAGGCGTTTGTGAATTAGGAAAGTTCATAGATGACAATTTGCTTTTGTAATGTTGAATAAATAAGGAATTCAGTTGCTGATTGATTGATGGAAAATGGTAGCTGTCAACTGAAAGGAAATATTGAATAATAACACCACACACTGGAATAACATTGCTATCAAAATTAACATACCAAGGTCCGACTTCAGAAAGGGCATTTAAACCATGGTTTGGAATAATTATTCTCAGCTGAATCATTTATCAGTTTTAAATTTATAATCACATTAGCAAGTGATTAAGAAAAACTTTAGGTGATGACTTGGGATTGTTTCTCAGTAATTATATTCAATTAAGTAATAAATAAAACATCAAATCACAAAAAAAAACGAACACATGTTTCTCATAAATACATAAATAATTACATCTTTTTGGTGTATTTTAAGTTGTATAAACTAAATTTTTATAGAAATGGAAAAGAAAACAAGTGTGTGTCCTAGGCACTAAGAAAGTGACTTGCCCTAACTTGGCCTTATTGATGGAACTGCATAAATGATTTTAAGTGCTTGGACTTGTCTTGGGGAAGCTATGAATACCATATCATAAACCACAAAATATAAACCATTTTCTTGACAATTTAACATTTCTAATGGTTTTCTTTTAATACTTTTGAGCAGTCTCAGTGTTTCTCAAAAATTATGAAATTTTCTCGTGTGGGAGGAGTCAACGATGGCCTTCGCAAGTATGACATGTACTGTACAAGCTCCCCAGTGACCCAGTTGGGTTCAATAATCTATGGATTTTCCACTCAAAAAAACAAATTCTCTAAATGGTATTTTTCGCCAGGATTTGTCAGGATTCTGTCGGAGCACAGAAGGGGGTCCATTAGCATGTTAGGAATGCTGAGGCAGATCGTGGGATAGTGCCATTCTCCTTTTGTGAATGACGGGCTATGGAGAAGTGCTGTGTCCTCAGCGTGAACTGCTCAGACATAACCCCATTTTCTGGGATTAAGCAGTTGAGAATGATCTGTTAAAATTATGGGATGGACATGAATCCAGAGGGGGGATGGTTTGGTTCATTTTCTTAAATACATTTTTTTTGGTGAACATTTAGTTCACTATTGACAGTGCCACTGCTGGGATGTTTAGTGTTATTCAAGTCATTGCGTTCCTATGGAAACAACTGCTTCACTCTTTATCCTTTCCTGCACTTGTCAGTCTCGTCGCCTTGCCCTTTCCTTCTCCTGTTTGCAATGCCTGGGGTCTCAGTGAGCCATTCTTTTGGTGGCTCACAAAAAAGCGGCACGTGTTTTTTAGGCCACTTCGTCATTTCCGACAATGCCATTTCGGTAAGTTAGAATGTTTGTGTTCACTCATTGTTAACGCACAGTTCCTGTGGAAGCTGGTGATATTCCCATCAATAAAACATTAGGTATATGTAAGGACAGAACACATCAATGGTCCTTACATATGAGTTAAGGAAATAAATGCCACTAAAAGCTGGCCACATTTGTGTGGAACAAGTATTGAACTGTATCTTGAGTAATAAGAGAGTTTTCATCGCAATGCAAATAATGTTGTACATTGCTGAACTGAAGGATTTCCTGCTGACAGAAAGGACTTTGCTGCAGAGTGAATAAGAGTGAGTTAGTGCAGTGCTGGCTTGATGTACTATTTCAGTGGAGATTTATTATTTCACGAACAACACGGTTGTCATATCCTCGTTTTATTTTTAATGCAACACATCTGGACTTCTTCCTGTCTGGAACTTGTTTTTGAGGCTTGTTCTGTCAGTTGTTACAAAACAGTGTAGAAAGCATTTCCAGGTCTGCGCCTTCCCATACTGGTGTGGTTCTGTGTGAATGAACATCGGAATCGTCTTTGGGTTACTGAGTCACCAGTTTTATTGCAGGAATTTTAATAACTTCGGCATAAAAAAATGCAGAAAATTTATTTGTTTGTTTATTTTTATTGTTGAAAATGTTTTAGTTGCATGTCTTAACTCCATATTTTTTCACTTTTACTGACTAAATGTGTGTTATGCTACTGTCAACCTGTAAGTCCCTGCAGGGTTAATAAATTATCTGTCTATCTTATGATAATGACCGAAATATTTGGATGTGGTTACTGTAGATCTGTACGATTCGTTATACTGGTAAAACTGTAGACCACAAAGTTAAATCATTTTTATGAAAAATCTGAGAGCAGGAGACAGATAGTTAATAGATATGTTCAACTCCTGAATGAAATATGAGTCCCATCTCTTAAATTACACCCAGCACAGGGTAAGAGCAGTACAGATGAATGCGGCCCAGCCGTCAGTAAGAGTAACTTTATACTTCGTGTAACTGTATAATGAATCAAAGAACATTTTAAAAAGGAGAATATGCTGCAGAACAATTTAAAACAATCTATAGAGTATTTTCCCTGTATGGTCATTTGTTGCAAATAATTCCATAGGTCTTTGCCTCATATTAACATTCAGTTATTGGGAAGACAGTTATTGGAATCCAAGACCGGGTTTTCACACAAGCAGTTAACCCAGTTTATATAGGGTATGTGGTCTGTGATCATGTTGGTCTCATTGTAGCAGGTGTGGACAGTTAGCCGCTGTTAACTGGGGTAGGCTTTTCCAGACTGGGGAGTCTCTCTAAGAGCAGCAATTTCCAGCTGCTCTACTTTGCCATCAGTTAAATTTACAACCAGACTAGCTCAGACTATTGCTAAGGATATCGCTAAAAGATTAACACTCATTGGCCTCTTCAGCCTCTATTATAGTAGACTCTTAGGCCATAAATACCACTAGCAGTTATTTAAAAAAGGTGAATGGCAGGCCAGCCGTTCATGCCCTTTCGTGAGTCTCATGTATGATGGGATAGCTGGAGGTCCAGAGGTCATATTCATGCTATATATTTAGCCCAAAAGTTCTTTCGAAGCCTATCGATTTAGGGCAGCAGCTGGGAACTGGATGGTAGTGCCCTCAAATAACTCTTGGTTGGGCTACAGTCCTGCATCAATGCGATCCAATTTATGCACAATTTATGTATATGCTGTCAACACTAACTGTGAACCTCTGGATTTAGGGCTGAGTTGGCTTCCCTTGGGACAGTGATTTCTTTGTACCAAAGAATCCAGATGAACACCCCACAATGAGTCACTGTGCGTCATTCTATGAAAGAAAATGTCAAATCAGTACCGGCAGTCCCCAGGTCACAAACAAAATCTATTCCCTAAGTCCATCTTTAAGTCGAATTTATGGGTAAATTGGAACAGGTACATACAGTTATTTACCGTTGTTTAGTCAAATGCTTGTCTTAGGTAAAATACTAATACTATACACTTTCTATACACATAAAACACTTAAGAAACACTTCCAAATACACTAAAATATCGTAATAATATTGTCCATAATAACAATAATGATACAGTAATAAAAGTAACTACATATGGCACTGTACTGAGCCTCAAGCCGACGGACTGCTGAAGTTGTATTTAACTAAATTTTTAATTTAATTTGCTTTATGTCTGTCTGATCTTAATTACGAATCATCCATAAGTCGGACGTTTTTAACCTGGGCACTTCCTGTAATTAGCCTCATAACATAGAACTAGAATGCTTCTACATGAAGACTATCACTGAAAAGGTCAAGGAGGGCTTTTAAGTACCTTTTTGAAGTCTAATCTAGCATTTTCATTGAAATAGTTTGCTGCTATGTATCAGCTAATGTATTCTTCCCTTTGTTCTCCTTTTAGTGTCGGTTTTATTCCCTTTTAAGGGCCCATGCGAACTCTTCTTACAAGTTGTGCTGACAGCTGTTGTTTGTTATGTGCTGTCTGTGGTTATCCTCTGATGTTAGCTCTCACGTTGACCTCCTGTTAAAACACAGAGCTGTTGTTACTTGATTCCACAGGAAAACCATAATTATTACTTGAACCATTATTTGGTCGTTCACATTGTTAAAAGTGCAACCAATAGCCATCATTAGTGCTAATATCACCCTTAGTACAGTTTAGTACTCTGTAAAACCAAGGCATTGAAGCTTAATTATCTCATAATGAGTGCCACCACTGTTGTATTAGTTTAGTTAATATAATTTAATTACGAACAATTTAATTTGCAATCAAGTAGCAGACATATGTGTATCTTGAGATCTATCACTTTGACTGAAAGTAGCGTAAATGTGAATTCTATGACAGTTTTATTGCCCTTCTTCATCCTTATAATATAAGACAGTGTCTTGTTTTCTGGCTGCAAGTCATTCTGCATTAATGGAGGTGGGCCTGGCTATGGTGTACTACACCTGTCAGCATACTGAGCTTCAACTTTTGACATTCAGTCAACAATTATGTTACAAGCCTCCCATGAGGCTTTCTTTTTGGGCTGCTGACCCAATTTATTTTGCGATAATATCTGTGTATATGAAAAAGTTTGAACCTAAGGGTCATCAAAATGGATTTTAACTGTTTATTGCTGTTATTCTTTTTTGTTGTTACTGCTATTGCTATTGTTATGAGGGTATTTTCTTCATGTTTTTTCTATATTTTGTTTGGAGGGTAGCATTATATGACTGTAAATATTATGTCTTTCTAACTGACCTGAGGATATGGCCGACTAGCATGCTGCCTGTCTTACAACAAACAGAGCTGCAAGGGAGGTCTTTCTCCCCTCTGCCCAAAAGGATAGATACTACATGTCAACGGCCTTTGTCTGTTGGTTGGGATGAAAGACTGATAAGACCCTGGCAGAATTGTCTTTAGGGTAAGAAAAGAAAATGAAGGTCCTTCCAAGCAGGAAGAAACTCCGCTCTTTGAATGCATTCATCTAAAGTCCTTTATTAATCACAAAGGGAGGTCCTTAGCCTATAGAGCCTGGCTAGGCCTTGAACATTAGATGCTAATGTTCAGGGTGTGAAAAAGGTCATAGGTTATGCTCTCCTATGGCGCCTATTGGGTCTGGTGCTCGAGAGTTACGGAGAGCAGTTTATAAACTAGTTTATAATTCTTGATTCTTTTTTTTGGTTTTGTAAGGATGCTAATGTAACATGCTGCCTCTTGTTGGACAGTGATGCATGTGCTCATTAATAAATGGGTTGAAGCCTGTACACATTACAAATTTATAATGTGTGAGCGAAATAAAGGCTCGAGTAAATGTAGGAAAAATGGCATGTTTGGAAATGGCTTTTCTCTGAATAAAACGAGATTTTGCCCAAACACCGCAGTGATACATAAGACTGTAAGCTGTAATCATTCACGAAATGGTTAAAATACATGTGGATGTACAATAGATGGTGTGCAAGCTTTTTCTTCTGTTCCCCTGATATACTACGTTCAAAATTTTTTCTGAATTAGTTTTGCACTCCTAGGGAGTTTTTCCTTTGCCACTGTCGCCTCTGGCTTGCTCTCTGGGGGCTTTGGGCAGGCATAATGTAAAGCGCTATAAGACAATGAAATGTTGTGAAAATCCACTATACAAATAAAATTTTATTGAACTACTCTTTGAAGAGACCAAACAAAATTTTATACATTTGTTGAGGTTTATTCTTTCATAGAATGTCCTTATTGTCATTGTACATGTAGGGTGGAAGTCTGCCATTGTGTTACAGAATGCGGTTTTTGGGTGAAGTCTCCATTGCTTGCTCATTTCCTTATGGGTTTTTAGGATACGCTAAAGCTCTTCAAAAGAAGACTGAATTCTTCCTGTTTACCGGCCTTGTCAACACCAATGTGTCAATACTTTGTTGATTTTTACCATTTCTGAAAATGTAATTCCACAAAGCCATGAAAAATATTTCTTCACTGAGTGTAGCATGTTTAACATCAAGACTAGTGTGCCACAGGGGTCTGTGGAAAAGTCTGGACTTAGGGATTGTGCAAAGATCTCAAAGAGCAAAAATAGGATTGGGGAGCACTCTGTGGTTCTTGTGTATCAACAAAGGAATGTTGAGTGGATTTTGGCTCTTACTTTACACCGACTTCTCCATTATCCATTCAACAGCTAGCTACAAGGAAATCGGGCTAGAAGATGGGACTAACTTGCTGTGTCTGTTTTTGTTACATGGCACCAATATACAATGTAGCTTTGGAGTGTAGCAACAAATTGTAACTTGTATCCAAGAACTTTTCACAATGACAACCATTAAATACAAAGAACCCTAACGAATGTTTCCCATAAAAATGCAGTGTATCTTGTGTTCTTGATAATGAGGAGAATAATCACTAACGCTGTTTGTGGGGGGAGGTCATTTGAGGCCAAGACCTATTCTGCCTTGAGCTGCAAAAAAACGCTGATCTGGGGCACTATTCAAATATCTTTTTTCCTGAACTTGGAGTGGGGACAACGAGGGAAGTCCTCTGTCCATCCCTATGATGTGAGCCAAATGGCAGAGTGCCATGCATTAGGACATGCGAGAGGACAGAGGGACTTTAGCCAGCCGTAGGTCGTTAAAACATTTAGGAAGCAATGAAGGATTTGTAGGGCCATTCTTTAGCTGAGGAATGGCATTGACCATACAGAATGGGGGGGGGGGTCTTCAATCTGGACACGTCTCGCCATTGTAGACCAGTGTCGGATGTTCCCATTGATGCAGCAAGCGGCATTAGCTTGTAGGGAAGTAACTCAGGCTGAGGTTAAAAAGGGATCAAAAACAAGTTGTACAGTGCAGAAAATGCAACCGTACTTTTTTGAATCACTAATTGTTAAATGGATTTGGATATTTTGGTCATTGAATTAAAAGAAAACAAATCCCTTCAGAACTGATCATTAGTTTCAGGTCAGAGTGCCTCCTGTTCTGTTGGGCATTCTGGTCTCGCCTGGCTTTTTACCACGCCTTGGCCGACCGCTTTCCGGGATGTGGTGGAATGACCTCTGTTTCAGTCAGTCAGTGACATTTGATTCATAGCAGCTATTTTCCCCATCTCGCTAATGTACAAAACACAAAATTCCTCAGTGATTCATTCCTGTGTGGTTGCATTGCAACTGGATCTCTGAGATTCCTTCGGGGATGGAAAGGAGGTCGCTGACAGCCATTGTATCCCAGTTTTCGTTCCAGATTTTTTGAGGCATCATTTCAAATGGACTCTGAGTCACCATTCTGATTGAATCAAGAAGTGACTGATAAAATGTCAACAACATATGAATGTTTTGCCCTGGTATGATCCATCTCAGGTTCTGCATCTCCTGGTGCATCTCTGGGATGCTGATGCTTTCACCATTGATTAATCTGTAGTGTAGCATACAACCATGATTTTTTTTTCCAAATGTGCTTCACTGTTCATGCAATTTGAAGAATTCCATGTCTGTCCCATTCAAATGGAAATATGTGCACACAGTAAAGCCAATAAGATTATCAATGGGCCTATGCATAGTTTGAAATCCTTTGCCAGGTTAGGACTGTAGTTTTGGAATAATGGAGACCAAGGGGTTACAGCACTGACTGTAAAAAGAGGCTGCTCGCTGGTCAACAAAAGAACTGGAACTCTTTTCAGCCTATGGCTTGCTAATTGAGGAGCTCACATTGTCTTCTGACGAAAAGCTCCTTTGTTTGGCCTAGTGGTTTGTGAGTGAATAAGATGGTTCTGATATAGCCCCAGGCCAAAACGTCACCCTTGCCATCATTTCTTTCCTTGTTACACAAGATTAAATTGTCATCTGTAGTTCTGGGTGTATGTGTGTGTGTGCGTGCGTGCGTATGCACGTGAGTAAATGGGCACCGTGATCTCCCAGTGGCTCTATGAACATGTAAGGCACTAAATGCTTCTCCTATTACTGTTTCTTCAAAATCGGAAAAAAAGGTTATAGTCTACTTACTAATCCTTAAGTATTTGATTTCATTGACAGTCAGTAACTAGGCAACAGGGATTATCACTGAATAATAGGCTGTGACATTCACTATTCCCTGGAATTTGATGCTAGCTTTGAACATTAGGTTTTATGGCCTTTTATATTTGGGTTTAATGGCCCTTGTCCTCTTAAAATTATTCCCTGTCCCAAAGTCACTTGGGTAGCTTACTTACTGCTCATAAATTTTAAAATGAAGGCAGTCACACCATGGGTCATCTTTGTGACTTTTCTGTTTGTCAAGAAAGTTAAACTGGGAATTAACTCCCTTTGTCACATATGCTGCTTAAAAATACCAGTTATTTATTCCAAGCTAAACAAATTCAGCGCTAATTTGTCCAGTTTCTTACATTTATTTAGCAGACACTTTTATCCAAAGCATGACAAAGTAGGGTGAGCCAGTCTCAGGAGCAAGTGGGGTTAAGGGCCTTGCTCAGGGGCCCAACGGTGAGATCATTCTGCTAGCCACATGATTTCAACCAGCGACCTTCTGATCACAGGCACAGAATCTGCAGAGCAAGACTAAACGTTTTTAATGCAAGGTCTGCAGTGTTCAAGTCATTTGAAGTTGCTCAGCCTAGCTGGGCACTATTCATAGTAAAATGTGTAACATTTACGCTGTACTTGGTCTTCACCCTTCCTTTGTTCTGCTGGTAATGACTCTCAAATCAGGTGCAAGGAGGAAAAAGCAGTAAGAAGGGTTTGTTATAGAAGAAACCAACAAAAAAGAAATTGATCTAGAAGGGTTCCTTAAGGACTGTTTAAATACCACTACTGCCATTGGCCAGTGAGCCACAGCTTGACCTAAACAGCAAGCTCTTACTCAGCAGTTGGGGAATAGAGTGACTGGTCTTAAATAGGCCACCCGCAGGTGGGGATAATCATTACTTAATTGACTGATTGACATGGCCCTCAGTGCTTGCTGTGGCAGGTTGGCACTGTGCTTAGCTTGGTTTTCTGGTGGAAACCCTTTTCCCAGTAACAAACGTAGGGCACATTGTTTTATCACTTCGGAAAATCTGGTGGGAGTGGACCAGAACAAGTTGCATAATATATTTTATTTACCATTTAATTCAGCTGTAATACATTCACACAGAGTACATTTTTTCTTCAGTATCAAGTTGAAATATCTCATGTCCATTGAGATATCCACTGCTGATAAGTGTTTTAACGGCAACGTGGTTCTGTGTCATGACGCAAATACACTTTTCTCATTATTTTTCGGCTCCCTGGTGGAATATCTCATTTGCTCTGCAGCCAAAAGGGGCAGTATGTTAAAGCAATTTACCTCTGAGCTGTTGTACGGATTTGCCAGCGTTGCAAATTTTCTTCATAAATTTTTGACCTGCAGAGACAAGCAAGCCAAATGCATTTTTACTTGTTTGCATACAGTGACCGATAATATTATTCAAGTACTCTCAAGCCGAATGTGTAACTGGGAGAGAATTCCATTGCATGTTAGAATGAATGAATGAATAAATAAATAAATAAATAAACTGTAGAAATAAAAAGCACATTGTGTGTGAATGTTATTCTGCTTACCTGGTTAAACCCTAATTTGAAAGATAATTAATCAAAGGTCTCACAATTAGTCAAGACAATCAAAGGTTTCAGTGTAACTTCTGTCAATATCGCCAAGCAATGATAATCTATAACTATATCCTTCTTTAAGTGCATTTGTTTTAAAATGGGTACAGTTCAACAGTTAATCGGAACAACACAGAATATTAGGTAATTGCTAAACTTGCTTCTTCATATTTCTCTAAACTGAAACATTTAGTTAGAACTTTGGGAAGGCTGATTTTTCTGCTATGAGCAAAAGCCTGGAACAGCTTGTATTTTGTAACCTTGTAACCTTGTAACCTTTCCTAATCTATAAAATGAGATGGCTCCTGGCTGATTTGGGGTTGGTGTCATTCTTTGAAAATCTCAGACATTGCTTTTTAGCCACTATTTAGTCAACCTTAATGCTTTATTTATAGTAGAATGATTAATATTTGTCATAAAATAAATTGAAGGAATTAACATCTCTCCAAGACAGATCTGCTTGAAGCAGTTCCTCCTCCTTTCCAATGACATTCATCATTATTACCAATTATGGTTTCACTCTAAAGCCTCTTCCAGTTCTTGCCAGTGAAATTCTGAAGCCCCATTGTGAGTTGGCCTCACCCTGTCAGGTGCCAGGGATTATGGGTGTAATTAGTATGCTCCTCTGAAAATGACAATGGCTTCGTCTGTTCCCACTGCTATCTGCATATGAGATCAGCTCAGCTCCATTTATTGGAAAATAAATGTATTTTTTTCTTTGTCCCTTAGGCACAAGAATACAGTGTTATAACTCTGCTTCAGGTACCAAGAAAAAGCCTACCTCCCGACATACTGGCATAAAACAACCTTTGTTCTGTCTGTGGTTTTACTTAAGAGGCAGTATTATTGTGTTTTGGAGTGTTTATTTTAAATTTTATTTAGGGTCCAGGGCATACAAATTCGTATCACATTGAAGTTTCATAACTGTTGACTTTCATGACAAGGCAGTTTATGATAGTATATCATTTCTAAGCAAGACTGATCTGTTTTAGAGAGAAGAAAGGGTACAATGCTTCTTTAAAATAGTAGTTAATAGCTGCAGGCAGTGGGGAACACTCCAGTGATATGAACAAGCAGAGCAATCACTGAATTCCCAGTGCAACATGAGCAGAACGTGCTGCTCGAAATTCCTTTTCATAGAAGCACAAGTATCTTCTGGAAGAGTGTGGCAGTGGGCCGAATTGGTTCAAGTGGCCTAGATGGCCAGTGAAAATGCAGACTTCCTTTGATGTAGTGCTGCTCTCTTTCATACCCATGCTGTCTTATACCGAAGGAGACTCATTCAGCAGCACTGAGTACTGAGTATTATTACTGATTATTACTGAATGTCTTCATCACGGCGCTAAGAATTGGTGACAAACCTTATTGGCGCCAATTGATCATAATCGTCAGATGATTCATCATCTTCATTATATTTACATCTGCCTTACTGTCAGGAATAAAGAGGCAAAGCCTTAGAGATGGATGTGCTTGGTCTTGTTTTTGTTTAACAATCAGAGAGTTCATCAAAGTATTTAGCCAGATTTTGGAGAAGCGAGTATAACCTCATGGCATCCTAAATCGATTAAATAGTGGTATTTAGGGAAACTTACTCTTAAAAACTCATACACCCCTTAAGGTCTGGACATAATGACTTTTTATCACACTATCCAATATCATTTTCAAAAATGAAAGTGACATTTTATTAGCTAATGGTCTTCAGTAGAAGCAGGCTAATATTAACACAATCTGTAAGGAGTTTATGGAAGTATGAACTTTGTTTTCCGGTTATGGAATTTTGTTAGGTCTAGAATTCCATTTGTTTTAGATATAATTAATTTTGGTAAGCTATCGCATCCCATTTTTGTAGTGTTTATTATCCTGCCGAGCGAGATTACAAGTAAGAATTCTTCGGTATTTCTTGTGTGTATTTTCTCATTGTGTTCTTAAAGTGCAAACCAAATATTGGCATCTGATCCAAAATAAATTCAGAAAAGATCTTACAAATGCTTAGAATGGTAACCCTTTCGGTGAAAAGCAAACGAGAATGCGTAGCCTCAGGGAGGCTAAGTGTTCTTTCTCCAGTTTTCTGTCTCGTAACTCCCATGCAAACACTGCCCGGACCTGTGCGCAAGGCTGCCTGAGCTCACATCGCTTAGATCGCAAAGGGCGTGGCCCTTCAGGTGAGCACAGTCGCTGGCAGCTGCACAGGAGACGTTCAATACTCCATCCAGCAGACCACAATGGGGTGAAAAGTACACAGACAAGAAACTTTTTTTTCCTTAATAAAGTCTGCAGAGACCTGTCCGGTGGCTGAGGTATGGTCGGCTTGAGTGTTGACACACTGGGGTGGGGGAGGCGAAAGACCCCCCGAGTTAGCGCTCCGTAGATTCATCAGGTGCACCTTGTCCCGACCCATGCTCTCAGGTATTTGGCCACATTCCTTTTGTGCTTTCTGGCTGCCCGCCTTCCTGCTCCAGTTACAAATTGTTGCTCAATGCAACTGACCTGTGCAAAATGTCTGGCCTGGAGCCTCCTTTAGGTAAATTATTGAGCCCATTTCATAATCACTGAGCCGAAGACGTCGCACAGCACGTCTGGGCCCTTCCAGCCCTCCGCCGTGCCTCTCGATTCGTTATAATTCCTTTAGACACAGTATATCCGTTAGTTTTATATCTGTGGTTCACTCTCACTGAGAACACCCTGCAAGTTACCAGGCTTAAGGTCATGGTTGTGACTGACAGATGGCATGTGCCTTTGAAGTTGCCGGGAAACGGTGCTTCAAAGTGTATTCAGGCTTACAGAGGTTTAAGGTTTCTCAACTCTTCTCAACTGTTTCATTCCGATAAGTTTTTCAATTTGTGCAATAATTTTGTACCCCCTCAATTCTATTAAGGCTATATATATATCGAGAGTCAGTCCTCAGAACCACAGATCCTATGGCGAGGTGTTTGCTATGCAGAATGGCAGAGTAGCTTGTTCTTACTCATGAAAACACGTAGGCTTTGTGCACATCTAAGGCTGTTGTATATTTCAGAGGCAGGTATCCGCATACACTCAGTTTCTTGAATCCTGAGATACTTTGTGTTCTTTTTTTAGAATATATCCATTGTAGCAAGAACAGAGGTTACAGAATGGAAGCTCTCTCTCTCTCTCTCTCTCTCTCTCTGTCTCCATCCATTATGCAGAGAAAGAGACCACTCACGGTGCAGTTTTTTGGTGGTCAAACTATATGCTGATAGTTGATAGGGATAGGGTCTGTGGGGGGAGGGGCATTGCCTTGATGTAATTTCCTGTATTATTTTTTTCTCCTCTCATTATTCATTGCAGAAATTAGGTTCCACAATTAGGTTCCAAATTTCTTGCAATTTCTTGCAATTGTCCTCACTATCCCACCCATAGATATCTGACCACCTCAGTCTCCATTAAATCCATTAAATTCCAAGACTATACCAATGTATGTCTCTGTTATATTGTTCCCTGATTGCATTCTCTTTGAAACCCCCCGGCACAAATTGCCCTTTTTGTTTTTCAGGCTTCTTGCTGTTTTATTTATTTTATACTGACTTGTCCATTGTCGGCGGGGGGAGAGAGAGAGCTGATCGGTGCCCTTTCCCAGCGGCCTGCCCAAATCTCACTCCCAAAGCGCCGCGCTGGCGCTTGCGTTTACCCGCGCGCCTGACTTGTGCTGAGGTGGTCCCTTTATTCTTGCCCAGCCTCTGCTTCCCTCCACTGGTTTTAAATGGTTGTGAGAACGCCGCCTGAAATTTAAGCGGAGGTCATTCTGAAAGGCCACTGCCATCTCTATGGATCCAGCTGGGTCGCCTAGGCAGAGAACTGGTTCTCCTAGGAATGCATATTGGAGACAATAAGTGACACTCTCACCTCAGTTTGAGACCAAGGGGCTGTAAGGAAGGATAGCAGCTCTCTGGGTTATCGAGTTTAAAACTGACAAAGTGAAGTTTTAACCGAGAGATTGGCCATCCGTCCTTTGCTACCATAACAACTATGTCATCATTCTTTAAACCTTTGGCTTAAAATGAGAAACAGAAGTATTCACTTGGCCCATCTCACACTTTTTGGTCTGACTTGGGTTTAGTTTCCTACGGGCAACCCTGTAAAAGTTAGCCAACACAAATTAAGTACAATAAGCTGCCCGTACCTCAGAAATAAGGCGAAGTGAGCGGGAGGGGATTAAACTCAGGTATTGATCTGGTTCAGATAATTGGGCAGATATTTGAAATTCAGAACCAGGGAATTCAGAACAGAAGGGTAACAGCTTGGGAAATGAATGGCCTTTTTACCTAGCCTAATGCCTCATCTATTTATTAAGTTTTTGACCTGGTTTTAAATGGAGTAGGAAATAGGAACCATTAATTCTGGATGTGTCTTGGGTCAAAATTCATTCAATAGGTTGCATCAACAATTTGTGAGGCTTGTGGTAAAGATCAGATGCTTATCCCATATGCATCCAGTAAATATACTGGGGGACTGCAAATTATCTTAAATTGCACAATAAATGGACTAAATGGAATTTGACTTAAATTATAATCTTATACAGAAGGAGACTCATTCAGCAGCACTGAGTACTGAGTATTATTACTGAAGGCTTTTCAAACCTTGCCAGCAAACCAAAACTATGATAACCTTTTATAATATATAAATGCCTCAGGATACAATACTATGAATGTTATAGTGCTGGATGGTAGTTTTTCTTCCCGTTATCTTTAAATCTTTTTAAAAAGAATTGGTACATATGTTAACCCAACCGCAAGTCATCGGTAATATGCCATCACAACAAATTAAGAAGAAATGGAATCTATGCATCTGTTAGACTAGAATCGTCAGTGACATGCTTTCCCAAGCTGCTTCCTTTCTGAAACCTGTTGTTATTTTCTGGCAGGACGCCCATATTTTCATGTAATTCACTGCTCACTGTGCCGTGAGAAGGAGATCCACCTGCCGATAAACATTTTGGAACATTTCTCACTTTGAATTTAATCCAAACCAAAAAGTCTGTGCTTGTTTATGTTGGCTTGCAAGGATCAGGAATATGCCGGCCACTTGCTTAGTGAGAGTCCAGACCTGAACTCTGTTTAGATGTTGTGTCATATTTCCAAAGGAACAGTTCATGCTTGCGAATTAGCATGTCTGTTTTGGGTGAACTAATTGTGCTTGGAGGATTGGACCACACTACTTGTATGATGTCGCAAGAGGCAAGTGTTTGGTTGCCGACATTACTGGTGAAAGTTGAGTAACCAGTTATTGAAAGTACAGTGGTAGTATTCATATTGGGAAACTGAGTGTTGTATAGGTTTATATAAGCAACTTGCTTAAGGAGCAATAATCTTTATTATGTGTTCAGCTTTATTAATGATCCTGAGGATGATGATGTGATAGCTTGTTGACATAAGCCTCTTTGGCTGTGAATTTATTAGCTGAAATTGTGAATTGCTCCTGGCTCTGTATGGCTGTCGTAACCAGGCACGAAATGGGCCATGTCAATTAGGCCTGAAGCCTTTATCTTTTGTTAGGTGGCGAGCAATTTTATTCTCATGCAGGCTGTGTCTACATGGCTGGAATTTTTTGGGAATGTCTTTTGTTCCAGCAGAATAATTAAGTTGGAATGTCCCCTCCAGGGGGTCTTATGGTGAGAGGTGAGGGCAGAAGGGAGGAAGGATGGGGAGAGGAGGGGTCAGAAGGTTTGTTCTCTATCTATGTGTTTGGCACACCTCCCATTCTGCGGTGTTAAGTGTATTGATCCATCCCCGATAATGATTTTTTGTTCTAGGAACATTTACAGAATGCTAGGATTAAGGTATGTAAAAGTTCAAAGTGCCCAGTTTTCCCAGAACACTACTACACTACTGGGTAATAATGTTACGGTGCTGACATTGACAGAATCTTTTTTTAAACGTAAAACATGGAAGTTAACGTTTCATTAATGTAATAGCAAGAATGTTCTCTGCCAACTTTGCGAAGACCTTCTCATAACGTCGGCTAAAGCTCTGGGAAAGCTCCCTGTTAGCTGGGCTAATGAATGCTAATCAAGTGACATTGGGTTTCCCTAGTGTTGCCTGTGGCTTTCACCTTGATGCGAATAAGAGTGTCTGCAGCTGGCTGCCTGGTCTACATGAGTCACCAAGGCCTGGGCGTTTGGAGAAGCTCAGTGCATGTTCATTATTGCCACTTCCCTGAGTCGTGTTTCATAAACAAGCACCAAAGCAAGCACCAGAGTGTACTGGTGATGGGGTTATAATAATGAAGTGTATGCTATCGGGGAAATATCTGAACTTCTTTGGGCTCTGAAGTTTTGTTTCCTCTGGCTTGGGAAAATTCTCAAATGTAAACTCTTATTGGGTCGCTAAACAAAAAGGATTTAGGGAATGTTATGGGAGATGCTTTGTGGCACAGTGGGACTTGTCCTTACCAGTTTAGAATGACTTATGATATTTTCCCTGGGAACAACACGTGGGGTCAGAGACAGCTGAACTTCAGGGTCAGCCGAGGGTACACATAGTCAGCCTCTCATATCCTTGAGTTTGTTTGCTTTTAATTTAACGTTCTGCGTGTTAAATCACATTGTGTTGGGTATGCTATATTTAATGAAGGCTTGAATATATTTTTCCTATGGTAAAGTTACAAAAAGATATCATTTAATACACAGCGTGTGGGTTAATTCCCCCCTAGCTGTTGAAAACGATCTTCCTGGGGTGACTGCGTGCATTCATGGAGGCTTTATGAGAATTGCGTCTTTTTAATGTCAGATTGAAGAAATTTTCCATGTAGCAGCTGTGATGACCTGATGCCTTGTGCTGTTATAACATGTCTTGTAGGTTTGGGCACTGACAGGGAAATCTTAGCCATGATCTAGGTTGATTGTACTTAGCCCAGGGAAAAGGGATATTGAGCAAGAGTGTGATCTTCTTGCTGGGACGGCTGTAAGTTTACTGAACTCCTCAAGCCGTGCTGATTTCTTTTTGTCAGCCAAATAAGCCACACAGGATGCAATGTAAACAGTTCCCGATAAGGCATAAATATTTATATGGGTGGTCTCGCACACTCAGGGCTTCTGAAACTCCTGACTGTAAGAGTCCATTTACACTCATTTAATCCCATAGATTCCATTTACCTTCTGATTCTGGAGGAAAATGCGAGGTATTGATGTCGAGGCCTGATCTGTGCGCACATGTCCCAAGTCAAGCGTCAGGCTTTAATCTTATTTATCTTTGGCACAGGTCCTCTTAACTTATGAGCAAAAGAAAAAAAGGAGTTTAGATTATGGATCATCTGATCGTATATATTTTTTTGATGCCACAAGCTATATTATATGAAGGGTTCTCAGTCTAAAGGACACATGACAGTTTGATTTGAGTGCTATTTTTGACTTTGGGATCCAAAAAAAGTTGCCTGGAGGAACAAGGCAGTTCAAGGCAGACAAGCTATTAAATGAGTCATGGAGATAACACGAGACACCTAATTGTAAGAAGCAAAATTAAAATCCGTCAGCAGTATAATGTTGGAGATATGTCTTAACAGAGCAACTTCGGCCCCAACAAAGTCTCAGATACCAATGAGCTGGATTTTGTTAGACAGTTACACATGGGGGGACGTAAGCACATGGGGGCTACTTGTGTGAAAACGATAAGATCAAAGATCGGTTTGTAATTATACAGGCTGCCGTGAAACTACTTGAGAGGGTCGTGGCAGATGCAAACATCGG
>JAODKN010000037.1:7612454-7624548 GCA_026774425.1 Petrocephalus zakoni
CCTTCCCCCATCACAGCACTGATCCAGTGGCCCTGCGGTAGCCCTCACACACCCCCCTACATAGCCCCTCACACACCTTCCCCAATCACAGCACAGAACCAGTGGCCGGGCCGTCGCCCTCACACCCCCCCCGCCAGAGCCCCCATACCACTTCCATAGAAACCAAACCCACTCCAATAATAATGTAAGATCCTTCTTTGTTGATCAGGTTGTAAATGGTTTCTAGCAACATAAGTAAGGTGGTGTTTAGTGGAAAATTAGCTGTCAATTATAACATTCAGTGCTATCCTGGGTAGGTATGGCGGTGTCAAAGCAAAGGAAACGTGCCACTGACCAGAATTGCTGTGGTCTGTTCACTAGCTAGATGGATGCAGTGGTACTTTGTGGCACAGCAGAAACATTACATTTCATAACCTTGCCCCCCCCCTCACACACACACACACACACACACACACACACCCCTTTATAAAATTGAATTAGAACTCCGGCTGGTAGAAACATAATGTATATTGTGTCCAGTAAATTCCATGCTATAATATTATCAGACTAGCATGCCTGGCCCTAGATCACCCCAGGCATCATACGGTTAAGCCTGCTGAAGCATTAATTACCAGTCTGCTGCAGGCTGAGGGGGGCTGTGTGGATCTCTCTCTCTCTCTCTTGCTCTAACCCTAACCCTCTCTAACCCTAACCCTAACCCTCTCTGCCTGCTCCCTGTGTTCTTCAGGACTGAGTTCAGGGCCAAACGCTGCCTGTGAATTGCTCGCATGCAGTGTGGTGACCTGATGGATCTGCTGAAGGTTGCAGAGCCTACTTTGAATCAGGGCCCTGCAGCAGCCACACATCTTTGGGGATTCCAAACACTTCACTTGTGTTTACTAAACCCTTGTCAGCACAAGAGCCAGGAAATGTTTTACTCACGTTATCAACATTTATTACTCATATATTGTAGGATAAAGTATCCATCTCTCTGAAGAAAAAGTGAAAATTTATATGGATTTGACATTTTTCGGGTCCATTGAGAAACAAATTATTCAGCTGAATGACATTAATTTTCTCCACCATTACAACGTCTACAGTTTTACATCTGATTATGTCTCCATCAGCTCAGATTATACAAAAGTCAGCTGCTGTTATGTTTTTTTTTGCAGGTTTCACATAACCCATCTTTCCCTCTGCATTCGTAGACGTCTGAGGCCCAGAGATAGCAAATTCCAAGTTCTTGAGCTTGTTGGCACCTTATGGTATAATGCTGTTGGCATATGTGCACTACATAAATCTAATTAAATTGGTGAGAGCCAGCAGGCAGGAATCGGATAAATGACTCTCCGTGCGCAGGTTTACCCAAATAATCTTACACAGTAACGCAATGGGATCACTTAAGTAATCAGTGGGAAGTGTGTTGGCTCAGCTGGGACCTGGCTGTGCATGAAAATCCCATCATTTCCGAGGTTCAAGTCCTCGTCTCTCTATTGCAATCAGTAGGTGGCCTCTGAGCACCACAAATGCCCTTCCAGACAGCATTCCCACTTGGGTGAAATTTGAGCCATGTAGGTCTAGAGCTCAACACCTGCTGTTTTGGTTGTTGTGGTTTCCATATTTCTGAGAGACAGGTACCCAGCATGGAGGGGCATGCCGCCATGCTTGAGGTTCGTTAGGGCAGATCTTTCTGCAGGTGTTTTCAGGTCTGAGCTGCTTCGTTTAACCTTGCATCATGTTTGATGAATTTGTACACTGAAAACTCATTTTTAGATCTCGAATGTCTTTGATTCTCTGAATCTATAATCTGTAAACTTACATTTTACGGCTATTAACTTACAGTCTACAACGGCAGGGGCAGATTTATGCATAGGCTGTCCTAAGCTGTAGCCCAGGGCCCCGGTACACATCAGTGACCCAACCTACCTCGGGAAAAATGGAACTGTTAAATTATTTTGGGATATTATTGACGTTACATCAAACAATAGCTCCAGTGGCCCACTTGGGAGAGGACCTCCTGGCCAGTCTCCCCAAGATTATTTAAGTTTGAGACGTGGTGCTGATGTCAGCCTTTGCCCCCCAGATGAGTTACTCTGCCTCTGACTATGGATCTTTTCTCTGCCCCTCTGCAGGCAACGCCACCACCCCTGGCCCCCATTCCACGGCCTCCAGTGACCGCAGGCTCTCCCAAATTGACAGAGACACTCCATTCAGCAGAAACTGTGCACAGAGGGACAGGTCAGTGAGTGGCAAACTTGACACCTGAAGCTTGGTCAGGCTGGCGGAAATCTGAATTTGAAACCTGAATCTTTTGCCAACAGTATTCTGTTTCTGTTAAAGGTAGTCAATAATCAAGACACGTGATTGTGTTGTGACCGGGCTTTGCGTAAATTTTCATTGAATAATAATCAGGTAAATAACTTTATCTTAATTTTTTATAAAAACAAAATAGAGAGCCCCAGGGGGCATGGTGTCTGAGTGTATAGCGTGGTTGCCCAAAGCCCCTGACCATGATACGTGTTTCTAAGATGGATGGATGGATGGAAAATCTAATCTGTTCCTATGACACAGTGCCCTCTGGTGGAAATAATCAATATGGAAAAACAGTCTGTGTTTTTATAATACATTTAAATTAAATTAAATGCAGTATTGCTGATTTTTCAGGAATATTTTTATAAAAACTTAAAACTTAAAAACAAACCTTGAAAATCTGAGAATTTCTACTGGCACAGATTTAAGCTGCAGAATACTGCAGAATCACTGCTAGTTATCAATGAATCATACTTGGGAAATGGGCTCATTCGCATTTTCAAAACATACAGTATATCAAATATGTTTTAACCAGAGAAGTGTGTAACTCAGGGGGCTGTGTTTCTGTTATCGGAAGGTTGCTGGTTTAAGCCTGGCCTTAGCGTGTCTATGGGCTTCTGAACAAGGCCCTTCACCCATAGCTTCCATGGTGCTGTAAGAGAGGGCTGCCCTTCATGGCCAAGCTTGCTGTCATAGAGAGCAAGACTGGGGGAGGTGAAAAGAGAGTTTCCCCAAAGGGATCAATAATTATGACTATTATTATTAAATCAGTGGTCTTCCCCCGGAGGAAAAAATAAGCGGATTATCTTGACCATCAGATTTATTCATTTTTTATAATTCTTATTTAATTTATTATAATTATTTTTATACATATTTTTATCTATCTTCAGTAATGTGCAGCTATGTAATTAGCTAACAATCTGTTAGGGTGGCAGAACTGAAGCAAGAAGGAAATAGTTTAGCACGGTCACGTTTTGCTAGCTGTCTTTACAATGGATCGGTTTCTTACGTAAATGGGGGCCCCACCCCCCACCACACAGGTGAGTGTGGCCTGCATCTAAAATTCAATGAAGAGCACTGATGTAAATGCTTATTTTCCTCTCACGCTAGCCCATGAGTCTCACAGCCATTTGGTGGAGTCCAGGCCAGGACTGCCAGGGCCACAAGGTGGGTTGCATGAGTTCCAAGACAGCCTGTGTTCATCATAAAGTTCCTAACCAGCCTGGCTGCCACACTATAAGCATTTTCAGTGTACTTGTGTAGCACACTCACATAAAAAGTATAACAAAGTTTAGGATGCTAGGTAAATACGGTTATGATGAGCTCAGCGATAACCCCATTCGCCCTCTGATGCAGGACCAGCTGGCCCTAAGGGAGAGAAGGGAGACAAAGGGCAGGCGGGCACTAAGGGAGACCAGGGTCCTGCAGGTCCCAAGGGAGACTCAGGAACTGCATCGGGGTCGAATGCTGGGACACGCGGTGTGAGCCACAGAGAGAAGGTATGTCTCTTGCTGATTTAATTCTCCTTACCCGCGTGGTTGCACATGCCTGAAGCAGAGATGTCCCTGACCAATACGGGCCAATTTCCACATTATTTGTATTCAAAAAGAAGAAAAAAATTTAACTGCAAGCTGTAGCTCAATGTTTCTCAATGCTGTTGCCGGATACCACCTGCCGCAAAGTTTTCGGTCAAACCCACAGTGCTTACAACCCACCACCTTCATTAAGGCGCTTTCAGAGCAAAGGCGGCTTGCGCCGCGCGCCCCGAGGTTTGCACAGCCCCCCGATCCACAGCGCTTTGCGCTCAATGCCGCGCTGTCGCTGCGCTTGTGCTTGCCTCAGCGTAGCGCAAAACGCTCCTTGTGCCGCGAGGTTTGGGCTTCGGGGCACACCGCACCGCATACCGCGTTCAGTCTGATAGCACCTTCATTAGGCCATTAGGAAACACCTGATGCTAATTAAGTTCAGGCTGGAGTGAAAACTTCCTGGCAGGTGGTATCCAGCAGCAGGATTGAGAAACACTGCTGTAGCTCACAAGCTGTTAGTGCAAATGTTGTTTAAACATATGATATACTGAGTCAGGCTATGAAAACCAGTTTGGCAGCTGGGATTTGGTTGTCAGAAAAAAATGAGGTTCATATGCCTAGGCCTTCCACATGCTTGTTTAATCCACATGTTGTTTTAATAAGATATCAATTGTAGGTGTGTGACGAATGGGTATCTTGTATTTGTATAGGGTGACCCAGGAGAGAAAGGAATGAAGGTATGTTCAGTCATAATATATAACAGTGTATAACAGTCCATTAAAATGTGTTATATACAGGTATACATCGCAAAACACCGGGGTTATGTTCTGTCCAGCAGAGTTTTAGGTTACCTGGATGCTATGCTACCATCATGTATATTGTATACAACCCTATGCCGAGATACTTTGCATTAAGGCAGTAATACAATACTTTACTACTGTGTACTGCACTATAATAAAACTAGGATAGGGTAGGCTAGGCTGTGTTGAATGGTGGAGGACGGAGGATGAATGCATTCTACGTAAATTTTGTTTTACATAAGGGGTTGAAGAACGGTCTATTTACGTAATACAAGGAGTGTCTGTATTTCAGATGAATAGCTGTCAGCTGATCTTTGCTGGCCACTAGACGGATGAGCTTGATGCAGAAATAGAAATCAATAAATATAAAGTGAAATGACATATTATTCCACCAGAAGAGGATGATGCCTTTATTTTATGTTCTATTAACATTTTGTCATGTAGGCTTGTGGGGACTAGTTTGAAATTTTGGGTGCAAACCTTAGCACAAACAACCTGATACCTGGACCCTGTATCACGATGCTGGATTTTTGGGTTAGCAAGATAATATGTCAGATTTAAGGCAGTCTGAGCTAAATGTAAGTGAATGGGATAACTGGCATCAGACAGGTTATCTAGCTATCTAACCAACAAATCTCGCTTTGTGATGCAGGGCCCTGAAATAACTGAAGTGTATGTTACTGATAACATGAAGTAAAATTCGGTTTCAGTTTACCTATGCTGCTCAGCACATCATCATACTTCTGCTTCTTTAGGGAAGCGCGGGATTTGGCTATCCTGGGTCAAAAGGTGACCAAGGACCCCCTGGACCCCCTGGTCCCCCTGGACCGGCTGGGCCACCCGGTCCTGCTGCGGAGGTCGTGACCCGAGGGGACGGAACTGTGGTGCACCAGATCCCAGGACCCATAGGACCACCAGGCCCTCAAGGTTCTCCCGGGAAACCAGGACCTCCAGGAGCCGATGGAGAGCCAGTGAGTAATGTTCTTCTTACCTTTGTCATTTTTCTAGTAGAGAGTCATCTACAGCAATCATAAACAAATCTGAGATTCATATTTAACCCATGGTTCTATGTGCATTGGCCTAAAATACAATAGCTCAAAATAAGCTTAAGACTATTTTGTACATATATTGGTTTGACCTCCCATGGTCAAACGTAACTAACTTATATTTATACCTACAATGTACAATACCAGTCAAAAGTCTGGACATGCCAAGCCTAGTGATTGTGAGAGAGTGTCACATCACATGAGCTGGCCACCTGAACTACACACAGTAGAAATGGTTTTGAAGGAGTTTGACCAGAGAGTGAAGGAAAAGTGGCCAGTGAATGCTGAGCAGGACAGCTGGAAAAGCATCTCAGGAGGCCATTAAACTGCCATAGAGGAGACAGTAGGGACAGCCAGTCCCTGGAGCTATTGGGGTTAAGGGTTTTACTCAAATGCATAATGGTGAGATCACTCTGCTGAACCCAGGGATTTGACCCAGCAAGATTCTGAGTCCCAACCCACAGAGCTGCCCCCAAACAAATGGTTTTCTTTCTTTTTTTTGTCATTTTTGGTCGGTAATTCCATGTATAATATTTTATATTTATGATTTTATAGTTATTCTAAAATGTGCATATTAGTATAAATTAACGTTTCTATGGGTAGGTGTGTCCAAACTTTTGACTGGCACTATACATGATGTAAGTATATTTAAAAATGTCTGGAGCAAAATACTAATTTATTTGTTTTGGTTTTCTCTTTTTCACAGGGTGACCCTGGTGAAGATGGTATTCAAGTAAGTTATCTTATGGTAGACAAACATATGTATAAGAATTGGAGTCGAAGACATGCTTGTGACTACCATATTGCTGGTAGTGTTCTTGGGTTTACACTGACTGGTTACATATGTTTGTGTTCCCATCAACAGGGTCCTGTTGGGCCACAAGGCTTCCCAGGAACACCAGGTGACCCTGGAGTTAAGGGAGAGAAGGTATGAAGGTCTCTGTCGCTGAAATCACCTCGATGAATCTTCTTGTTTTTTTGGTGTTGATGGACACTGAGCTGTACATATGCCATTGATTTATTTACATGATTCACAGCACAAATGTTTGTTTGGTTGTGTGCTGTATTTTAGGGTGACCGGGGTGAGGGGCAGCCCGGCCCCAGAGGACCTCCGGGGCCCCCTGGACCTCCTGGACCTTCTCGTTCTGATAGACCAGTGAGTTTATACTTACCCTCTTTACTATTGTTGAAGTTGCAGTAGAAGTAGAGGTTATTTTTGGAGTAACTGGCACAATACATTCAATGACTCAAAATGACTATTGTGTGAGTGTGTGTGTTGGGGGGTGTATTTACCACATTGTGAGAACCAAATGTGCCCACAATATGGCAAGACCTGTCGCTTTTTAGCAGAAAAATATGTGGATGCAATCAAAAAACTGGAATAGGCCAAAATTTTGTTAAATACTAGATTTTGTATATTTTGTATTTTGTTTGGTTGCTTATGGTTAAGGTTAGGGCTTGGCAGGGGTTAAGGGTGTCATAGTTGGAATTACTGTTGGGTTATGCCCATGGGAATGAATGGAGAGTCCCCAGAAAGATATAGATACCTAATCTGTGTTTGTCTGTTTGTATATACATATAGTGTGGGTCAGTATGTTAACTCCGCTTCTTGTTTCCAGACATTTGTGGACATGGAGGGATCAGGATTCCCTGATTTAGAGAGTTATCGGGTAAGTTTCTTTAATGAAGGCCACTAGGCCAATAGTGACCAGAACGAAAACACAACATTCCAATAATACATCAGTTTCATGGAAAAAAATAATCTGATCACTGACAACGCATATCAAAACACTCATCATCATTATTATTTTTTTATTAATGGTAGGGTCTACCAGGTCTTCCTGGACCCCCTGGGCCTCCGGGCCCCCCAGGGCCAGCCGTTCCAAGAACTGATTTAGTTTTACCTACTGGACCACCAGGAAGAGATGGGGCTCCTGGCCAGCAGGTGGGTATTAGACTGATTGCAAGGTATACACGGGAGACTGTTCTTCATCTGGAGTGGCTAGTACTTTCTGCCATTTCGGTCTTAATGTCTTGTCTGACCTACATGCATAACCCTTGTTTCTAGGGCCTTCCAGGGCAACCTGGTAAAGATGGGCTTCCAGGAGATCCGGGACTCAGAGGAGAGAAGGTGATGGACTGTAGGGTTTTATCAATCGTTATGTTCCACTGCAACTCTGAAATTCAGCTTGTTGTCCAGCTCAGAGATTATTGCATATTATTATATTTTATGTTGAAACTCTTCTTTTTCCTCTGCAGGGTGATGCAGGTGAACTAGGTCTTCCAGGAGCAGTGGGAGAGAAGGTATGATCACCATATTTCTCAGTTTCCCTGATCACCTTTTTGCTGTTATTTTAATCAATGTTCAGTTTTTCATATTAAGAAATATGGATTCTTTATCTTTCTCTTTCACCAAATCAAGCTGCCAAACCCCTGAAAAATGTCACCTTGTTTGAATAACCACCCAGTCCTGACTGGTTTGTGGATGATTTGAGTTGTTCATTTGCAGCATCATAGTGAGTTCAGGGATGTTTGGTGTGCTTCTCCCTCTTAGCAAGGCTCCTCCCTCTCCATATCCACATATCTCTTAGACCTGCTGTCTTACTATACTTCCTCATCCCCTTCAGGAGTGGCTGGGTTGCAGGTACCAGGTCCTGCATGGTGTTGGATTTTGGGTGTCAGGCAGTGATGTTATGCAAAGCTAACACTGTTTGCCTGAAAGCTTGGCTTCCGCTTTACGTAACAATTTTAGCAGATGTTGGTGTTTTCCTTCCATACACATGACTGCGTTGGCATGCAAGGTTAAATTTCTCAAACAATAAAACTTCCTTGGGTTTCAAAAGGGTGGTTGAAATGCCCCCCCCCCACCTCAAACCATATCAATAAATGGCAAACATGCCTCATTTAGCACCACACAGCTTCTTATCCATTGCACCTCTCTGGATATTCTCCTGTACATCTCCTTTGCTACAGCTAATATAAATATAGACATTAATGGGAAATTAAGTGTGCTAGTGATATATTTTGAAGATGGCGTAAAATATCTGAAATATATTTAGGGGTCACAGTGGGCAGAAAGACCAGATCCCGTGTAATTTCTTATCCGCTATGGTGGTTGGCTTTATGTTTGCTACCTTATGGTTCAGAAAGGTGACTCTGTCCTGCCTTGCTTTGCCTTCACAGGGTTCTCAGGGTGTACCTGGGACTCCCGGGAAGCCTGGAGAAACTGGTCTTGCTGGGCTTCCAGGACCAATGGGACCTGTTGGACCTCCAGGGCCACCAGGGCCCCCAGGACCTGGTTTCGGTATTGGCCTAGTGAGTTTCACCATGTAGCTCCCTATCCAGCAGCCATTGCTAACATGAGTGTAATATTACACTGCAAAAAACTGGCCTTCAAAGATAATAACTGACTGATCAATACAAAACATACTAGCTTGTAATAAGTGCCAAAGTCTGCCAATGAAACTAGTGAAAATTGACTTAAGATTTCTAAAAATAAGAACATTATCTTACAAAATCTCATAAGTTCACAGAACTTATTTTGAAACATATATATATTTTAATTTGTAATAAGAAGTGTTTTATCATTAGATCATATGAGATTCTAATTAACCTATTCATTTTATTTTAAGAATATTTAATGTATATATATGTTAAGATAAACTTATTTTAAGGTACTTCTACCAACATTGGGAGGTGCTTCTGTGACTTACCAAGCATTCAGTTCTCAAATTTTAAACATTTTAAGCTTTAACCCGATATGATTTAAGAGTACTGGACTCACTTGAAGATCTGTAATTAGAAAACTATTCTAGATACAAGACCACATTCTACTTGAATTAAGTTAAGGTTTGATTATTTCTGATGTCATCAATAATTCCCCAGAGTTTGCATTGGTAAAAAAAAACATTCTTATTGTAAATTTGTCTCCGTTTTGCTTTGAATGCCAGCCTTTCTAAACAATTGAGTGGAGCGATCAATACTTGTCTTATGAGGGAGAAGTTCCCAACCAAGCTCAGGCCAAAGTTTTTGCGGATGCCGAAAATCTTGTTGATTATACACCATATTACTGTTTGAGCAAGTATATTCCAGTTAAATATGATCTTTCTGATGCCTTTGTATAGTAATTATATTAATCACTTAATAGAAATCGGTAGAATTTCATATTTATTCATAGAAAACGTATTATTGTTGTGTTACAAGAACATACATGACTTGGTTTGTCTGAACTGATTTCTCCCCAAATCAAGAAAATGTTTTTTCATGAAACAAGATAAATGCTCTTTTACCAACATAAAAATCATTCTGGCTTGTCCAAAAAAGCTTTATTTCAATGTCCTTTCAGCCAGAATAAGTGGGTCTCTCAGCATCACAGGTTTCTGACTGGGAGTCTTTTTCTGCAGGGCGATGTGGATCTGGAAGCCTCAGGCATGGGATTTTTTAATGGAGCTCCTGGAGTGAGAGGACCTAAAGGAGAGCAGGTATGTTTCCAGCACCTTATCAGCTGTTGCTGTACATTTGTTTCTCTCAGAATGGTTTCCCATTTTCCATTTCTTATTTTTTAGGGACCTCCTGGGGTTCCAGGCCTGCCAGTAAGAACATGCCTAATATTGTTGTAGTGTTTATAATTACAGTAATTAAGAGCTCTGGATGTAATGTGCTTACTGTGACTACGTCCGGCAATTATGATTAAAGAAGACAATATTGTGTTTTTATATGATTATTTATGTGGTTGCATAGGGAATGCCAGGGCTTCCAGGATCACCTGGGGTGAAGGGAAGTGAGGGCCCTCAGGGACCGGATGGCAGACCTGGATTGGACGGGTTCCCAGGACCAGAGGTGCTTCCAAGTCTATGTTTGATTTATAGGTGACTTATTGGGAGTCCATATGAACTGGGTTTCTCTACTTCTTGGAATAATTTATTCTTGGAATAAAATTTTTCAAACGCATTTTTAAATAATAATAATATTAATAACTGTCATCCATCCATCCATGTCAGTACATTATTGTTTTTGTTTGCCTAGAGTTCTACCCCTGAGAACCATAGTCAGCAAACGCCCTTTGGCCCTTTTGCCTCTCGGTTTGAGAAGTGGCACCACCAAAGGATGGAAATCTTCTTCTAGCAATGCTGATAAATGACTTTATGCTTTGGCCGTTTTAATTCTTCTTCTCCGTATATCTTGCAGGGGACGAACGGTGATAGAGGAGAAAAGGGCGATAGGGTAAGTTGAGACTCCTTCCAAATGCAGCAGACCCTTTCCAGACACTAATAAGAAAACTATTAGAATGATACTGTTGTGTCTCTCTAGGGGGAGCCTGGCCGGGATGGAGCAGGACTTCCTGGGCCTCCAGGGCCCCCCGGCCTCCCAGGACAGATCATCTACAGGTCTTCAGCCAATGTAAGATGATGCAGCACAACTACCTTCCAGTGAACATTGACAATTTGCAGTGTTTCCCGCAGAAAAATGGTTAGTCAACATGGTGCCTATTTACCCTTTATATAAATGAGCAACTGCAGATACTTTTTAAAAAAAGTGCAAGGTAACAACATAATGTCCAAAGAACACCTCTGGTGTGGAAGAATACCTCTGTTGTGCAAAGGGGTGCTTTTAAAATAAATAATCTTTATTGTCATTGTCACTTTTGCAAGGGACAACGGAATTGAAGTCGACTCATAAGGTATAAAAGTTAAGACAATAAAAAGAGAAAATAAATAATGAAACGAATAGCAATAAAATAAGTTACCAATACTTTACAAAATTGCACTTGCTGTATTTATAAATTGCGCTGATTAAGTCTACCAGTCGCCCTGATTGACTTAAGGTCTGTTTCAGTTGCACAGGGCCATTACTGCTTTAGGATAAAAGCTGCTTTTGAAGCGGTTTGTCCTGGTTTTCAGCGCTCTGTATTTCTTGCCTGATGGCAGAAGCTGAAAGAGGCGATGACCAGGATGTGATGGGTCCTGAAAAATGTCTATCGCTTTTTTCCGGCATCGGGAGGTGTAGATTTGTTCCCGGGTGGGGAGGGTAGAGCCAATAGTTCTCTACACTGTCCTGATGACCCTGTGGAGTGCTTTGCAGCATGAAGGGTTGTGGCCACAGTGTCCTCTGTGGATCTGTTTGCTTTGTAAGCAGATTGAAATGGGTCAAGGTCTGCTGGCAGGCAGGCGATGACATGACTCTGCACGAGTTTCTCAAAGCACTTGATTACAGATGTTACTGCCACTGGGCGGAAGTCATTCAGACTGTTTTCACTCACTAGAAGTAACATCTAAGGCTTATTTTAATGCAGGCTGTAAGACAAGAACAAAGTGCACAGAAAACCACGTTGAAACGCATCGCTAGCCTTGAAAAGTACCGCGGTGAAGTTGGTTTTATGTTCGATATTCGCCACTTTTACTGACATCTAAACTGCAATATCGTCGGGATCATG
>JAODKN010000037.1:7624648-7635224 GCA_026774425.1 Petrocephalus zakoni
ATGATCCCGAAGATATTGCAGTTTAGATGTTAGTAAAAGTGGCGAATATCGAACATAAAACCAACTTCACCGCGGTTTGAAAAGTAACTAACGGAATTGCAGATCTTGATAAGAAACCGAATAGCAGATTTGAGCAAACAGTTGATAGTACACTATTAATTAATGTTTAGTTTATATGAATAATTATATTACCTCCAAATGTCCTTCCCACAGTAACAGGTTGCTGTATGCTGGACGATTTAGCGTCCCCCCAGGTAAAAAGAACTCCGATAGAATGTTGGCTCATCGACTGGAGCTAGATGGCGCAATAACATATTTAACCAATAGATGCCGCTATTCGGCCTCATCGGCCGGCTTAACTATAAAGCGCTGCGGGAAACCCTGATTTGTATTTGCAATGATTTTGTTTGTTCTCATTACAGTATGATGAAACCATTGGAACTCATGGAGCTCAGGTTAGACCTTATCTCACCTCTAGATCTGTATCATTTAATTTTTTTTATTGTAAAGAGCTTCCAGTTTTAAATCATGCTGTCTGTCCATCCATCCATCCATCCATCCACCTACCTACATACCTACCTACTTATCTACCTACCTAGGGTGCAGCTGGTCTCCCTGGCCAAGCAGGATTACCTGTAAGTATGTCATTAAAATAATGTACCCAATCCAAAACACTAGAATAAAATAACAGTATTGCATACTAAACTACAATTTCATTAATCTTCCCAGTTTGTTCACTATTAGTACTACGTATTGTCTTTCTAAAGGGACCTCATGGACCGAAAGGTGAAAAGGGAGATGCGGGTCCACCGGGCTACGCGCTTAAGGTCTGGAGACTATACTACATACATAAATGCGTAGTACTATGACAATGGTTTTATCTCAGTTTAAATCTGACTTAAATTTCCTGCTTTATGTATTTTTATCAAGGGTGAGAAAGGGGAACCTGGCGTAGTCATTGGGCCTGATGGAAGTCCTGTGTCCTTGTCTGCCGTGAGAGGACAGAAGGTAGGCACGCCACAAGTCCCTGTTGTTGTCTCTTATCAGGCCTGGTTCGATGTGTGGAATACCTGTAATTGTGAATGTGGCCTCCCCCACTGCAGGGTGACAGAGGACCACCTGGGCTAGTTGGTCCACCTGTGAGTAGTAGACCTTGAGTTGACTTGAAGGTTTTATGAGTATGTCAATTTTGGCTTATTTTGTTTATATTAATTAAATCACTTTTTTTCCAGGGTCAGTATGGTCCTTCTGGAAGTAAGGGAGAAATTGGAATGCCAGGAAGGCCGGTATGTATCTCTCCGCGCCATCTGCGGAGGCTGCATTGTTGGGATTATCTGCTGAGGGTTTATCCTAACTTTACCCACTGAATTTAGGGTCGTCCTGGCTTGAATGGGTATAAAGGTGAAAAAGGAGAGCCGGGAACCGGAGCTGGATATGGTTACCCCGTAAGGCTAAAACTCCTTACTCAGTTCATGACTGTTTGTATATAATAAGATAAACTGTGTAGAGGAGAGCCAGGAACAGGCTCATACAGGTTGGATTAATGTGTTAATCTGTTACACGTCAGGGTCCGGCAGGCCCTCCAGGGCCACCAGGCCCTCCAGGCCCCCCAGTATCACTGGACAGGCTTGGTGTAAGTATAAATATCACCATGTGTGGAAAAACCGATTCTTCACTAACACAGATGTTACCATTTTTATTTTCTAAGCGTGGCATTGTCTTCATCTTATTTTAGCGATACGATGATGGCTCCAGATTTTATCCAGGTAAACTGAACTGAAAGTTTAGAACAAATTATTAAACTGTGTTTAGCTAGAGTCCAGAATGTCTCTGGTTGGCTAATCAATGGTGTTCTTCTTGCCAGCCACAAAGGGAGAGAAAGGGGATCGTGGGTCCCCTGGTGTTCCTGGAACTCCAGGTAATTCTGCATTTTCTGTTGTATCACTCTTGACTTGGATAGCCAAAGCTAACACTTTATTGACAATTAATAGCTGACCAGTTTCAAGCACTGTCTGACATACTGCATTTGAAGTTATATTATTTGCATTTTTATAGTATGCCATCCTGTTCCTTGTAGGACTTTCCTCAAATTTGGACTTGTACACACTGAAGGTACGATTCGGCATAGCTCAGTTCCTTATCTGTTCTTCGGCAAATTTGGAGGGAAAAGCATGCAAAAACACCTGAGATGTGTTTGTATGCAGAATGAGCTGAAGGGAGAACGAGGAGAATCTGGCCTGAAAGGGGAGAAAGGAGAGCCGGGTGGGGGCTACTATGATGCTCGCTATGGTGGTGGATTGGCGCCACCAGGGCCTCAGGGACCTCCTGGAAATCCAGGATTACCCGTAAGTTGTGTAGAGTACAACATGGCTCTATTCTTTTGAGCAAAGCCTGTTCCTTTGTCTTTATTGTTGTCGGTTTTATTCACAGGGACCAAAGGGAGACTCTATCAGAGGTCCTCCTGGTCCCCAGGGCCCGCCAGGAGCCCCAGGGATGGTTTACGACGGTCGTGCTGGGAACCCAGGCCCACCCGGCCCACCGGGCCCCCCTGGGCCTCCAGGGTTACCCTCACTGCCGGGAGCCTACAGGCCTACACATAGTAAGTTTTAGTCACAAAAGTGACTAAAGTCTACTTACTTTGCATATTGCGCAATATAAGTAAAGTATAAATTAACTTCTGATGCCACAGAACCGCTTAGCTCCTTTTGCACTGATTTCACTGGCTTGGGGGAAATGTGAAAATATGATTACTGTGTGTTTCAGCCATAAGTATCCCAGGACCCCCAGGACCCCCGGGGCCGCCTGGATCTCCTGGTTTGTCTTCTGGGGTAAGTTCCATGCTAACCCGGAGAGGACAGGTGCTGTGCACTGCCCCTGCTTTTGAAGGAGAAGCATTATCTCCATAGATATATAAATGATACTTTAAACATCTGGTCGTAAATAACATATGGGTTCTTTTTGTATGCTTTGTATTTTTTCTGCCATTTATGTGCAATTTCTTCAATATTAAAATGTTCTCTGTATTAATCTTTGGTGGAATCACAGGTAACAGTACTGAGGTCATACGAAATCATGATTTCCACCGCACGCCGGCAAGCTGAGGGCACGCTGTTCTTTATCGCGGACAATGGAGACCTCTATCTCAGAGTCCGGGAAGGATTCCGACAAGTCATGGTATATTCTAAAAATATGGTTTCCATTGATGGATACAAATGTACTGCATCTATTAGGACCTTGATTTACATATTTTATGATTCATGTATTTTTTTTCCAGCTAGGAGATTACAGGCCTTACTCAAGAGACTTGGTAAGCACAGTCATTCTTATACGATGTAAGAGTCATTTATTTGAAGAATAACAATGCCCAGTTGAATGCAGAGTGTTTGGTCCACATAACCTCAAACGTAATTTACTTTTAATTTTTACTATTGCTGTTTTTCAAATCTATAGGACAATGAAGTTGCAGAAGTTCAGCAGCCTATTGAGATCCCCAAGACTCCACAGCAATCGCAACAAGATAACCGGAACCCCGATTACGCTATCAGATACCCCTCCCAACCTGACACAAGATATCCATCGCAACCGTACCCCATATACCCCCCCAATACTGACCCTAGATACCCACCACTGCCAGACAACGGGCACAGTCCCTCCCAGCCTGACAATAGATATCCTAGCAATCCCTCACAAAGGCCCAGTCCTCCAAAACCCCAGCTTCCCAGCCACGTACATACGTTTGGACCTGGAGTAAGTAAATATGATGGCTGTTTAATTTAGCCTGCTATGTGTTATGTATCCTTGGCAGGATGTTACTAATCCTGACCTCTCTCTGTGTTTCGGTCAGCTGCATTTGATTGCCCTTAACATGCCACAATCTGGTAATGTGCGGGGCATCCGAGGGGCAGACTTTCAGTGCTTCCAGCAGGCCCGTGCCGTGGGACTGACAGGCACGTTCCGGGCCTTCCTGTCCTCCAAGTTACAGGACCTCTACAGCATTGTCCGCAAATCAGACAGAGACAGCCTGCCTATCCTGAACCTCAAGGTGACTCTAAGATCCGGTTCTTATCTACCTGTTGATCAGGAAAATCCATAAATGGCTCAAAACATGTCAACATTTAATTTGCATGAATTTTCATTAATTTGCAAGACTAATGTTCAATGAACAACTAGCGTCTGTGCACTACCACTTGTTCTGGACCATAATGAGATCTAATAGTTAGTTTACTGTTTTCTGGACTTCAGGACCAAGTGCTATTCGACAGCTGGGAGGCTCTCTTCAGTGACTCGGAGGGCAAGATAAAGGAAAATGTACCAATCTACTCTTTTGATGGCAGAGATATCCTCAGAGATAGTGCCTGGTGAGTTTCCATTGCGTAGTGGTTCAGCGAACGCGTGAAAGATCCCTGTTTTGACACATGAAATGTGAGTATAATTCCTCCAGGGGTCAGTAAAGTTAATAACGAGAATGGAATGATCTTGTATTCAGTGTTCATTTATTGAAGCTATGAAACTATGTTAGTAGTAGTAGTAGTAGTAGTAGTAGTAGTAGTAGTAGTATAGTTATATACTATTATTATTATTTTATTAATTATTATTATTATTATTATTATCTGTTCAAAGGCCTGAGAAGATGATATGGCACGGCTCAAGCCCCAGGGGTCACCGTCAAACAGACAGCTACTGTGAAACTTGGCGGACGGGGGACCAGGCGGTGACCGGCCTGGCCTCTTCTCTGTGGGCCGGACGGGTTCTCCAGCAGACGCCCAGTAGCTGCTCTCGCTCCTACATTGTGCTGTGCATCGAGAACAGCTATGTCACACACTCCAAAAAATAATGCTGGCTCCTGCCTGGTGAGAGGAATCCTAATGTAATCCTCCAAATAATCAAGAACCCCCACCTCACAACACGCCTTCAGTTTACAATGAATAAATAAAAATAAAGCAAAAACAAAACGATGCACTCACACATACCGTTTGAATGGGGTTTGAGGATCCTGTTCTCTCCCACAGTCCCCTCTGTAATGCCAAAGAGCTTGGTGTAAAACAAAGGGGGGTTCCATACTTTTTGGGGGCTATTTTGGCACATTTTCTTAGGGGTTGAACCACAGACTCTAAAAGCAAACCATGGCACCGTTTTTAATTGTAACCATACAAGTTTTGTATATTAAATGTTTGCATTTTTTTATGTTACGTTAAAATGTTGTTTAAGAGTTATATTTAACCCGTTTGTGTAACATTTTTATGGTGTTTTTATCTGAGGATTCCTGGACATTGTGAGGCAAAGCAACCTTCAAAGAAGATTTTAGTATTAAAAAAAGAAAATGGGTATTTATTTTGAATTGAATTGAGACATGAAAAACCATACAAATATAGGCACTTTTTCTCAGAATAATGTACACAGTTTTGGAAAGTGAAAATCACACATACTAGGCTAATGTGTCCTTAGAAACAAGATTCTGAGAAATCGCATGCTTACAGGCCAAGGTCTTACAGTTATGTACAGAATCATAGATACATGTGATTATCAGTATGATTTCTTTATGGATGTATACTCCTATCACAAACCACATTTACAGTATGCATTTGCAGGTCCTGCGACCTGTAGTTTCCTTCAGACACCTGCATCCTATCACATACCACATTTGCAGTATGAATTTGCAGGCCCTGTGACCTGTAGTTTCCTTCAGACACCTGCACATTCCCTGTGAATGCGACACGTTTGTTGTAGACGAGTGGTGAATGAAATGCAGGACTGTTAAATGTATATTAATAGCATTTTCCTCCCTTTCTTGGTATAAAAACACAAGAACTTGGTGCTATAATTTAAGGAATCCTCCAAATAAATGTGTTTGAAGGGTCAGAGACTTATTACCTGTGGTCACCCCTTGAAAAGTGCACGTCTTGGACAGACTGCTCCAATGCTACTGATGTGTCCAGGCCGAACCAATACAGAAACTGTGGATGTGTTTTGTAACCAGTATGTGCTGTATTTCTCCTAGGCACTGAATAAATTAATTTTTTTCTTTTATAACTTTTCATAGTTGTTTCTTTTTTTAAAAAAAAACTGCTACAGCACCTACAATTTAAGCACTCTTTATTTCTCAGATCTTTAATGCACTTTAGGCTTCTCACAAAACTGTATAAATCAAAGATCAAAATTCTATTTCAAGTGTCTAATAAGAAGATTACAGTAGATCAAGTGTAGTAGGCATCAACCCAGTTAACATGGAAAATAAAAAGCATAAAAAGGCCTCTTCTTGTTCAGTGATGTTTTAGAAAAATGCACTATATTAGTATACTATGCCAGCATTTTCATGACAGATAAGACCTCTGTGGTAATGAGGCCAGTTCAGTCTGACAGAGCAGCAGCAGCAAGCTATACTGAAATCAGATTTCAGAACTTTTCAGAAATCTGCAATGCGACAGGTATTGCAAAAATCTTCAGAAGCTGTAGACTGAACCAACCCGTTCATTCCACTCCAGGCTAGTACAATTTCTTCAAAATTCACAGTATTTAAAAAAGCGGAAAATTAAAAATTAAATAAACCAAAAGTTGTTTCTTCAGAAAAATTCAAAATACTTTTTTTTCCTATAAAATGAAACTAGTGACCTCAGCTACTAGTCAGCATCATACATTATATATATAAAAAATTAAATCGCCAGTAGTTTGTACAACAATCAATTAATTCATATTGATATGGATAATTATAGAATTTATCATACAAGTTGAATAATTAGATTAGCAAGCAGCTGAAATAAATGACAGGACAGGTACATGTACAGTAAACATCGTTTAAAAAATATGCCAGTATACTAGGGCTGTCGCGATTAGTCGACATAGCAATAAAGACATCGCATACATATTTTAAATTGACGCACCAATGGTGATTTCAACACTGTGCAAAGTTTCAATGGCGTACGACAGCGGCTAGCGCTATGCACAAGTAGCTGAAGGGAAACACACAGGCGTTATTCTGGATGATGCACCGCCAAAGTACAGTAGGCAAAACCACGATAGTGTTGTCTGTTCATGTTTATTAAATTACCATTATAATTGAGAGCTTATATCTTTCTTCCTTATAGATTTTCCTTTTATCTTTTTTCCCTTGTAGCTAAATACAGTCATTTTTAAAGCCATACAGTTGTATGCCTGCTACCTTAGAATTTACATTGAATGAGCTAAGAAAATGTTTAGGTTTGAATCTGGGCTTATTCTACTTTTATTGACGCCGCCGGTGTGTTCATACGCATTGGGCTTGTTGGGCCCAATGTTATCATCATAAACTAAAACTTAATCACAATCGAAAATTATTCGTAAACTGAAATTAAAATGAGAACTACAATTTACCAAAAAACGTGTCGTACTTTAAACTGCAAAAAGTGCCGCCCCCCACCAACGTCCATACATCTATATATCTACAATATCTCCTCTTAGACAGGATGTGATTTGGGTAGGCTACTTCCACTTCCATGATTTACCCCATCAGTCGCGTGTGCCACTAACCGAATTTAATAAAGATAAGGATACTCCGAATTAAAAATGGTTAGTAACTTCAGGGCAGCACAAGCACCACTCAGTATTTTAGGCATTCTGGTAATCTGCTGATCTAATTGAGTAAGTAGCAAGTAATGAGCAAGTAAGGCCCGAAAAGCCTTACCTAAGTCCGTTATCTAAAGCCCTTGTTGTCAAATTTAACTTAAATGAAACAGGCAGTTTGATTTTTGGGATGAAAAAAAGAATCGTTTAGATTAATCAACCAATCGGTGAAATAGTCGATAGAAATTGATGATAGGAAAATAGTCGTTATTGGCAGCCCTATTGTATACTTTGTGCACGGTAACAAGCAGTTGCCTTGTTTTGTTTGTCATACAGTATACATAGTCGCATAATACGAAAGTAACAAGGTGAGAGTACTTCAAACATTGTGGACGGAAGGAATGCAGTTGTGCTCCACTGTGAGGAAAAAATTATGACTACGAACAGCTAATTAACATTTCAACTGTCAAAATGCTGTATTTAGTACTTAAAAACATTACAAAATATTCTGTGTTCAGACTTTGCTCACAACAGTGCCCAGCTAACAAAAATAATTTCCATAGATCTGTAATCAATATATGATTTTATCAGTGTATGGGAGTCTCAAAAGTAGTCACACAGATGGTCCCACCAGAGGGCAGATGTGCACATATGCCTAGCTTAGTTAGAACTGAGCAAAGTACAATTCACAATAATGTGGTTCAAATATTACACAACTCTAAACACGTTCAAATAATAATACTGCGATTTTTCCCAATTAAAAATGTCTTAATCCACTGAGATTTCACACCATTTCTTTAATCTTCTAAAAACTTATCCGGATAAAGGTTATTGATGGCTTGGAGCATATTCCAGGCATCACAAGGTACAGGGTGGGGGGGACACCCTGGACAGGATGCCACTCTATAATAGGATTTTACCCCAATGTACCCTTTATCTGGCATTATTGCTAGATATTGGTGTACAGCATTTTCTATCTTCTTTCAACACAATACAAAGTCACAGTGAGTTTATCTCAAAGTACACATGGCAGGGGATACCCCCAGATAGGGTGCAGGATACACAATCATACACAATGATGAATGAGGAATGAACCTGCCTGCATGGGGTATGTTATATCAGGTAACCAATCTAAATTGGTTTAAATAAAAAACCATGATCATCACATTTTTACATTTCAACACATCAAATATGTCACTAAACAGTAAAAGGGCAAAATATTACAAATACAATGCATCTGTATAATAAAAAGCTAATCTTATAAAAGGTATAATTAAACAGCATTTGTATACAGACTAATTCTCATTGCTTGACACTGGCCCCATTGACCGGGTGCTGATCCAGCTCACCACTGCATGTCCCTACAGGGCAAAGTTCTTTGGCTGCCGTCTCTCTGGAGGTCGCGTTGCCACTTTGCACACAGCAGTGTCTGATCAGGACGGCGGCCGCAGAAGCCAGGTAGATAATGGTCAGCACCGCGAAGTAGAAAAAGTAAACTGAAAACTGCAAGCAAAACGAAAGCAGCAGAATTAGTGCAAAACCGCAGGAACCGCAGGAACAACAAGAACAACAAGAACCCTTTCACACCCTCCATTTACGTTAATGATACATGTCAGGCTTATTCATTATTTTGGCACCAGCTATTAATTAGCTGCTGCGATTCCATTAAACTTCAGTGATTTTAATTAGCACATCTACGTAGGAGAATGTTTACCGGTGCCTGGCTGGAATGAGGCGAAGAGGGAAGGGCCTCACCTGGGAGTGCACAGACAGACCCAGTCCCCTCTTGTCTGCTATGATGATGGTGATGATGGTCTTCAGAATTGTCCCGAAGAAGGTATTCACACCAAACACCAAGGCACACAGCTCTTTGGTGAGAGATGAGGCTATCTGGAAACTGAGGACAAAACATCACTGTGTGCTTTTAAATGCATACTTCTTTGTGTAGTTTCTTCCATTTGTTATTAGGTTACACTTTTACACTACCTTTTTACACAATTTTATATTGTATACTGTATTCCTATTTATTTTATTAAAAAAATTTTATTTGCTTATTATTCTTTTTAGATTCTTTCTTTTACTTCTACCTTAGTTGCATATTTTATATAGCTTCTCCATCTGTTTCTTATTTTAATCCCATAGGTGAAGCACTCGGAGCTGCATTACATGTACGAAAGGTGCTATATAAATAAAAATATGTATTTTTATTGTAACTGTTCCATGTGGCACCTGCAATCTGAATAAAAACAACAGATAATTAATGGGGAAGCCTGGAGTGCAGCCAGCTTTTCAAAGGGTCCAGAGCAAGAGTTTACATTTAAACCTCCATTATTCCGAGGGGCCAAGCGAAACTCACGAGGCAACAGGCACCAGGAACTGATAGAGCCCCTTGAAGAGGACGTAGGCTACATAGCAGACCCAGATGCTGTCAGTGGTACCCATGAGGAGCAGCAAGGCAGCCTGCAGGGCAGTGATGACACCGATCACCAGCTCTGACCACAGGTTCCACCGGATCTTCACAAACCCAGCCGCAAAGGAGGTGACGGCACCTGGGTATAACCAAAACACTCCCTCTGAAATTGCACCTGTCAACATCACAGGCACTATGCATTGTGATTTAATATAGATCCCCAAATTTCAACAGAGCATATAATATCTCAAGATATCTGCCAATAAAATGCATATTATACCTCCAAATGATCATAAAAAATTGATCTGTCCATTTTGTATACCTACTTGTCCGACAGAGGGATGCAGATGTCCTGAGCCTATCCCAGAAGCTATGTGCACAAAGCAAAGAACAACCCAGGATGGGGCACCAGACCATCACAGGGCACACACGTTCACATTAAGGACAATTTGGCAACTCCCCATGACAACACGAGGAGAAAAAGCAAACTCCACACACATACACTCACCTAAAGGATTATTAGGAACACCATACTAATACGGTGTTTGACCCGCTTTCGCCTTCAGAACTGCCTTAATTCTACGTGGCATTGATTCAACAAGGTGCTGAAAGCATTCTTTAGAAATGTTG
>JAODKN010000037.1:7635324-7650348 GCA_026774425.1 Petrocephalus zakoni
TACTCTTCCTGATAACGTAGTGCAAGCTAAATCCTTAGGTTCCTTTAAATCAGAGCTAGATAAGATTTTAACAACTCCGACGAAGCTATTAGTTAAGTTCTCCCCAAGCGAGCTTGACGGGCTGAATGGCCTCCTCTCGTTTGTATAGTTCTTATGTTCTTATGTTCTTATGACCAGGATAGAGACTCGAACATCGGTCCCGGGTGTTGGGAGGCTACGGTGCTAATTACTGTGCCACCATGCTGCCCCAAAATATGCCAATGTCTTGGCTAAAGTTACCCGCAGTTATTTAAGACAAAAAGACTTCTCACCGAGTAAAGTAGAGGCTGCCTCCACTCCCCCGTTGTAGACATGCTTGTTCTCAGTGGAGGGGTACACTTTGTTCCACAGGATATGCACATAAAAGAGGACCAGGTAGTATCCAGCGGAATTAAACACCCACCACAGGCTCCAGAGGCGGAGGTTAGGCATCCGCACCACATTGGCCAGCTCCTTTAGCATCTGGAAGAACAGGGAGCTCTTGGAGCTCTTCCAGGAGGTGGTGGGGGGTGAGGAAGGAGGCCCACTGGGCTCCATCTTGACGAGCTCACATTGGGCGGCCTCGGCCCTCTCATCCTGCCTCCGTGCCCGGTTGAAGAACAGACTGCGTTTTGGCCACGGAAGGCAGAGGGAAAGCAGGAGACCCAGGCCGACGAAGCCCAGCGAGATGCTACTGAGCACGGCGTAGGAGACGCCGCCGAGCGAGAGGCACAGCTGGCCCAGCACCGAGCTGACGAAGACACCCATCAGCACAGAGGAGCGCGAGTAGCTGGCCGCGCGCTGATAGAGCACCGGAGACACCAGGGCGAAGATGTAGGAGGAGTAGGCCACGCGCGTTGCCATGGTGACGCCATAGAAGAACTCCATGAATTGCATCTGCAGCAGCGTGGTTCCCAGGAGCAGCAGCAGCCAGATAGCAATGTGGCTGAGGCTCTGCAGCACCAGCAGGGGCTTGTAGCGCAGAAAGTCCGTCAGCAGAAAGACAGGAACCAGCACCGCCATGTAGGAGTAGGACAGTACAGGACTGATCTCATTAGTCACCTGTGTGGCAGGGAAGGCAAGGGGAAAACACGTCAAAATGCGTCCGACGTCAATGCCACGCGTGCCCGGGAAAGCTCGGCAATGGGGACTACCCGAGAATGAAGGTAAATGACAAGCTTAATGATATGAAGCTGAACCAAATATGTACATTGTTACTGTGGAGTTTGCCATGACATTTTTTCTAGTTCTGCTAACACTTTGTGACAGACAGGGCGAGATGGTGGCAAAGGGACTTCTAAACAAGCATGAAGAAATGCAAAGGAACAGAGATTATATAGTCTGGATGTTCAATAGAGGGTTAGGTTGTTACCAGATAAGCATATCTTTCTGTGCCACAAAAAAGAAAAACAGACATGGGAGTGAAGCCCACATTGTACCTGTGGTAAAAGAACTGCACTGGTGTGGTAAAAGAATTATTTCTGGGGTGAAAAAGCGGAAAAACTAAATGGCTCAGATCTGCACACACCCACAGAAGAGGACAGACGTAGCAAGTGGTATAAAAGGAAACTCAAGAAGTGTTATTTGGAGATGCACCGTAAAACACCTGTGATGCACACACAGTGTGACCCTTACTATGATCAAGTTTATTAAAAAGAGTTCTGCAACACCTCCTCTTGTGTCTCCGTCGCCCCTGTAATGACAATTCAACCAAGTTTCTTTGGACCTTATCTGTTCCCTCGATAGAAATATTTTTTCTAGCCCAATTAGTCAAGCAGCATAAACAAGAGACCTAACAATTTTAAACAACTGAGCTACACTGAGTGATTTGGGGCAATCTCTGTTCAATCTCAAGTAGTAGGGGGATTGCAGAAATCTCCCGATAAAGGGAAACAAACCATATTTCATTATCCATAACTAAGTTCACACTGTTCTGTAACTGCTTTAAATCCAGAAGGATAGTGCAAAACACAAAGATTCTCAGGTTCAGAGACTCATTTTCTGGCAAACGTTCTCCATGTGAATAAGAAAACGCCAGTTGAAACCCACTTGAGTAAAGTTTTAACTCCAACCCCATTCAGCAGATTTCAATCCCTTCTGCAAGAGCAACACAGTGGAAGCAACAGGTGCATTAAACCCCACACGCAGTCAGCCGCTCACTAAGCAACAGGGGCTTATTAAACTGACATTCCACAAAACATTCCCTCATTATTGTACTGGCTTTTTCCAGCTTCAGAAAACTTGTTATACAAGATGTGGAAGGTTTGTCTCTAATGACCGGCAATCTGCTTTATTGGGACATTGACATAGCACTGATACGGAACCCAGAGGCGCCAATGAGGCTCCTGAGTGACCTAAATAATCCGGAACATAACTGGGGTGCGGGGCAGAAAATAATATGTTTTCATGGGGCTCAAACTCTCTAGCGGCACCCCTGAATGAACCCATATGCACTATAATGACAGGGCAAACACATGAAGCTAGTATTCATTTATCGGAACACTTGGGCTTAAAGTCCATCCTTCCTAGCATCTTTGGCACAGTAAACCAGTTAAGCAGAACAGCGTGAGTTCTGTGGGAATGACCTTTGGCATTTGCCGCAGTATGGGATCAGACAAGCAGATCTCACTGTATCTCAGTGTACAAGGAGTATCCACACATGGAAGAGCTGAGTGGCTCAGCAGGTTAGGACGCTGTGCTTGTGACTGGACCCCAAAACAAAGCCCGTAACCCCCTGAAATCCTGCACGAACTGTCCAACCCCTTACTGAGTTACATGTCACTTTGGATAAAGGAGTATGCTAACTGAAATGTTATGATCTATATCAGAGCTATTCAAATCATGGTCCTCTTGGGCCGAGCCCTGCTGATATTCCAGCTTTCCTTTACCTCTCAGCCAGGTGTGAAGCCTCCAGCCAATCAGAATCAGTAATTATTAAACAAACTACCTGGAAGAACTAAAAGGTCCGGATTTAGAATCGAGGTCCAGATTTGAAGAGCCCTGGAATCTAGACTCTTGATTATAATGGTAATACACAGTATTGCCCAGATCTGTACGCATGTTCGGAATTGCAGTCAAATTAGCAAGACATGAACTGGCATGACCCATACACTAGTGTGTGCTGACACAAAGGGGACTTAATGAGCTGCAAGACTGGGTTTATCAGATGGATTCTCTGAAGAAAATAAACTGATTTAAACAGTGTACAGAGCTTATTTAATGCCAACATAGTTATGTTGCCAAGACATTGGATGGACAGCGTTTGCAGAAGGCTCCACGTGTTTTTGTCCTAGATGATTTTAATGAACTGATCCACACGAAGGAAATATTGCAATATGTGTGAGGGCAGCATGACTGCTGAACTCAAAAGATCTCATGTGCTGCAGCTCACAATCAGTTACGCAATCACAATCAGGTACACAATCACAATTCAATTACAATCCTGTTCATCGTAACAATAAAACTTTATAGGAAACAGACATTTTAGGTGTGTATACCCTCGGGAATGTCAAATTTATGGTTGGATATAAATTTTCAATATTAAAACTTGATATCCCAGCGTTTTCATGATCCTCAAAACAGCTCTCCTGGAGAGCGGTACGCCTGCCCCATTACCATGTCTGGTACGAGTGGCAGACCTGCTCTCTTGTGAAGTTCTTCTCTGGGCTGAGCAGCAAGGGTGTGATGAAGGGCTCTCCCGGTTTCAGCTGGACGACAAAGCCATAGAGGCAGAGGAAGACGACAGACCACATCTGCCTGGGGGGTGCCCTGGCCGGTGCTGTTGAGGGACCCTGCTCACGGTCATGATCGCTGGGCTCTCGGTGAGTCTCCTCCGTGTCCTCCCCACCTACCCCCATGTCTACCATGTCTCCTTGAACTGCTCGGTGGCACCCAAGCGAGAGCCTGTTGTGGAAACTTAATTTCAACATCGAATCCATGCAGGGACAAAACACACACTGTTTTTATACTGCTGTAAAAATAAGCCTGCCATTCACACATTTTAAGTCCATCCAAAAAGTTGTACTCATGTCTTAGGAAACCTGAATGACATTAAAGAAAATAAGACTGAAATTACTATTCTAATTACTATTATACTAGCATTCTTACACCTCCGGTTTTACTTCTTGTACACGCCAAGATCCCTAAGGTGCTTTTACAGGCATGCAGTACTGACCAAGTAATTTCTGTAAACTGTACGGTCTCTACGAACAGGAGCGAAACACTAGCAAAAACAATCGATGTTTTTGTTAACGCATTAAGTCAACACGAACCAATACACACACACACACACACACACAAAACTGCCGCCTTTTATTAGATTTCACGGGTATAATCATATCGGTAAACACCCTAAATTAAAATACGACCATTAAAAAACATTCGAGCTGGTGAATTTAATGCCGTGGCCGTGTCCTGGGCTAAATAGCTGTACATTATTTTTAACGCTATGAATAGGATTTCTTAGTAATAAGAAGTCATTTGTTTGCATACACAAAGTATAATAGTATAGTAAAATATGAAGCTACATTCTGCACTACTGAAACTGACGATGCCATTACGGGCGCCTCTGTCCCAAATATAGCCGTTATTAGTCGTTACCTTATTATTTCATGACCCCTTTCTCAGTAGCTGAGCACTTTGCCATGGAGCTCGCCGGAAAAGTCCGGAGAAGATTGTTTTCGAGCTGTCATACTTAAGTATTCACTTCCGAAAACTACAAGGCCCACAGTGCACCGCGCCGAAGCGCTTCGGCGCATGCTCAGGCGGCCCCGCACGCGCGCCATTCCCGGGACCATAGCCCGGGACCACAGCTCCGTCTAGCGTGAAGGACGCGCCGAACCACGAATGCCAGAAATAACCATTCGTCCATACATCCAACTTCTAACCGCGGGGAAAAGGTGGAAATAAAATAGATTGATATATATTAATTAAAAAGAAAAAAACGGAGATGGGTTATTCCTGCCTTGCGCACATTGCTTCCGGGACAGGCTCCAAACCCACGGGCAAATTTTACCGACCGGGGGGCGGGTGGTCCCTTCGGCGCAGTAATAAGCGTGATCGTCGGAGATGGCAAAGGGGGCATTCATTAGGGTGGGCACGCAGGTACCCGCAGCACCCCCCCCCCCCCTGCTCAGCACGTGCCTGCCACGCGACCATGTGCAGGACAAGCAGTGCACGACATGAAAGTGTCTATGCATTTGCAACCACATCTTTCACACGTTTTCGATATTAAATAGTGCGGATTCGCATCCTTTTTATCAAATAAAATGTGTATCCAGCTATACTGCTTATTATACTGTGAATATTGACTTTTTAGTATTAAACGGTATCGACTTCGTACGTAACTTATTAAACTGGCCATCACGTTTGAGGATATATTTAGTAAAAGATGAGTATTACACAAACGGCCTGCGATTTCCACTAGCTTTACAACATTTCTGTGGTTTTGCCGATCGGCCAAAGCATTTCCTTGCCGTAGCTGTATTGCTTGTATCAGTAGTATGACATTTTCCCCGTCTGCATAGTTCTGATTAAATGTTAACTCTGTTATGCATCCCTTACTTTTTGCATCGCAAAAAAACCTAACAAGAGTATACGTAATCTTCTGTTTAAGTGTCTGATAAGAAGGACCCTAACTATAACCCCCTCCAGACACCCAGAGATTCTCCCTGGGAGCCTCTAGTCAGTTTTCCGTGCGTCGGAAGGGTGTGGAGGCCGCGTACTAGTATGTGTTTACGGATGTGTTTCTGTCCTTCGGCATAATTTGATTAATTGCATAATTAGAACGATTAATAGCATTCAGCACGGAGATTAAATGAAGTAAAGGCTAATGCTTCAGCACGTGCCTGATGCACTTAATATAATTAATTTATGTTTTTCATATACCCACAGGAAGTACATTTATTGCTACTCTAAGTGAGTTCCTTGGATGGTCTTCATCAGGCTTGCCTCTTCCTGGTTGGTGATGTTCACCTTGCAAAGTATCTGCTTTATCACACTTTGGCTGTTTTCCAGCTCAATACATATCCAGCCTGACAGCCTCTTCCCAATGTTTATGCATTTTTTTATCTGTTTATCCCTTTTAGTTTATAAGATGTTCTTGTGTAATACGTAAAGTTATAAAGCCCAGCAGGTTGCTTTTTCGTAATGTCGCAGGACTTCCTAGTTGTTTTTTTTTATTATTATTACTCCACAGCCAAACATTTTGTTTAACCTGTGAGCAATCCAATGATCATCTTTGTGTTTATATTTTGCTGGGCGCACTGCACTGTCTTATCCCATAGAAGCTGATGGCTGAATTCTTTGGCAGTAGTTTACACTGTTGGCTGGCCTTTTAATACACTCACGTATTGACATAATGATTGATTCTGAGCTCCTGTGTAAAATCAGCTGAGGACAGTATTTAGTGAAAAGGTGACGAATTTCTATATTTGGGAAGCTTTAAATAATCCTGGTTGAAACACTCGGCTCTTTCTGCAGTAAAAAAAAATTGTGTCTCTGGGGAAAAAAACTGAATAAATAAGTGAAATTCACACATACAAGTAATATGCGCCTTATAATGATTGGACAACGCTATAAAAATACTTTTTTTTGTTATTGACTATTGGTTGTATGTAACGTTTGTTTCATTGTTTTATACCTAATGATCTTAATAAAGCATGTTGGGACATTATTTTCTAATTTAAACAATGTGCGGCCAATCATTTACCAAGCTGTGAACTCAACATGATTATTATTGTAAAAATAAAGAAAGAAATAAATGATAGATAAAAAAAATTAAACAGTATTATAAAGTGGTGACATAGTACTTCTAGGCTAAAATGAAAGTCCCTCTCTGGATTCTCATTTCAGTTTTTCAGTCAGCCTCACGGGGTTATTGTGCTGGGTTAAGTGCTTCAGAATCTAATTACTCTAATGTTGACTGCAGCCTTAAATCACACTTACTGGCTAAGTGCACTGGTTTGTCTGTCCTTCAGTGGGAAGCTCCATGCTGCTTCCTGAGTAATTATTCCGATTGGATGTGAGCTATTACACTTATTGGCTGGGGCATGGCATCGCAAGCCTGGCCTCTGATTCGTTGCCAGTGGCACAGTTTGGCTGCTTACCATTGGCTCCTCAGGGACAGTGGGAGGAGATTCTGCCCTTTCCTCCTTGTGCTAGAGCATGAGTGAGGACTCCTTCTCTGCCACTGAATGACTGCAGGTATTGGTTTCTGCGTGTAAAACAGCCTGTGTGTGTGTGTGTGTATGTGTGTGTGCGTGTGTGAGTGAGTGAGAGAGCGAGAGCAGTAGTAAGAGAGAGAGAGAGAGAGAGACGCGAGCAGCGCCTCATCCTCCCCTTCTGGCTTCCCTGTCTCCCTCTTCCCCATCACTCCTTCCTTCCTTCCCTTTTGGACCACCCATCTCCAACTGGACTGACCTGGACCTCTGTGCACCCTCACCCTCCAGTGCTTTTCTCTCTCCTCATTTATCCTGCATACCCAGTCAGCTTGACAGGTAAGACTTCCTTTCCTATATCAGGCTACATCACTGCAGGAAAGCTGGCTTCTCCTGTTTCTTCTTTCTTGTTACAAAACGCTCTCCTATTCCTCCTCATCCCCTCTCTCTTTCAAGTCCTCCCCCTAGCAGAACCTCTCAGAGGGGAGGCTTGCTGGAAAAAAACATGGTAGATTATAATGGGACAAAGTCACCTTTTCCTTTCCCAAATACTCGCTCAGTGTATTCTTTGTTTTTAAGATTTGCACAGCATGCAGTCCAACTTTGTATCATAAGCCTAAAGTGAGACACGGAGGGTCTTTAATATTGGTGCAAGGTTAATTTGTTATGTATTACAGAGAGCTGTGATATGATAGTGATGGTTTTTGTGAGTACAGTATCGTTTTCATTTAGGTCCAGCTTCTTATGCGTCTTCTTTGTGTACTTGGAGGCGTAAACGCCAAGTTTTAAAAAGCACAGCACTACAAAAGTGATGACGACATCGTGAACAAAAAAATGACAACTTCCCGATTAACCGAAGACTGTCCTCATTGGGTATTTCAAACACTGTCAGTGTGTGACTTAAATCTTCTTACTATCAGCTGGGCAATAACCTGTACAGATGGACAACCTGAAGTTAATTGTTGGCAAACAGACTTTGGTGAAGTGGAAACAAAGTGGGCATCTTTTTTGATGAATAGAAGTGTGTGACTGCAGAATTTTGAGCTATTTTTTTCCTTCTGACATTTGTAGACCCTCACAGCTGTGAAGACAATACTGAGACAGAGTTTTTTAAGTCATAGATCCAGTATCATACAGTAAGTTCTCAGTAAACAAGCCAATATAGCAGGAGACAGGAATGTAAATATGGCTTGACTGAATGGATTCATCTTGTTCTATTTCATGGTTTATACCGGACATACTGTGCAGATGCACAGCACGAACATTGAAGTTCAGAATTTATTGAGTACTATAGTTTTTGACAATGTCATTATAATTCATTGTGAGTCCATAATATTCATACTGCATGTTTTAAGCATTTTCTGCCAGTTAAGGGTCTCCCTCAGGTAAATAGGAGGTGTCTTCTTTGGTTCTCATTTCAGAATGGAGGTGCATTATGATTGCATTCCAAACAAGTAAAGAATAAATGACTATTTTGATGAATATACACTGAGAGTAAATCAGAGTTATATCCATTTTTGGCAAATACGCAGGTCATGTATTTCCTATCCATATGGTGCTAATCAGCATTTCTTTTGCTCCTATTGTCTGTTTTTCCAGAGGCCCAGTGACTGTTGCTCATTGTGGGTTTAATTGAATGCCCAAAAAATGTTTTTAATCCACAAATTACGTACATTAAATGCAGCCTAATTAGCTATCTATCCATTGTGCATATAAGAAGAGTAAACAGCACACTTGTAGGTACTGAGAATGATCTATCTATCTATATATCTATCTATCTGGTCTATCTATCATCTATCTATATATCTATCTATCTGTCCATCTATCTTCATTCGTTTTTTTGTTTATTATAGGATATTAAATCTTCTAGGAACAAGAAACAGCTACTATTTATTTTCAAATAAGCAACAATGGATGATGTAAAAACAACAGGCTGGGTCATAATTAGTCAATCAAAATGCACATAATAATGAATAGAATGCATCCATTCATCCATCCATCCATCCATCCATCCATTTTTCATAACTGTTTATCCAGGGCAGGTTCACAGTGGACCTGAAGCCTATCTCAGCCCAGGCCACAAGGTAAGGGACACCCATGATGGGATCTTAGTCCAGAATTAAATGGAAATAAATGAAGTTTGCTTTCAGCAGTGTGGTGGTGCAGTGGTTAGCACTGTTGCCTCACGCATCTGGAACCACATGTTCTCCCCGTGTTATTGTCAGGTTTCCTCTGGGTTCCCTAGTTTACTGTCAATGTCTGAACGTGTGCTAAAGTGAACTGGAGCAGCCAAATTGTCTGTAGGTGTGAATGGTGTGAGTGCCCTGCGATAGGCTGGCTCCTCGTCCTGGCTCTGGACTCCTGTGTCCCTGGTTAGGAGTATCAGAAACAGAAAATTATTGTCCAAATATGTGACAGTCACCCTAGAGTTAATCCAATTCTAAGACAAGACAATATGCAACAATTAATACATTTCACAGAAGCAAAGATCATCAATGATTTTGATAAGCGCATATGTTTATCAGATCACAAATGATAGTAACGTAAATGTTATGAAAGGACTGGCATCTCTTGCAGGGTGTCCTGTGCTTCTTGGGATGGGCTCCAGGCTCGCACTGTGACCCTCTTTTGCCCTTTTCAAGTGAAAGGCATTGAAAATGTGACTTGCAAAGAAAAGGTATTTTGTTATAATTTCAAAAATAGTTTCAAAACTGTACCACGAACTTCTCATTCGAGTACTCTGATTGGCCATTCGGAGAGCTTATCATGAAAGTCGGCAAGGTGCTGATCTGTATCGTTTATTAATAGGAAACACAAAATCACAAGCTGTTTGAAAAAGAAGGGGTACTGCATATCAGTAACTGGATATATCATACGAATCGAGCACATAATATATTGAGGACCGGTTCTTAAGTGCATATGTGCAAAAATAGAGTTGATAAATTGGAAATGTCGAACGGAGAGACTTAAATCTGCAAAAATGCTTCAGATTAATATGGTTGCTTCTTCTTTTAGCCGCTTTAGATATTCATCAGTACCGTATTAGTGCATGAAGTCTTAAGGAAAAGCTATTACTTTTTTTATTACCAGTTACATTTCCTCTTACCAGCCAGTTACTCAGAGGGATTATTTTCTCAGTTTCAGAGCAAACATGCGCTGTAGTGCTCTTCTGTCTTGTTTGTTGGACAGATATCACCCTTCCCCATGACCTGACCCCCCTCCCCCATTTCTGAGGGCTATTACACTTGCAGTTGGTAACTCACTGTTCCCTCTTTACATCTCATATACTGCAGGACCCGCTATTGACTAGGAGATTGCACAGTATATTTTGTCTTAGCTTGATTGGAAAGCAGGTGCCCAGTGTAAAGCATGTACGAGTAAAAAGCTTCCTTCCTATGTCATAATTCATAAGGGGAACGTAAAGCAGTCCAGCAGGCTGAAAATTGAATGCTGCACCTTTTTCAAGACGGCGTTGGGAAGAATTACAGCCTGCGAAATCTGCAAGTCTTTGTCTTAGAAAGCCCTCACTGTGGGGGTTGTAATTTAACCCGCTGATGGGCCGTGATATCAGACACAATCTAGAGAAACTGAGGGACTATGGAGGATCTAGGGCACAGTGCAGTGGAGTGCATCAGGGTTTAGTAACTCTGTCTTTTACACAAGGCCCCTGTCATGGCTTCCATCTCTAACCATGTAGTTATGTTTGACATTATGCCGGGGGGGGCCTTCCTGTCATATGACCTCCACGAGATAATTTTAGTTTTAGTTAAAAGCCTTTTAGAAGTAGTGATTGTTACTAGAGATGGAGGCCTGCCAGGGTACTTGGGTTCTATTTTAAGGACGTACTTGTTTGTTTACATGTAGGGTCTGACCAAGGTGTAACCTTTGCAGGCCTCAGGCAAAGGCATGCACCCTCTTTGCTGATATGTGTAAGTACAATCGAGTGTATTATACCTCTGTTATAGGCAGTAATTGGCATGGTCATTAGATCTGAGAATTTGCTATTGATTAAAGGCATAGCAGACTATGTTGTATGTGGTAAGCATTTCGGCTGTAAGGACAACCTGAGCATTGATTGTTCAGTCTTATAAGGGAGAGCCACGGCTCGCCTGCAAAACAACTCACAAGCAAACAATCGCAGACAAGCATGTTCATTCACAAGTTGAAAGTGCCAAATGACTCCGGTAGCTGAGAGACTGGGCTAAGACAGGACACCTGTTGTCTTTCTGCTCTTGAATCTGTGACAGTGTGACTCACCGCGAGCTGCGGCTTTATTTAGACTTAATCCATGGCGTGTCGTCACTGCACATGCTCCGGTCGGGCTAAGCTACTCGTGCATCCTTTGGCCCTGCCTGCAATGATGGAGCATGTTGTCCTGTGACGTAATACGTGTGAATCCCTCAGCGGTGGGAGGACACATTCACCCATGTCAAACACACATCTTGGACCAGCAGTGACAAGTGTATGAGGAGAAAGTCAGAAGTTCTGCAAGCTCCATCTTATTATTATAATAATTGTATTGCTTGTGATGAGGACTGGATTTTACCCTTTTTTACTTCATCTTCTTATTGGCTTAAAGTTGGCTGTTTTGGCAGTGCAATGTATTCTGCTGCGCTGCACTCATTCATAAGCAGATTTCCCACCACATCGACCATGTGACAAGGACGCATAGTTCTCAAAGGGTCCATGTTCCATTTACAGTTTCCTTTTACAGGTCTTTCCATCACCAGTTTGAACTTTTGGCACAGGTGCCTTTCTGGGTAGTTCCATGGCATCTCATAGATGTGACGTCTCTAGATGAAAATGCTGTTGAGTGTAAGATTTGTAAGCCAAAGGTCATGGCAGTAAATAATCTTTCTAAGCCATGTATCACATGCATTTCAAAATCATTGATGGATAATGGAAGAATTTATCTGTTATTTCTATCGCCACAAAAAACTAATTAAAAACCCCTGATATATTCCTGTAGTTCGCATTGAATTCCTTCTGCTATGTAACCATTCTCTACATTTTCCATTCCTCTTGCTCCTTCCCAAAGGGTGATGCAGAGACTCGGGGAGGTAACACCCCAGCTTCATAGCTCCAGGATTATGGGTTCTAATCCGCTACGTATTTAGGCAGCTTCATGTTCTCCTCCTGTCTCAAAATGTGCAGATGAATTGTCTGTAAATTGCTTATATTGTGTGAGTGTTTATGTCCTGTGATTGACTGGCACCCTGCTTTGGGTGTTAGCATGCCCTTCCTGGGATGGTCTTCAGGCTCATTGTGAACCTACATTGCTTAACCAGTTATGGCAACAGGATGGAAGGTCCAGAAATAGTACGATTTGTTTAGAGCGATGCAGGTATATTGCTATTTTTAAAACACGAATATACGTTATATTCCAGGATAGGGAAGGGCTAGGAAGTACACCTGTGACCGAGAAATTGCAGATTTACAGAAGATTGCCGTTGGAGAAGTACCTTCAAGAAAGGTAATTCTGTTCAACTGTTTTGTGCAGTGTAATATCAAACCACATTAAGCTGTAACCTTTGTTTCTGGACAACGCATACTGTGTTTACTCTGGCAATAACACCTGCTAATCCAAGAAATGAAATAAACTGATGCTATGTAATGTCATTAAATGTTTATAAGACCTTCCCAAAATTTATTTTGAAATCCTCCTGTTTCAAGGCATACGAGATCGTCAGCAGTGAGAATGCCAGGTGCTTTCATATGATGCTAATGAGAGCCGTGTCTGTGCCTGCTATAATAGGATATTTATAAATCCTTCAAAGAATTTGTGGAACAATGTGCATAATTTGCATTATGAAACTGAGGCATTTAGACCACGAGAATCTAAAAATCTGCAATTAAATTGATATAAATATATAAATGATATAAAACACACACACACATATATATACACATACTTCATATATATAATATGCTTTATATAAATAAAATATATAATATTATTTATAATAATGTCTATTTTTAAACACGATACATTTCCCGGGGGGAAGAACAGAAACATCTCATCCCCCAGTGTTGGATTTCCTCCTGAAGGTTTTATGGAAATCATACCACCTTCTTCATTGTTCAGAGACCTAAGCAGCTAGGTATAGCAGGAGAAGGAGACTGATATTCATATCCTGGATGCGCCTTTGAAATTTCTAAAAGGTCTTTTGTGGGATTAAGACTTTAAAGACTCTGAACGATCAAAGTGTTTTAATGTCACCACTTAATAAGCAGGAGAGGATCTTTCCGTCTTCGAGTGAGCATGTCAGGAGCGGTGCTGGATGCGTTACGCATATCTCTTTTCCGACATTTATTTCAAAAGCAAATACACGTCAGTTTAAATCGTGCGTTAGCGCATTGGCGCGTTTGAATTAATCATAACTGCAGTGATATCAGTTCACAGCAATATGCAGTGACAAAAACAGACTTACACGAGAATCTGAGATACTTTCATATGTTTCAGTACACATAGGCCTACTCAAGACACTCTAATCCACGTAAAGGACACGGGCTCAGACTCATGTAACAGAGTTGCTAAAAGTTAGGGGGAGTAACGCACCCAGAATGTGCAGGGGAGGATACACAAAGAGGCATTGATAAAATGATGAAATGGGAAGAAATGTATTAGGTGACATTCAACAAAGTGTGAAGAGTAAGTCAGTTGGGAAATAGATATATAAACTACAAGCATTAGTGGGGCGGGGGGGCATAAGAAAATAGCAGCCAACTTTGAGAAGGTGTGTACGAGGATTCCAATGCAAAGAAGCAAAAAAGCAGTGAACACCAAAAGCAACACTATAATTTATCTGTGTACCCCATTGCTACTACATTCTAGATGACCCCTCTGCCTTTCACTCTTTAAGCACAAAAAAGTTGCTTTGCTGTGATCTCATAATGGCACAATGTACACTCCGTATGATGTCATCTGGAACACTGTGTCTCATCTTGGTCTGTCAGGTTCAGTATCCTTCATTAGATCTATTTTCTTTGAATTGCAGCAAGAATAATGGTCTTGAAAGATTGCCATTCCATGTAAGGTTAGAAGTAAATTTTTAAGGCTTGAGCAATGAGCAAAGGCTGAGGGTAGATAAGTACGGAACATTAAGCACAACACAAAACATCCGCTCTGATTGCTACTTCACCGGCAATATAGATTTATGCGTCCTCGATTAAATGTCACCCACGCAGTTCCTGATGAGCAAAATAGGCTGAGTAGCCACATAGCCTTTATGCAATAATATTCTCAATCGGTGATTGGTATTGTTGAAAAAAATTTAAGAATGCTCTCGCCAATGAATACCATTTCTTTAATTAGACTTTTAAATTGTAGAAAAGGTGCTAATTAGGAAAAAAAAAATCTGCTCATGCCAAAAACATTGAACTCCCTGCCAGCCCCCTTCCTATCCACGCTGACTAGGAGTTTCCCGTTAGCATTACACCAATAATGCTTTAATTTTGTATCCCTGTGCTGCTTCACTGCTTGGAAAGTATAATGGGATTTGCTAATTGTGTTTCTCCTGGGGTATTTAATATGGCATTATAGAAGTCCCCAGTTCGGGACATTATAGTTTTATATGCATGGTCTTTCAGGGCTGTCTGGGCTGCTGAATTTATACACCTGACATGTTAAGTGCTGAATCATGTGCACTTTATTTAATGCTCACTTTGCATGGGCTCTGAAGATATCCGCTGGGCAATTCAACAGCTTCCTAGTTTAAGCCTACTCCCCGGCTCTGAAAGTCCTCCCATCTTCTGGAGTGTAGTACAGTCGTGATTGGAAGCTGTTTTCTTGAAAGAGCTCTGCTCTGCTGCTCCAGGTGGTGCGAGTGAGCGCAGGGCGGGGGAGGGG
>JAODKN010000037.1:7652402-7669360 GCA_026774425.1 Petrocephalus zakoni
GGTTATGCCCATAGGAATGAATGGAGTGTACCCATAAAGATAGGAATACATGGTGTGTGTGTGTGTGTGTGTGTGTGTGTGCATGTGTGTGAGCGAGAGAGAGAGAGAGAGAGAGAGAGAGAGAGAGAGAAAGTGTTGTTAGCTTAGGGAAATCATTAAACATTAATAAAGTCTGATTCATCTGTTGAGTCCATGCTGAATTTAATGCCGAATTGTAATAGGATTTACCCCTGAGACTTTTTCAACTGGACCTTTGTGGTATGAGAGATCTGATCTCCTGCATCTAGAAGATGGGATTGACTCCAGCGCTATGTTTAGGCAAAAGGACGCTAGCTCCTATGTTTGTCATTTTTCCTTTGGCCATTACAAAGAACTGCCTTAACTAATTTTGGGTTTAAACAGCGCCTTTCATCATCACAGAGCTCCCACATGGGCTCCCAGTCACAGCGTGCCTCGCCTAGACAGCAGCTCGCTTCATCGTAAAGTGCACCAGATTCTCCCAATAGAACTGGTCTGGAAAGTCAAAGGAGGGATCAGCAATTTCACAAGGGACAGTCCTAGAGTTACACCAAGGTTAGATGTTCAGTGCAAAGGCAGTGCTTCTGCGGGCAACGAAGTGAGCGGCCTGGACCAACAGAGGGCGCTGCTATCATGTAGAAACTGCTGAAATGTGCAGAGCCATTTTCTGTCAGACTGTCAGACTGTAAAAGGAAAATCACGTGGTAGGCTGTTCACCATTATTAATACAAAATTACATAGTACTTAAATGTGTTATCATTTTATGTTTTAAGGAAATCCTTCATAGAAGTGTCTACACTGAAAACAACCCGGCCCCGGTGAAGGAAACGTAAGGCTTCGTATGGTTATAATGAGTATCCCGCTATAATAAACATAATGCATGGACTCATTTCTCACAAAGTAAATATTATATATTTGTTACTTTTTTGCATTAATACTCTGGAAAAATGTTCTGGGAAATATCATATTCGTTTTTCGGCTGCACTATGTTGTTTCCTCTTTCCATGGTTCATGTAACATTACACAATACTATTTTTCAGATTGTTTTGTCAAACCAGGAATCCGGGGCTTTGGTTATTCAAAGCATCTCTAATTGGTCACGGAAATCGTATAATTCAGGTATGTATTCTGATGCCTGCTTATTATTGCATTTTTTAGCTTTAAATAAGACAGGGTGTAGTCCACAGTGGTCAGTGGGCCTGAAGACAGCCACTCAAACCATATTGTCTCTGTTTTCAGGTGGAACCACACTGGCTAAACAGACCTTTCCACACCTTATTGGGAGTGTTACAGTGCTGGGTCACATGACCTGGAAGAGAAAACCCCAAGGACTTGTGGGATCCCTCTTTGGTTAGACATAAATATGTCTTCCGTTCAAAATTTGCATTAGCAGAAAAAAATAACAAGGAATAGTACTCCTAAAAAATATTTAAAAAAAATCTGTTGGTATTTTTTCAGTTGGCCAATCTGCAATTTTGCAAATCTAGGAACTCAGTAAAGCAAATGATAAGCAAACCAGTGCACATGTGGCTTCAGCATTGGCCTGCTCTGCAGCCGGCGTAGGGCTGGCCTGATGCACTTGACACATGTGACACACACCATGCATGGGCGCCTTCAGACTACCATCCGACATGGTAGCATGCCCATTTCTCATTGCTCTTACTGCAGAATGGGCTGGTTACCAACCTGGAGAGGAATCCAAAGGCTGATGAACTGATTTGCATGGTGACGTAGCTGAGCCCTCGGTCTCCACGTCCATTTATGCCCTGAGCTTGGCGACCCTCTGCCATTTTGGTAAGTCTGCAGCATGTGCTCCCTTTCAGGTCCTCCAGAGGCCCTCACACACTTCCCAGGAGTATCCTGGTCAGCCTAATGTTCTGCTGAAAAAGTGCAGCTGGCTAAAGGGAGCTAAAGATTGAAATTAGACGCTGGACCTTATTTTGCTGGAATGGTGGCTCATTTTCGCTATACGTGTGAAGAATTAATCGTCGATGTGTGGAGTTTGCATGACTGTGTGAAGATCCTTTAGGTACTCCAGGTTCTTCGTACAGCCTGAGCACATGAAGTTAGGTGAACTGCTTTTAGCTGGTGCGTAAGTGTGTGATTGTGCATGAATGTCCCCTGCGATGGGGTGGCATTCCGTCCACAGTACCCATTGTCCTGTGCCCCCTACTGCTTGGGATAGATCTGTACTGGATAAAGGATGGTGGAAGGATCAAATCTTTATGTATTCATGCTTCTATATATTTGATATGGGTAGTTCAGTGCTCAGTCAAAAAAAACAGCTACTGCTTATTGTTTGTTTTGTCTGGAATACTTTATACTAAAACTTTGATAACTGCACACACCATGGATGTATCACAGAAGAGAACAGATTTAGGTGGCTACTGTGTCGACAGAATGAAAGAAAGTAAGAATGATACAGTGTTTAAATGGTTATCACCACTTCATAATGGTTATCACCACTTCATAATGGTTATCATCACTTCATAATAGTTATCACCACTTCATAATGGTTATCATCACTTCATAATGGTTATCATCACTTCATAATGGTTATCACCACTTCATCCTTAACTGCTGGGCCTGATATGCAGTATTTCTGTTGTTGCAGCTGCTGGGTCTGTACCAGTTGTTGCAAATCCATTATTCTCCTTACAATGGCTCAAGAGCTTGATTCTGTTCAGATTCTTAAATTAGCATGTACATTTGGGAAATTTTGGCTGGACTAGTTTTTGGAAAGGGAAACTTTTTTTTTCTAAAGCACTCTATTCAGAATCTGCAAAGTCTTTCTCTGCGGTGGGCCAGGTTTTGTGACGCCTTCAGGTGTAAAAAGTGGCTGGGATCTCTGGTGGGAAGGCCCCCTGCTAAATTAGACTGTCTGTCCATGCAGTAGGTCAGAGTTACCACAAAGAGAGGGACCAGACCGTGATAAATGTTCTTTTGAAAAAATACCAGGGTTTAGAAATCAATGATGATCATTCTTTTCTTTTTGCCATGAATGACCTCCTTGAAACTACGACTCTGATAAGGCTGAGTTTGCACTATAAAGTTTACCTCCAAAGCTCAGATAAAACAGTTACAACCGTTAGAGTAAGGTTAACACTGACTCAGTGTTTCTCAGTGCTTTTAATTAACTTTTTAAATATATTACTTCACCAATTTTTTTTTTTTTTGGGGGGGGGGGGCTTTCATTCAGGCAAACTGTCTAATACTTTACTTAAAGGGGCTTGAACCAACAACTTTAAGTTATACCTTTGACCTCTCTGTCGCTTGTGTTCTATCACGAAGAGTGCTATGATTTTAAAGCAGACTCATGAAAAGTATGGATATGTCACGACTCAAGAGAGGTCTTTGTGTCACAGCTGAGGGCAGGCCTTAGGTGTTACAGTTGAGGGCAGGCTTTCAGTCTGTGTCCTTAGGTCTCATTATCCTGCGCTGGAATGCAGGACAGTATTGAGATAAGAGAAGCAGAGTCCATCTCTGTCAGGACGATCAGCCATGGGAGACTGCACCTATCGACGTCCTCGTGTGGTCACCATAGCTCAACCTGCCCTGGAGTCCCTGCTGATTCCAATGAAGCGAAGTGGTGATGGACCAGCAGCTTCAATATTCTCTTAGGATCTCTTTACGTTTTATGTTGGCAGTCTGGGAATTATTAAAGATAAATCACTGCATTGCACGCACACCCTCAAGCACGCAAACAAACCCACACAGACATTGTCCTGTTGTAATGGAGAGGCAACATTATTTGACATAAAATAGGTCCCCCCATTTGAGTGATTTTATTATTTACAAACTATAAAGTAATGTATCCAGTTCTGTGTTATGATTAGCACTCACGGCTTATTGGTGATATCTGGCTTCTTATTTGAGTTAATGCTGTGAGCATAATTTTGTAAATTATGCTCAAAAATTAAAATGCATAATTTGGCCACTGAATTAATTAATGCCATTGAGGTCCCAGGGGGCTTCGGTCTATCAGGACTAAGCATTACATACAGGACAGTGGTGCTTATTAATCACGGGACATTTGTCTGCTTGATGCAGGATGCTGTTTTGTTGTGAAGTTTTTCTTTGTAGTCAGTGATATGCTTTGAAGATGATTTGGTCCGGCTCTCTCTTAGTCATGACCCTGGATATTTCTTTGGCCTGTCATAAGTACAAACACGTAGAAACATGCATATCATATAAACACAAACACGCGCACGCACGTGTGCTATACACACTGGATTCCCTGAAAAAGGAAGCCTATATTTGTAAGCCCCATCTGTCAGCTCAGTATTGTGTACTGCTCTTAAATAGATAGTTAATGAACAAGGTGCTAGACAGTCCATAAACCAAACACAGTCATGTTAACATGTTAAGCTTTAGTGCATTAGTGTATTCTCTAGTTTAATAAAAGGCCACTTTTCTTTCATCGGCTATGTTTGCATAATTGAACAGATGCAGGTGATAGCTATAGCTACAGTCCAAACCGTGAATATGGCTCTGGAGAGCATCTGAGCCATACACCAACCACAGCCTGAATATTCAGCACCCTGGCACCTTCTGACAGTGAACTGTTACTCAATTAGCCTGATTTTTTATAAAACAAAAATTTTAATTAACATACTGGCATCGAGTCCTTGAAAGTTACTGACATGTTAATTAATGCCAAGTTTGTCAGCTTAATGGAAAAATCAGGTCCCTTGTTTTCTTACAAATGGGCTCATCCTTGCCTCCTAATTCTCCAGTCTCCAGTCTCCAGACTGACATGTTATCAGTGTACGGTATATCTTATTGGCTTTTTCAACCCATGGTTTTGACCAGAGTCGTGGTATGGCTCTTAGAGAAATTTAAATTTATATAATTTTTTTAAATGATTATTTTTGTAAATTTTAATTTTAATCCAGAATTAAAGATCTGACTTGCACGTTGTCAGTATTAACTCATGTATAGCAACAAAATATATAACCTTAGAGTTCACTGATTATTTAAACAGATTATAACCAAAAAAATAAAAATATAAAATCCTGAAAAACCTAGTATAAAATATCAGGGAGGATTTTGGTTTCAGATGAATGATCCATAATTCAATCTAAGCTGAAGTATGACATGAAATTTTAAGACACAAAAACATTTTTTACATAAAAAAAAAAACCTTTTCAGTTTTATTCACTGTCACAATAGAAATAACGATGGCCTTTACAGATAAACCTGTATCTGAGGGTTAGTTCTTATGCATAAATACTGTGGGTCTAAGATATCACCAACCCCTTGTTACTGGCTGTAACTCTTACTAAACGACTGGATATATAGAGATGAAATCTAATGTTCCAGGACTGGTATTACCATCACTTGGTATAAATACCCAAATAAGGAAACCAGATAAATACCCAAATAAGGAAAGAATGAGAAATGAGTGTGCTATATACCTATCACATGTTTTCCAGTTGTTGAACATTGCTACCTTCAGGACATAATTATGCAATGGCACTTTAATTAATAAAATGTTATTTGGGTTGTCTACAGAAATTTCAAGTTGGAAGGATTGTAAAAATTGACATTTCCTCAACTGTCATTGAGGAAAAGAAAGGGGAAAAGGGACATGTCATAATGTTCAGCAGTAAGCAGATATTATATTAGCAGCTTCAGGTATGGCTGTTGACATTTTATTCCCTGCAAGTTTGATTCCAGGCCATGCGGCCAAAGCATGTTGGACACTGGAGAGGTGGCAGACCTACATTAAAAGGCCACTTTAAAACCAGTGCCATTAATTATTGGTTTCTGCTGGAAGGGAGACCCGTTATTGAAAGCATTGACTGTGACCCAGAAGAGGGCCGGGCAGAATTTTCCATTAGCAAAGGAAAATTTTCCATTAGCATTCTAAGGGCAGGGGAAACTTTAAGAGGTTCATTCTTCCCAAAGAAAATGTTTTCTTCCCCAAAAGCTACAAAAACCAAATACTTAGCAACTTCTGACAACCACCAGAGGATATATTTGTGCTTGAAAAATCCCACTGCTCTCAGAAGCTGGTTTTTATTGTTGTATCTATTCTTCATTTACTTTAGTCTGAGCCTGACTCAGTCTGACCCCAGGATACAGCTACACCTCCTACGAGAGACTGCTCATCATAGTTTTCCAATACGGTCTTCGGGGACCGATAGAGAGTCAACATTTTTGCTACCAGGAGCTGGGAGGGAACAAAAATGTGGACAGTCTGGCAGGGAACTCGGAGGGAGCAAAAACATGGACCAACTGTTAGTCCCCAAGTTCCAGAATGGGAAACACTGTTGTAAAGAATTCTAGAAAACCATACTGTATGTAATTCACATCAATTGTGGTTTTCTCTGTCTTGGAACACCTATAGCTACTTGTTCATTCCACAAGTGTGCTGTTGATGCTGTTGAGGACCTGTTCAGGGCTCCGTGCAGGTCATTCAAGTTCCTACACGCCAAATTGGCTCATCTATGTCTTTATAGTCCTTGCTTTGTACACTGGTGCATAGTCATGTTGGAACAGGAAGGGGCCATCCCCAAACTGTTCCCACAAAGTTGGGAGCATGAAATTGTCCAAAATGGCTTTGTATGCTGACGCATTAAGAGTTCCTTTCTCTGGGACTAAGGGGCCAAGCCCAACCCCTGAAAAACAACCCCGCACCATAATCCCACCTCCACTAAACTTTACACTTGGCACAATTCAGTCTGGCAAGTACCGTTCTCCTGGCAACCGCCAAACCCAGACTCGTCTATCGGATTGCCAGACAGAGAAGCGTGATTCGTCAACCCAGAGGACACGTCCCCACTGCTCTAGAGTCCATTGGCGGTGTGCTTTACACCAGTGCATCCCAGGCTTTGCATTGCGCTTGGTGATGTAAGGCTTGGATTCCATGAAGCTGTCTATGCACTGCTCTTAAGCTAATCTGAAAGCCACACAAAGTTTGGAGGTCTGTAGCTATTGACTCTGCAGAAAGTTGGGGACTTCTGCATACTGTCCGTCTCCACATGTGCTGTCCCCGCGCTGTGATTTTTTGTGGTTTTACCACTTTGTGGCTGACTTGCTGTTGTTCCCAATTGCTTCCACTGTGTTATAATACCACTAACAATTGACCCTGGAATATTTAGTAGCAAGGAAATTTCACGAATGGACTTATTGCACAGGTGGCATCCTATCACGGTACCACACTTGAATTCACTGAGCTCCTGAGAGCAACCCATTCTTTAACAAATGTTTGTAGAAGCAGTCTCCATGCCTTGGTGCTTGATTTTATACACATGTGGCCATAGAAGTGATTGGAACACCTGAATTCAATGATTTGGAGGGGTGTCACAATACCTCTGGCACTATAATGTACATTTCCTTCTCATGAAAAATATTTATTCAATTATTTATTTATTCAGTTGAATCTCTCTATATCTATGCGTCTGTCTGTCTGTCTATTTATCTTGTGACGAGAGGAGAAAGGACCAGAAGGGCTTTTCTTTGCCCAAGAACAGCAGGACATTTACTAAAAGGAAACGAATTCTGGTTACTGGCAATACAAAAGTGGCCCAAGTAAAACATTGAAATTAAAGCACATCTGCCACGAGAATTCTCACGGGCTAAGTAACCACTACATACACCTCCCCAGATTTCATAGAGGCAGAGAACTACTGCTACCACTAAAATTGAAACATGAAGTTTGTCAATCTCTTGTGAGAGAGTAGTGGAACCTCCTACCTGTGCCCTTAAAATTCAACCTGGATTGCAACAACCAAACAACCATTTTCTATCTTGATAAGTTGTCTAAGTTTACGTGACATTTTTTCCAGCTGAGAAAATCCCTGTTTTGTGACTGGGTGAGAGAATTTAATGATGTCTCAGGTTGTTCTTTTCTGCTCATTGTAAGATTGACCGACGACATTAAAACCATCAAGATCGCAGCAGTGTGACTGTCCCAGATGGCTTGTATCGTACCGATGCCGCTATCCTTCCACGATAAACTCTTTGGTCAAAGGAGTCCCACTCACCCAGTGTTTATTCAGTGTTCGTTTCCTCATCCTCTCCTTCATGCCCTTCTAGACCAATTTAAGTTGTCAGGATGATGTGAAAGCTCAGCAGTAATGTTTTGCCTGCGCGTACCCCTGGCCCCCACCCCACCCCCATAAGCTGAAGCTTGGTCACCTTGCTGGGGGCAATCGCTCGATTTGCTTATAGAATTGGGCTCCCCACTTTGCAGCCCAGTGTGTCCTTCGAATTCCAGCTTCCTTCCGTCCACCCTACACCTCCGGAACTGCCCTGCTGACTGGTAGGGCTCGCTCATGTGCTTTCTAACATTCAGACAGCAAAGGTTATATGTTATTTCTCGTTATCTGGAGTCATGTAAACTGGCCGTTTGATGGCTGTTTGCAGAAAAAAACCATGAAATGTCAGCAGTGCTTTAGCTTTTAATGGTCTTGCTCCGGTTTGGCCTTTAGATGTTTTGATTTTAAGTTTCGTGTAGCAGATTTTGTTTTACTTTATTTTGTTTGCAACTGTGCGGTATTTGCACTTCAGAGATCTTTGTGAAGTTGCAGTGTGTGTGGGCAGTCTGTGACTTTGCATCTTATAAAGGCATCCTGGGTTTTTTAACTTGTGGATTCCATAAATTCTGTGCTTCTGCCATGAACAGCCATTATCTATATGAAGGGGGTGCAAAACCCTAGTTTAAATATAAAATAGATTGGTTACTTTTGTATTCGGTTCACACATTTATGCATCACGTTTATGATTTAATGTGCTGTAGATTTAATGCTCTATTTGCGATATTCTCCTACGGGCAGCTTATACTGAGAAATGATGTTGATCATTCTGAAGTCAGGGATAAACATCCTATTGCACCAATAGCACTGAAAAACCCAAAGAGACATATTTGGTAACACTTTACTTAAAGCTGTCATCTATCATTTAGTACAGGTGCCTGCATAATGCATTATGATGTTCAGTATGAGTATTAATATAGCATGATAACATCTTCTACTGACAATCATGAGGCATTATAGTGATTATAATACTTCATAAACTCCAATGAAGCTCACATCTATAATGCATTATAGATGCCTTCTTAATGGATCTTAATGTTTGGTACATAAATTAAGGATACTTTGTACTGTATTATAAATGCATTAATAGGGCATTATAGATGAGAGCTTCATAAAGCATTCAAAATACCCAATAAATATGGGTTTAATGTGTTATGCATTTATTATAAATATTTATCATTATATTTGTAATGCTTAATGAATGCATTATAATTTATGAATGTATTCATAGACTCTTATACACATGGCATTCATAGAAACTTATGCAATTTTTACTATTGTATTTTCAGTAGTATATTATTTTAAAAGAATACATATTTTCAAAATACTCTTAAAACTCGCATTTCCTGCTTGTTTGGAGCAATCAGGGAAAAAGGTCTGTATGTACTGTTCAAGCAAGAATTCGGCTTCATTCCCTTTTATTCAATTCCCAATGTAGCTGACCATCTGACGTCGTACTTGATTTGGTCTTGGGCTGATAATCCTCATAAGGTTATTAGAGCAGCTCTTACATGATTAAAATAGAGACTGATCATTACAGACGTTAAAAGGAAAGCAGTACAACAACACCCCCCTCACCCCAGACCACCCAATCTCACCCCCAATCCCCTACATATTACATCTCTGTGTGCCCCATTTTAGCATTGGGAGGGATGGCATGGCTTAGGATATGGGATCTGTGTGTAACATCATGAAACATCCGGGTACGATATCCATAATGACGGGATTGTGGATGAGGACACATGGGGTATAGCTAGTCAGTGTTGGGTTGGGCATGTACAGTGATCGGGGATGTCTGCACAGATGCATTGGTTCACGGAAGTGTGTACATGCCAGTTACCCTTCCCATGTCGCCCATACGCCCCCAAGGGATAGTCGATTAGTGCACTGAATCGGCATGTACCCTCAATAACATCACCAAATGTCTGAATGACCAAAGTACCATTTTCCAGGCAGCCCACTGTAAAAAAAAAAAAACTGGATTTAGGGAAATTTTCTCCTTTTTGTTCCGCAAGACATCATGTGTGATGATGCCTTGACCACATGACCACATCCAGGGCCAATGGGGTTCCGGCATTGTCCCTGGACTGAGCGATAGACGAAGGCAAAAATTATTTCCTTCTGAGCTTTTTTAATCTTTCGCAAACGCCGAAAGTGGTGGCCATCTGTTTTGACGGTGCGCAAAGGTAAAGCTGTTTTAAATCAATCAAATCTGTTTTCTCTTGAAGGACATGTTTTAAAGTGGTGGATAAATTTGTTTATTTTTGCATAAAATATAGGTAACACTAAAAGGGTTCATTATAGAAAGACCGTCGATTGGTATAGTTATTGATATAAGTGTGTAAATCATGTTTTATTGAAGAGTAAGTGTTGATATCCTAAGGTAAAGCCAGTGGTGATTTCTGAATTATTATGCAAGTTTTGCAATTTTAAATATATATCAAAAATTGTTTAAAAAAAAAAAAAAAAAAAACCTTGGCCATTTGTATGTGGAACAATAGGGAATAAACCTTACACGGTCACAATATGACAAATAATGACACATTTCTTTAACTATTCATAATGAAAAAAAGTTAGAAAGTAATGTTTTTATTACTTAATATAATATCTATAATCTATAATTTGTCATATATATATATATATAAGGACATGACTCTTCTGTTCATGGTAAGTCTCTCTCGGGAATAGAATAGAATTTCAGCTATGTTTTATGATTTTATGTATTTAGTAAGACCATATTGCATTTTAAATGTTGGATTATAAAAGTATATTTTATGGTTTTAAAATGAAGAATAATGCATTTGTGTATCATCTTTCTTCTGATATTCATCTCACTAGGCATTTAGAAAATGAAAAATCATTACCGCTGACATACTGTAGCATCATTTTAACATTCAGTTGTATTTGTCATTGTTAATGCACACAACTTTCTTTCCTCTTTTGACAAATTATCTATATGATGTCACAATTCATTATAAATGATTATAAATGACATTAAACAAATATTGGTGTACAACTATGTAGCACAATACTTAAAAATAATAATCAAAATGAAAAATTAGCCAAATGTAATTATTGCAATATTCAGAAACTGAGCCTATTGTGTATTCTACCTAACTATTTCTATACATTTATTATTTTTATTTCCTTGTTTATAAAGTTGTGAATTTTTTATTTATTGCTGACCTTTTCACATTTCAAGATACAGTAGGAGAAACTGTCGATCATATCAAACACTTTTTGTAACCTGGTGCAGCACATATAATTTGCAGAGCAATGACTCCTTAATAGGGCACAGATAGAATCTCCTTGAAATGGCCGTAAAGGAGAATCACTATATGCTTCTATGTCGGTAGCTTAACGTTGCGTACATGTTGGGAATGTGCTCCGTGCTTTGTTTTGCTCTGCCTGTGTTTGCGGCTATGCCTATCTCGCCTTTTGTGACCATGTATGGAGACAACACGCCCATTTCGTGCTGAGGAAGAGTCACATGGCAGCCACGGGTGTCCTGATGTTGTTCTTTCATGTATGCGCTGCTTCCCAGTAGCATTCCCTTGACATCTCCTTGACTCAGTGGCCGCATAGCACTCCTTTCCCATCCTCACTGTCTCCTGGTACGGGCAATTCCTCAGCTCAGTTCCGCCCAGGCCGGCTTTACGCTTGCACCGCTGTCCGAGTCTGAGGTGTGCGTGGCAGGCCCAGCTTGACTGTAATTTAGGCTGAGATCTCAGCGAGGATAACTGATTGAGGCTGACAGTTTTAGAGCCTGCTGTCATGACATGTAGGCAGGGTGTTCTGCAGATGGGCGCGCCATAACCAAAGGCTCCTCCGGAGCTCTTCACATCCAGAGGGGTTTTGGGGTCCCACACACACTCTATGGCCCGAAGGCCCCAAAACCAGATCTGCCCCATAGCTCTATGACCTGGATACATTTATATTTACATCTATTTTATTTAGCAGGCATTTCTCTAGTGCTGGACATTGAACCTGCATTAAGGGGGAAATGTGCACACTACCCACCATTATGTGCATCATAGTGCTTAATTTTGCAGAAACAATTCAGAAATGCATCTATCTATCAGAGCAGTTTTTTTTTTGTGCACACATTTATAAGTATTTGCTTAGAAGAGGCCTGCTCGTTCCTTTGGCAGCATGCCAGAGCCTCACCGATATGTATTTGACTTATTCATAGGGGGAAGATAGGTGATACTTCCCTAAAACTTTTGTTAATCTTGTTATAGCCTGAAGCATAAACAAGTGCGTGACTGCAACGCCGTGAACATAAAAAGGATGAGACAAATGGAGGAATGGTTCATTTATCAGCAAACCCATTAATCCAATGTTTTTAGCTGGTCTTCTGCCAATGACTCAGCATTCTAATTGAATAGTACTTAAGGAAGACAATTCCAGAGCTCTTAAAAATTAATGCACCCATGGAAATCTTCATGTACATGGCATCTGTATCTTGGTTCTAAGTTCTTTATTTTCAGCGAATTATTCTTGATATTTAGATTTCTATTTTAGGTACATGCATACTATATGACATGCATGATATTATACTCCATGTATGGTATCACGCTCTATGTATGATATTATATGTTCTATTCATGCTGGGACTTTAAGAATTCACATTGGTAGCATGATAATATACTTGCAACTATATTGTTAATGCATGGAATTTTTTTTTTGAGAATCATGGGGTTTGGGGTTTCAGGTTCTGGTAGTGAAGGGCGGCTTATGATATCTGTTAATAGGAAAAAAAAATCAAACAAACTGCCTCCCTACTTCATGAGACGATTTTAGGTGCCAGAGAAGCCTGGCCAGATGTAATAATTCATTTGCGCAACAAATTAATTTGATTTGCTAAACAAACTGCTATGTCTTTCTGCTATTCATTAACTATTGGCCTGTGTTGTTTACCGCTCTTTTTATTTTATATATCTGCATGCATTTCCTTTTGAAAGACTGTAAACTTATACTAAAAGAATGCTACAAAATCCATTTCTGGAAACACTGCTGATTTCACAGCTTCTAAAATGTTCAGCCCATTGTTTCTACGGAAAGCATGCATTCTGTTATCTGCTACTATAAAAAAATACTCACTTAATGATGATTAGTACTGCTGTTACATTGATTCGCCTGCTTTTAGTACTACATGTCTGTAAATATTTGAATCAATGACATCCACCTTTAACGGTACAGTAGGACAGTACAGTAGGACATTTTTAGCTTATTGTTATCAGCTCATTGTCACGTTTTCTTATGGTCTATGGTAATACATTTAACAGATGCTGCACGCAGAAGCATGCTCTTTTCTTAATTATCCTTTATGCATTTTGTTTGTAAATACAGTAAGAAAAGCTGATAGCATTCTGGTAATAATCTCTTCCCAGGCGCACATCTTCTTCCATCTCCCGGAGGTGTTCCTAATTCTCACAGAATTGTAAATGTAATAGAATTTACAAAAGACGGTTACAAAAACATGTACCTAGTAATATGTGAGCTACATATCCAGAGACAAGAGATGTTTCAATTTCCCCCTCGCTGGGTTAACACGGCTGCGTATTCATAAGCATAATGCTCGTAAGCGGGGTTTGCTTCACTGATGCTCTTCATGGATGGTTGATATTAAAATGTAGTAATAACATGTCTCTTGTCTGGGAGGATTAGGATAGAGCAGATGACAGGGGATTGCGTCAGATTATATTGCAATTTTTATCCGCTTCTATATTTGGTTCTCCCAGCTTTTCGAAGGGCAAAAGAGACCCGTGTACATATCAGCCTGATGAACTATAAAATGTGTTATATTAAGGAATCCACAATTCAAGGAAGGGTTCTGATACAGTGACATGACATGATCCTTCAGGTGAATTATCTACAGGTATTTGTTAACTACTTTAAGGCTCCAATTTCTCCTGTGACCCTGACTCAGTGCTTAGAAGATGGATGGATGGATAGATGTTTCTTTAAACTTTAGAATGGCCGAGTAGATTACTTAAATTTCTGCAGCTTTCGCTAAGGATATGTAGCATGGACTGGGATGATACGTACTGCAAAGGAAGGTCAAAAATGGTCTCATGAGCACCTCTGTTGTCCTCGTACCGACTGGACACATTTCCGGGAGGCAGTGCTTAGCAGAGTGGCCAGGCAAGGTCAGGCCGTGGTACTTTAATCATGGGCAGCAGGAGCAGCTAAGCTTGCAGGCGTCCTGAGAGCTGCGTGTTCCTGTAGCATGCCTGGGGTTCAAATGCTCTTTTTCCAGTTGTCTTTCTCTATCTGTACTGAAACACAGTCCTTGGCCTCGATTGTTTGGGCATTTATTGAACCAATAGCCTTTTTGTCAGTTTTTTTTATTGGGTCCTCAGTGTTTCATTTATTTGTATAATTGTATTTGGCTTTGTGCAAAATTTTTCATATTCAAAACATTAAAATAGTTAAGGCTAACGTGTAAATCATACGGAAGCCAAAGTGTGAAATGAAATACTTAGCAAAACCTTCATACACTTCTTCAAATTATGTTTGTACTTCAATTGAATGAATTATTTGACGCATTGGTTTTGGTTATAGAATTATTTGACGCATTGGTTTTGGTTATAGAATTATTTGACGCATTGGTTTTGGTTATAGAATTGTACTGTGTGGTCTGTATTACATCACTTAGCCCACTCTTGTCCCTCCCTAGACCCTGCTTGAGAGGAGGTCATCATCGCTGGGCCTCGTAGGAGAATATTTAATTTTCTTGCCACGTTCCTCTCGAGCGTTAATGGAAAACTATTAATGTACAGTCCCATCGAACCAAAGTCTGTTTATTATTTTATTCCAGTATTGAGCGCTTCAGGTTTAGTCCATGTGTGGGGAGAGGGAATGGACAAGCACACGCCTGCTGGCTGTAATTTGCCTAGATATGTACCATGAGCCATTTTTTGCTAATAAGTACTGTCACTGCTTATTTTGCATGGCCACTTGATCCACTGACAAGAGTAGTGATCTGTTTAATACGATAAATCACATAGTTTTTGTCCTGCTCTCCCTGCCACATCTCCTCGTGATCAAACCAGGGAAACCTTGCATTTAATGGACATCCTTACAGGGGTTTGTTAAGCTAACAATGTGAAATGGGCCATTTTGGAATGTGTATGGTGGAGTATTTGCATTTGTCAGTGCAATGTGGAAGCTAAATTAATCATGGAATTAAAAATAAAAAATAATACCGAGGTTGTGCTTGACTACTCAAAAATAGTCACAACCTAAATCTGCAGCAATACAGAAACGTGGTGAATGGCAGCTATTTAAAAGTATTGATGACAAAAAGCAACATTTTCACTTGTTTAATGGACATCACCTATGTTTTATGCTTATGAAGCAGGTTTAAATGATTTTGACACAAGTACCTAAGTGGCTTGCAGACACTGAGAAACATTATATCGTTTCAAGGATGACAAACTGAAAGTGAAAATAAATTAATAGCTTTTTTTATTAATATTTAGGCCAGACCAGTCATATTTTTTATTAACACTTTTTTAAAAATTAAAAAATGTAAGTAATATATGTTGTTCTCTCAGGAGAGAATTATAGCGGTTTGAGCCTGTTGTATTTCCAGTTCTGTGCATATTTCATGTCAGCCTCTTCATTGTCTGGCAGACAATAATCAGCATTCCACAAAAAGAAATCAAATTTACATGTGGTGATTGCTATGGACTGTTTTACATGTAGTAAACAATGCTCCAGGTTTGGTCTGGATGAAATCAAGAACCTATCATGCTTTTCTCTTAAATACTACGCAACAACCATATATGTGTAGGCGTCTAGAGAGAATCTAAGAACAAAGATTTTGTTTGTGGAATGTATCAAATAATGTATTTTTTCCCTGTCAAATAACGGCCTGATGAAACGATGGAAGAAGATTGGTTACTCTAAAAGGTATGACAACGAAATGAAAATTCGGTACCACTTCACAATACGTCTCCCTTTTGCTACTTATGAATGGTATTAACTGTTCTGTTAACGTTTTATATTTCTTTATTGATGATTTACAAAGTGTTACGACTTTATTAATAACCCGATTATAAGCCCTTTATAAGGGAAGCCTTATTGTAAAGTGGTACTGAAGGTTTTTTGGGGACCCTGGACTCACTGAAAACTGTTAATCTCTAACAGCAATGGTGACCCAGTTGTTGGTGTTGGGGGTGAAACAGCAGGGGAGTGGTGGTGAAGTGCCAAGGGAGTGAAGCACATTGACACATGGTGCTGGAGCATCGTGCATAAGTGTGTAACATCATTAGGATGTGCCACACACTCAGAACAGCTCATGGGCATATGGTCATCCGTTATATTGTGCCTATATTCACAACCCAGCTATGTGTCAACCATGGCGTCTACGCAAAAGTGAATCAGTTTTAACGGAAGGATGGAATTACAAAGTTGGTGAACCAGACATCCATATTTTTTAATAAATGGCTTGAATTTAGTCTGAAACTGATTATATTTAACAAACAATGCACAAACATCTCATACTGCCATATTGCATAATATAGTATATCAAGGTCATTGATGAAAAGATGGTAATAGGCGTGTTCCAATCAGTTCAAGTGCTGGCTAAACCTTGCCTGCCATATAAAAATACACATATTTTAGGTTACTTTTGAACAGAATTCTGTGCAATATGGCACAATCTAAGGAATTTTCAGAGGACCTCAGAAGAGTAAACGAAGCACATCAAACTGGAAATCATACAGACTTAAGAGTAAATCCAGTGGGGTTAACAAAGTTTTCCTCACAACTGTAACCATGATTATGTGAAATGAGACACTTAAAAATGTAATGGGTAACACTTTACTTGAGGGGCCACAAATAATGCAGTAATACATGCTTAGTAAATGCATTAATTAACCATTAACT
>JAODKN010000037.1:7669382-7716301 GCA_026774425.1 Petrocephalus zakoni
GAAGCATTACAACATAAAATGACAGTGTAGCAAAATAGAATGCTTTGCGTGTGTGCTGTTAGCTATTTCCGTATGAAACACAAAGCAAAGGGAAAGGAAAAGAGGGAGCGAAAATACCATTTTGGATGTGCTGCCTGGTCGAGCGTAAAGCGTGATTAATTCAATAGCCTCCATAGAGGAAGAGGCCAGAAGCTCTTTATCGGATGGCTTGACCCACTTTCTACATCAGATGTCAGGAGGAATACTGCTCTTAATAGCTACTCAACATTTTTCAGCCAAATTAATATCAAATCAACATGTACGTCAATACAAATATCCCGGGAATGGTTCATTCAGATTCATTATACAAATAATTCAGATATTTCTTGCATTGATCATCAGCTGTAATGACTGAAGTGGAATTAGTCAAATGCTGAAAATGACATGCCTTTTCAGGTGACGTCTGTTCCAATGTGTCTGCATGACTCCACCCACCGAATCACCCACAGACGTACTGCTCATTGTTCTATGAGCTTTTTTTAATGAGGTTTTTACTTTTTTCAGTAATTGTTCAGGAGGGAAATTAAGTTCTGAATTCATATTCACTGCTTGAACTGCAGCTCTTCCTGCACCATGCTTGGGACAACACTCTGGGATTTTGAGAAGAGCCATTAGAGAGGTGACACAGGACATCTGCATCTCATGCTGTGCACATCACCATGGTCCGGGGAAATTTATCTGTGTTGCCCGTTAGAACCTTGGGATGGAGTTAGTGCAGGATTACGGCTTTCCTGCAATCTGGGCTCTGTTGGTAAATTAGAGGACAGCTGGTTACAGATCTCTGAGCCACTGCCCCCCAACCACAAACACCCCCACCTCTGTTTCTTACCTTCCTGCCGTTCTCCTCCACAGCCTTCTTTCCATCCTGTTGCCTTTCATTGACTCTTCCTCCTAGGCCTCTCTGTCCTTCTGTTTTGTCTCTTTACATCTTGTACCCTGCCTCACCTCAGCCCAATTTTTATTCCAGCTATAATCCAAAAAAATATTCTTTTTTTTTTTTTACCTTCACTTTTTTTTTTCTTGCTTCACTTTTCTGCCTTTCAGTCTCTGAATCTGGAACTACTGAACTTAGTCCAGTGGATAATAAAGAGATTCACAGCCCACTAACATCTTCTCCTCCTTAAAATGCATTGCAAAAATCCATTCATCCATCCACTACACCCGCTTGTCCTCTGCTGGCTTGCAGGGTCCAGAGCCAATCCCAGAAGCATATGGGCACAAGGCACGGAATGGGGCTCCAACCCATTGCAGGGCACAAACATCATTCAAACCTACAGACAATTTGGCAGCTCCAATTAACATATTGAAGCATATTTTTGGACATTTGGATGTTTTGGACAGGGGGAGGACATGCAAACTCTTCACACATAGAGCAAAAGTAGAGACTCTCACCCAGATCCTAGAGGTGTGAGACAACAGTACTAATCACTGCACCACTGCCCATTTTTTATATAAAAGCATGTGAGAATTGGGTAATAGCAACTTTCTTATTTCTATATTGTACTTCATATTTCAAGCATCTGTGTCCAGCTCTTGGTAAAAACAAGTGACATATGACCAGTGACATCTGAGGTCCAAAAACCTGTGTTTTGAACCTATTTATTTTGTGCCTTATTATAAAAACGCTTGTCTTATACAGGATGGCTTTCTAAGTATACATAGAACAAATGCTGAGGAGGGCAAAAGATACAGACTCCCGGTTAAAACTGCCCTGCCAATTATTTCTGAGGTTTCAGAATTACTGCCTTTCTGCTCCGACGTTAGGCACCAAAATTGCAAACTCATATGCAGCTGGAAAGTATTTGCAGTAGAGATACAATGAAATACTGGCTAAAATACTGACTGAAATACTATTATGGCATCTGGAAGGTGCTGAGCTTGTGTTTTCCTTTGTGGCTGTACATCCTTTTCTTACACAGTTATCTAGGCTTCTTCATTTTCTGTGAGAGAAACCTTTTCAATGTGATTCCTTCAGCTGACGTTGCAAATAAATAAATAAATAATCAATGAAAAAATAAATTCCAAAAGCAGGAATTTCCCAAACAGAAAGTTATGGGAGAAAAATTACAGTGGATTGTTCCCATGTAGTGCCCTTGATGCTTAATGTTTTTCAGTTGTTTGTGTTGCTCAGGATGCTAACTGAATGTTTGAAGAGTGCTCCCTCTTGTGGTGCAGCCAGGCATACAATGATTGCTCAGATAATAAACTGGAACTAGCAGCAATCTCAAAACAAAATAGAATCAAAATAGAACCTTTCCACTTTGTTTGATATTTTTTGTGGGGGGGAGGAGAGGAGGAGAATGATGCATTAATGATTGCATGAAGATTTAACAAGTGTCGCTAAATTGATATTCAGCTCATAATCCTGCTGTAAATGGGCGTGTCTTTTTCTGTTATCCTGATAGGTGACTGGTTGGCTGCCTTACCCTCACATTCTTCTACCCTTTGGTGGATTCCTGTCACGTGAATTAAACCCTGCCTCACCTCCACTCCCAGTATGGATCCTACCAAAATCCAGTCAGAAGGAGGCCTGAATGTCACCCTCACCATCCGACTCCTCATGCATGGAAAAGTAGGCATCGGCAATGAGTGATGTTTGGGGGGGGGGCATGAAATCCCAAAGGCTGCCGCCACTGACTCAGATGCCTTTCAGCGTCTGTCTGCTCACTACTTTGTGACTAAGTGCTCGTTGGTTTAGGAAGATTCAAGGACAATGATCCTTTGTTCTCAGAGCCATGCCAGAACCCATGCTCGTAATCTTCTAACATATTCAGACAGTGCCATAACAGATCAGGTGCCTCTCTGTATTCTTGTTTATAATGTCTGAATTGTCTTAGCTTGCAGCCTGGGTTGGATCGACTTTCAAATATCTTAGGCAAGAGTTTGCATGAAACAAAAGCAGAGGATAGTACACATAGTTACGGAAACAGTTAACTGCTTTTTTCTATTTGTTATAGGAAGTGGGAAGCATCATTGGCAAGGTTTGTAGTTTATGTGTTTTACCAGCTGAGAAAACACTGCTATTTATATTTATATTTTTTATTGTGGATAAGGTTGTATTCTAGGCACTGAATCAACAAGGTTCTTATCAAATGTTTAGTACGTTTGTCTGCCGTTACCGTACTGTATCATTTTAAAATCAAAGTATGCTGTATAGATGTATGAAATTGTAAATGTAAATGTAAATTTAATTTTCCTGGGGAGGGTTTTCTTCAATGTTATCTTACATTTGAGCATTTTTAATTCATATTTTTTCTTTCTCAGAAAGGGGAAACAGTCAAGAAAATGCGTGAGGAGGTATGTTTACAGATGTTTCATATTTCATACTTTAATGTGAAAGATTTGTATATGCTGGCCTTTTTCAGTGTTTATTGGTTCATATATCTTCCTCAGAGTGGTGCACGAATCAATATTTCCGAGGGAAACTGTCCAGAGAGGATAGTCACCATTACAGGCCCAACAGATGCTATCTTCAAGGCTTTTGCTATGATTGCCTACAAGTTTGAAGAGGTACTGTTTACCTTCCAGTTAGATGAATGTCCACTGATTTTAATGTCCCGCTTCATGCATTATTTTCAATTGTACTTAACCTACCAATGGACTGAGACAAGGCAAAAGGATGTGATACGCTTCTATGGTCTTCCAGGACATCATAAATTCCATGAGCAACAGCCCAGCCACCAGCAAACCGCCTGTCACACTGCGGCTGGTGGTGCCGGCCAGCCAGTGTGGCTCTCTCATTGGCAAGGGAGGCTCCAAGATCAAGGAGATGAGAGAGGTAGGGAATTCATGAGCAATGAGCCATCGCTTTGCCAATCAGTAATATGCAAAATAGTTACACCACCAAGGATCGGGGAGGGGGGGAGTCAGGACAGTTCCGAGGGTCTCTGATTGGTTTGGATTTGGGTACTTATTGTAAGTAATTTGCAAAAAAATGTGAGCGATTAAAGGATTTTCATAGTGCTGTAAGTAGGTAAATATGAATGTATGTTTTGCTATTAGGAAGCAAGGCCTGTTAATATTAGCGATAGTGAATGACAGTAAAAGAGTTTCATTATTATTTTTTTATTCCCTTAGAGCAGTGTTTTCCAATCCGGTCTTAGTCCGTCCATGTTTTTGCTCCCTCCCAGCTTGCAGTAGGGACTGGCTGTATGTCCCCAAGGACCGGATTGGGAAACACTGTTCTGGTGAGACTAACCTCTGTTTATTTTCACTGTATTTCTTTCCAGTCCACAGGTGCCCAAGTGCAGGTGGCGGGGGACATGCTTCCGAATTCCACAGAGCGTGCCGTGACAATCTCGGGGACCCCAGAAGCCATCATCCAATGTGTCAAACAGATATGTGTGGTCATGCTGGAGGTAGTGTACAGCATGAGGCATGCTGGGATGGCGCCACACTTTCGGCATGAATCTGGGCAAAGCACAGCCTGTCATGGAGTTCTCAGATTCAAAGTCCTTGCAGGCTGAGCAGTGCAGGTCAATCCCTTGGGTGACATATTCTGAGGGGGTGCCGATTTAGCCAATTTCATTTTGTCTCGGACGGGGGAGGTGCCTGTGGTGAAGCCTGGCTATGGGGCCACATTGGCTTCTACTGGTACTGAGGCTGAGCCTTCCTTTTAGGTTAGGGTTTGGGGTTTTTTTTGTTTGTTTGTTTTGTTTGTTTGTTTGTTTGTTTTTTTTAATGTGCGTTAATCTTTGGAATATTGACTATTTTACTAACTGGAATTTGCTGAACAATGTTGTAATAATTATATTTTCCTTTGAGAGTGGTAATTTTTTACTTTCTGCTGAGTGTTTTATAGACATGCATTATCGGCAGTTTACAAATAAATATGCAATGTACCTTTTGTCTGGTTCGTAAAAGGGAATTGTTTGAGGAAAAGGGAATTGCTTGGATGCTGGTGATCTTTATGAATGTCTCGTGGAAAGGTGTTTTTGTAGCAAGAACAGTTAACGTATTTCAGAAATTATAATATCACTTTCCCATTTTCACCTATCCTGTCCTTCTCTCTGTTTTTCTCACTGACTCTCTCTCTCTCTCTCTCTGTCTCTCTCCTCTAACTCTTTCTTTGCCTCTCCCTCTTCCCCTCTCCTAGTCCCCACCAAAAGGTGCCACCATCCCCTACCGTCCCAAGCCCGCCTCCACCCCCGTAATTTTTTCAGGTGGCCAGGTAAGAGCCGACCCGCTGGCGGCGTCCGCAGCCAACCTCAGCCTTTTACTGCAGCACCAGCCACTGCCTGTTAGTCCTCTCAGGTTTCTCACCGTCTCACCTGCATGCCACTCACCCCAGCTAGCTGAGGAGATGCTCACGTAGGGAGTGGAGTGAGACTTTGCACCGAGATCGCTAGTGAGGACGTACGCCCTTCTGTACTCGAGCAAAACCCTTCTCACGGGGGTGTTTGGAGGAGCACGGCTATCCTGGCACAATCTGGGGGCTCGGCATTTAAAATTATGTATGAAATTGGGGGGGAGGGGCAAGGTTCCATTTTATCAGGGGGCTCAGATTTTTAGGTACGTTCATCTATATGTCCTACAAATAAACGTTGCGCAACTTTAAATTGTTTCATTGTTTCTATTTTAAGCTGTAACTGAAAAATCCAATGATTATAGCGTCTCATATAATGCACAAGTGACAACTGATTATTACACTGCATTCACCAACATTCAAAAACAAGTCATGAAATGATTATTTTATTACATTGTGCCTCCTAGATGCAAGCTCTCACCAGCCCTCTTATCCCTGTTTCTACAGGAAACAATAGCATATCCTTTTAATACCCAAGACGTTGACCAAGATGTTGATACGTATATTATATTGGCTATTTTCACCACCATAAGTAAATATAAACAGTGATTGTTATTTTACTAGTTACTTATTAACATTAATGTATTGATTGATTCATTAACAAAAAATAGTCCAATAAAATATTTTTAGAATAATTTTTAAATTATGAGTGTAAAATTACATGTAAAATATTATATATGAGCAGGTATATTAAAAGGATATTTTGTTAGCGTGTTTATCAGCATGATTAGAACACCACTTTCCCCAGCAATGACAACATAATGAATGATAATAATGAATAATTTAAATGTTTCAATTAGTTACATCATATATGTTTGCCCAGCCAACCTCAGACTTTTCATACATTTCTGGTATTTAGCATTTCAATTTAAATCATCTGACATCGTGTGAAATCGCAAAGCTGCCATCAAAAATCCTTGAAATTACATTTTACTTTGTTAATTTTTCAGTTGTTTGACATTATTAAATCACATAACAAATGTAAATGTGTATGAGTATTATTTATATTACTATAAAATAAGTAATTTGGAACAAACATGATGCAGTTTGTCATTTTACAGACTTCCCATTTGTTGCATGAAATCTCTTTCTCGTAAAATTCACAGTTTCATTCCTATTTTAACACGATAAGTGTCTAATCCATTTAAGATGTTCAAACTAGAATTTATTAATTATAAACTGTAGAGTGAATTGAAGTAGCTCTGTTCGTAATTCTGAAGTACGCGTTATCTCCCCTTCCGCAGGCTTACACGATTCAGGGACAGTACGCCATTCCCCACCCAGATGTGAGTGACCTGAAGCTCGTCGCCATGTTTTTTTTTTTGTGTTCAATGCTCTGCATGCCTGTGCCAGTAACTCTACTCAAATTAATATTTACTAGTAATAGTAATATTAATACCACATGTCCAAAATGTCCCCTGAGGCCTGTACTGGAATAAGTAGTTTGAAGATGGGTGGGTAGATTTATGATTCATATTTCACAACCTGAATACAGGTTGTGACATACATATTTCAGAAACAATCTATGCCTTACATCAGTGTTTCCCAACCTGGTCCTCAGTGAGCCCCAGACAGTCCACCTTTTACCAGGAGCTCAGAGGGAGAAAAAATGTAGACTGCCTGGCAGAGAGCTGGGAGGGAGCAAAAAATTTGACTGTCAGGGTGTCCCCAAGGACCGGATTGGGAAACACTGCATTGCATTGCACTGCAATGAAAAAATGACCTAGCTGGTTCTGTACTTTAAGACATAGATTGCTTAATTTGAAACCAATTTAAATTATTATTTTGATGTGGGAAATTTTGAATATTTGTGTAACAGTAATGATATAGCATGACCATATCTTTTGCTACTGGGATTAACCTCCTCAATAAAAATCCAAAGCCTAAATATCAGCAATTTAAAGTAATTTCAATGTGGCAGACAGGAGATCTGGGAGTGTGTAATCCCCTTTATTTGGGGAATGCAGTCATTTATGTCAGGTGGTAACCATGACGACTTTACAGCACTCAAATGAGACTTGTGTCATCTTTACCTCATTATAACCGTTTCCCAAGAAATGAAGCCTTGTTTCAGTAACATCCTTTTTACCATCTGATTAGGCTGAGATGGTTAAAGGAATTCGCTAATTTGCAATATTGTATGAGAGCAGTGAAAGTGGGCAAACCTAAGGCGAAAAACCTAAGAGGAAAAGGAGGCATGCATATTGCTTCATAATCCACCAAACATTTAAAAACTGTGCTCCATTTAGGCACTATATCCAACATAATCAAACTACTCTTACTAGCATGTGCATACGATGCAGAGTCAGAAAACAGCTCAGAATATATACAAACCACAAGGAGAACCTTTATAAACATCAAGGCCCTGACGAGGTTTATTTCCGGTCCAGCAATGGGGAGAAGCACGGCACACCACTGGCACAGAGAACCTCAGGCCGAGTCCCGCTCAAGCTCCCTTTCTCTCTTTCTCTCTCTCTCTCTCCTTTTCCACCACAATGTGTCATGGCTCCTCCTCGTTGTTTCTTTATTCTAGTTCAGTTCTCGATTTCTTGGTTTCACCTGTGTTTTAACAATAACCTCTTAGTTGTACTGTCCCTCCCACCCCCTTCAGCAGTTGACCAAGCTCCACCAGTTGGCTATGCAGCAAACCCCTTTTACTCCCCTCGGACAGACCACCCCCGCTTTCCCTGGTACGTACCCACAAGCCCTTTTCGGATTTCCTTCTCTTTGTACCTCTAGAAACTCTTTCTCTTTCTCTCTCTCTCTCTCTCTCTCTCTTCCATTGTGTGGTGCACTTTCACAACATGCCCCCTGGTGGTTGCTCTCCATGCTGACATAACATTTTTTTTTCCTTCTGCCTTGTTTTTTTTTTTTGTTAATTTTTTTTTTACATTTTTTTTGATTGAACTTTGCTCCATGTCGTGCTTCATCAATGCAGCAACTGGAAGCGCAGGGAGGTTTATGGTTTGAACGGGCGCTGGAACTCACTGGTACTCACTGGAACCCACTGGAACTCGGCGACTCACTGCCAGGCTTTTCACAGCATGCCTTCTCTTGCAGGGAACCGTATCATAGACTGGGCTAGTCCAGCCGCTATGCACTGCTTCTCCCAAGAGAGCAAATATCTCATTTGCATTTTATGTGATGTACTCTGGTTTAGCCTGTTTTATTTATATACAAAGCTACAAACAGTAAAGCATCAGGATGAAACGTTTTAAGAACCGTCACAAAACCCAACCAAGGCATCGTGAACAGAAGTTTGGGGGGGCCATGCAGCAAGGATGATGCAACATGACATTATTAGCCAACTGTAGACCATCTTTATGGGAACATCTAACTGCAGATTAACAAATACTAAGAACCTCTGGGATGCACGTATAAGTTCTTAACAATGAAAGATGCATGACTCATATTAAAGAAATACAAGTTTATTTTATATTGTAATAATATATAAAGGCATAAAATACAGACTTTAATAGGTTTAATAGTGTGGACTTCTGAGTTTTTCCATGAAGAAAAAGTTTGATAAATGCTGACGCTTTGTTCTTTACAGCAGCTCCAAAGCAGCGTGTAGCTTGGGAAGGCCTCATTGAGAACACGCCGGAGGGGCTTGGATGGTGAATCGCATGCCCACAACGTCCCGATTCGGTGATAAATGCTATTTATGCTGCCCTCTCTCTCCACCCTGCTCCCTGACCCAGGTTTGGATGCCAGTCCCCCGGCCAGTACTCATGAGCTCACCATTCCCAATGATGTGAGTACATGGGACAGCAAAGGAATTGACCGTTATTTTGTCACCAGAACTGGAATAATTACAAATAAACCAGGTCCATATAATAGTAAATAACAATCAACTTAGTACAAATTGTAAAAACTATGCATTCAGTTAGCTGCTTCTTTTGTGCTTCTTTTCTTTTGATTTTGTGTGAATAAAAATCTTATTTAGTGTGGAGTGTTATCCGAGGGTAGCACTGTGACCGAACACCTCCAGGAGTCTCTGTTTGCCCCACCCCGCACATTGCATGCATTTGGAATCTGCGTGTCCTGTTCGTATTTGCACTGGTCTCCCTCCACAATGACACAAGCCCGCAGCAGGCCCACAAACATGTAGCTAGATAAATTGTTATGTCCAGCATAGCATGCGCTTGTGCGTATGAGTATATTCCCTGAGATGGCGTCCCATCCGGGCCGGCCTGTGCCTGCTTAATGGGACAGGCCTCAGGCCCTCCATGACCCAGTAGTGAATAAGTGGTTTTGGAAGATGAATGGAGTATTATTTTCATGAGTAACTATCATTATTTTGACGACAAAAAAAATGCATTGGAAAAATTCCTTTGAAAATGAAAAATGAGAGTTTTCCTTGTCGTTCTAAAATTATAGAATGACACTGTATTCTGTTTCTCTTCTCTCTGTACATACTTTATAATGCAGACCGTGCAGTGTAAACAGAAGTGTATATTGTGAACCTGTGAATGTGGTGTGTGTTGTGCGAGTTGTAAAAAAAGGCAATAGGCTATTTTAATTTGTAAATGCATGCTGTGCTTTTACTCATAATGAATGTTTGTATGTGCTTTTACACCGCATGCATCTGCGTGGTGTCGAAGTTGGTCTGGGTTGGGCTTTCAGGTCGAGCTTTACTTCAAGAATTTGTGCGCTTTTTTCCCAGCTAATAGGCTGCATAATTGGGCGCCAGGGAACCAAAATCAACGAGATCCGCCAGATGTCTGGAGCACAGATCAAAATAGCTAATGCCATGGAAGGGTCATCAGAGCGCCAGATCACCATCACAGGAACCCCCGCTAACATCAGCCTTGCCCAATACCTCATCAACGCAAGGTAATGCCGTTTGCCAGTCGCATTTATCCTGCAACATTCCTTACGCTACCTCTTTTTGCACTTTTTGCATGTTGCATATATCTAACAGATGGCATGTAACCTTTGTCTTGTCTTGACTGTATATTTCTACTGTATGTCTGACAGCTGTTGATTCAGCTTTCATGCCTTTCTTGGTTTCTGTACTGACTATTGCTGGCCTGTCCATACTTAAGATGGAAAAGTAACAATGAAGGAATCAAAGTAAATAATGGGCATGTAACGATGCATCGCTAATCGGTTAGAAATCAGTATAAATTTATGACGACAAATCGGCTGATGTGGAAGATGAATCGCTACTTTTTTATGAGAACAAGTACTTAACAGAAAGAACGGGGTAACATTACATTTGATTTCACGGCATCAGTTCCACATCAGTCGTCACTGTGTATGTGATGTCGATGTCAGTTTTTGGTTCAGGCGGAACGCGAGATTTCATCAGAAATTTGAAACTGAGAATGTGCCGCCCACCTTTAGATCGATGGTGTGGCAGCATTTTGTCTTTTCAGTAATCCCATACAAAAACAGTGAGAAAATTACAGACAAGACAAAAACGGCATGCAAACATTGTACAAGACTGATAACCTAGAAACATCTATATATAGGGTGACCAGATAATCCATGTCATCCCAGACGCTTTGAGCTACTTCAGGTTTTTAAACCTGAAAGGCTCCTTTGCTTGGCTAAATAGTTAACTCCTTCTTGCGCTTTGACTTGTTTGTTGCCATAAGAGTCATTCAGCTGTTTTACATTAACATTTGTGATGCATGCATAAATATAGGAGACTGACCAATCAGCACACAGCAAGAACTCAGTGCTTAAGTGAAATCCATGTTCTTTTAATTGAAATAGATGTTTACAAATTCGGTCCTAGCTCAAATCGTATCGTGAACTCATGAATCGCATCGAATCGTGAATTGAGTGTATCGGTACATCCCTAGTAAATAACACTTCATTAAAAATACAGTGACATCTATAAAAAATGCTGATATATCATTAGAGGATCCTTATGTAACTAAATTTATTTTTGTGTACAAAATTCCTAACTTTGATACAGGAAGTGACCAAAATACACCTGAAGGATAAGTGGGAGAGAAAAAAAAACATTTGGCTACTAACCTGCACCGCACAAAGTGTATTAAAAATTAATTTCACTTCCTGAATTTTGGTCTTGTGCCTCTTTCAATCAGAGGTGTGGCTGCCGTACTTTAGAGCAACAGCTGAATCCGCCCCTTTTTTCATTGGGTTTTGCATGCCTTCTGTCTGCATCCTCATTTAATTTCTGCTAGCAGTGTATTTACTGTAGCTCTTCAGTTTGACTCCATTGCTCAAAAGCACAAGAGCTATCTTCTACGTGAAATAAGCGTGTCCACAGCCGCTCTTTAAGCACCACTTCCCTGACATTACCCAATGGCCAGTACAACCACGAGGTAGAACAGCTAAGAAATAATCAAATCAGACAGTCTGGATATGTTTTTAATTTTGCCTAAGCATATGAGGAGGCATCTTTAAATAATTTTATATTCAAGACAATAGCTTGAAAATAGTGACTCAACGGAAGAGAAAAAAAAACTAATGGTTGCTGCTTTTCCGTGGTTCCACTGGCAGGTTCAGAGACGTGGCAGCCATGTGGAATGACCCCTCATCCATGTCTACATCCTGAAGCCCTGAAACAGCCCCAATACCCAAAGCTTACAGCAGCCATCTCCCTATTAAACTGATGTGTACCCCTTAGATTGAACTAGGCCTGAGTTACTACCTGATTGTCAACCTCCAGCAGTTCCTAACCGCATATGAGGAGACAAAAATGGTGTAGTTTGTTTTTGTTCTCACAGTGTTTGGGTACAGTTCTCCAGCATGCCAGATGTTTAGGATTCAGCTGTGTTATTCTCTCTTAGGTTTGCTTGTATTGCTCAGCGGGATGGCAGTTTTCATGTCAGGAAAACCAACAAAAATGTAATGTGAAAAAATGTACATGTGACTGCTAGCAAGCAATGCTGTTGGCTGAGGAACTGGAGTGATGTGATGCAATTTTTCAGGTCCTGAAAAACATAAAATGAAAATGGGCAATGGGAAGACTCTATTGAGAATTTATAAAGAAATATTGTTCACTTAGTTTATTGTTTATATAATGTAAACTTATGTATCAAATTGGCCAAGGGTTTGGGGATAGGGGTTTTCAGTTTTCCCCATTAAAGTTATTTTCTGGCTCCAACACTGGAGGCCTGAATGCATTCCTAAAATGCATCTCTTAAACAAAAGACTACAATGGTTGTAAACTACAGATTTCACTGTTGTTGTGTATGTCTCAAATGCTCTCATGATTGTTTTCTGTATCTCTTCTTTACCCACTTACCCTGCCCCTCCTCCCCAAACTGTTCTAGGCTGACATCTGAGATCACTAAAATGGGCACACTCTAATTTCTACCCATCATCCTTCACTGCATCACATGACCCTCTTGAGCTAATGGCATTGCACCTAGTTTTCTCTCTACAGCTTTGACTGTCCTGCATTTTAAGTGATGAACTTATTTAAATTATGTAATGTATAGATATTTATATATACCGCTCCAATTTACCACTGACCATACTGTTCCTGCATTATCCTATGTTGATTTGGTGCTCCAGACCTGCTCCCCTGTTGTTTTAAAAGTACACTGTACTTTTTTGGCACTCTAGTACAGTACATGTCACCTTCCCTTCTGGATAACATGAAGTTCACTGTGATTCTTTTTTTGGTTTATATATATATAATTATATATATATATTTTTTTTTTTCTTCTGTATTTTGTGCCCTACAGGCACATCAAAGCCTTTTTAAGTCAGTGGACAAGGATAGAACTGCATGATTGTGAATATGATGTTTTATAAAGTAATGTTTAATTGTTGTTCACAGTTGTAAAGCATAGACCATACCTGATCCACCCAGGAACTTTTTGCCAATGCATTTCATACTGGGGTAGTTTAGAAAGATGGATAGGGTACAAGTTTCCTTTCTGTAGGGCCAGCGTACAAAATGATAAATATGATACATTATGCAGTCTGTATTTGTGTTTATTTTAAATAATGTTTGAGGGATATGAACATTCTAGCATACTAGGTATTGTGTAAACCGTATAGTTGTAGTATTTAAACCATAAGAGAAGAATATTTGATATTTCATAACTTATGATGTAATCAAACAAATTATTAATTTAAGATGTGCATTTAGGTGTTTCAAATAATTTTACTAAATTCATTTCATCATTATTACAAAATATTCTTTTATCCTCTTAAAATGTATACGACATTGTAATGCTCAGACCGACCACTTTACTTACTCATGCCACCTGCTATGTGTTTTCTGCACAAAGCATTTGATTTTTATGCTCTTTCACTTATATTTCCAAAATACTGGTAGTTCTTGCCTTGTTGTTCCGCTCTTTGCATTACACAAAGGCTTGAAAATTTTCTGCACTTATGCATACAGTAGAAATTCAATATGCTGATCATTGTCGCAAACTGACAAGTGTACTACAGTTCATAACACCACAAACTCAATGTGACATGTTAGAAATGAGCACTGCACCTTCAGCATTAGAATGGAACCAGTCCTTTCAGAGCAATGCAGTGTGGAAGGGTTCCATCTAACCCCCAATGTGGCGACAGCACCACCCTCACAGCATGACTGTGTCTTGGTTTTGTTTCATGGTCATCGTGTGCATTTTAATATCTATGGACATGTTTTTTAGATGTTGGTAGATTTCATGCGAGTCACAGCTTGGATAAATTTAAAATGCTGGGATGTTTATGTAATCGAAATAAAGCGATGTTAGTTTACCTGACTTCAACTGTACTCCTATTTATAGCTTATGGCTATTTCATGATGGGCTTGAATTTAAATATAAGGTTTAGATTTTTGCACACAGATTCAGGGAATGTACCACTGGTTTACCGTCAGTTACTATATGAAATGATACCGATCGTTATTTAAAACCACTTACTTCCCTTACTTTTATGGGGACAGCATTAGAAAAAAGGACTAATAGGTCATGAATGAGTGCTCAATCTCCAGAAGACTCAAACAACTTACCTGTAGTGTATGACAACTCAACATTCACCTTTACCTTCATTTATCCATTCTGGCATTTTTTATTGCACGATTTTTTCCCATATTAATGAAACAATTAATTTGTCAGTTTGTTTTTTTGTTTTGGGTTTGTCAAGCAGTGAAGAACAGTAGTTGTTATAATTATGACACTTACTGGATGAGCTTTTCTCCTCCTGACCTTTGTATTTCCCACGCCTTTCAAAAAATACGAACACATCAACCTTTGTGTATTAGCATCAACTGAATTTAAGTCAGAAGGGTTTTACTGCGAAACTAAATTTGAATGTAATTCTTTCAACACAAATGACAATAATCAATTTAAAAGTAACATATTCTTTTAAGCAACTACAATGATACAAACAGAAAATTATTCAATAGCAGCATGTAATCAGATCTGAAAATTTACTTTAAGTTGGTAAATGCCAAGGCTGTTTAAATTTGGATTTGTGTAACTTTGTGTAGCCTTGATTTCAAAGCAAAGTTTATTAATGATATAAACTGAACGATAGTTACAAGTGTATATTTCTTTGAAAATTGTACTTTAATTTGTGTTCTTGAAATGGCCACAAAACATTTGCACTGCTTTGAAATGTGTTTTTATCTGATTTTGTTGGATTGTAATTAAGTAACATTTAATTTGGAATAATCTTCTATGGAATGTGTAATAAATACAATATATGCAATGTATACAATACTAGCTCATTGTGAAATCAGACAGTCTTAATGCACTCTATATGTAACACACTTGAATTTGGTCTGAAAATATACAACAGGAATAGTTTGAGTGTTGCAAAAATGATATTTTTGTTCAGATGTTTCAATTCCCAAACAAACTACAATTGATGTTAATTAATACTGCTATTTTAATCATCATTATACAATACTTGTGTATGTGTTGTTTACTTTCGGAGCTTTTTGAATTACAAAAAAGTTATTAATTTTTTTCTGATAATGTGATTAACCTGAGGTCATGCAGGTAATTGTTAATTCCAGGGTAATATCAGTATTATTCTGGTTAATATTGTTTTTACGATGAATCATGATGAGCCAGTAAGACAAGGCACTAAATTCAAACTTATAGTTGGGTTTTTAAGAAGATGACGTGGGATATTAATAGGGTAGAATTTACAGATGACACATTGATTTAATTCTTGTAAACAGCTTGCTTTTTTTCTTTTAACTAGATTCTTTTGTCTGATATTTCATAATGTTACATTTACTCAAATGCTGAGGCTGGGAACTGCACACCAACAATTATGCTTAAAAAAATATCTTTTCAGTATTTGGGAGACAAGATAGTCCATTTCTTTTAAATATGTGTGTTACATTTTTGGTTACTTTAACCTGTACTAGAGCAGCAAAAAAAGGCGTTTCGTCTGTGCTTATGTAAATTCTACAGTTTTGACAGTGTAATGAAAAGTATAGTTTGTATTTTAATTTGAATGATTCGCTGCTTGCAGATCTATATTAGATTAAAAGTACTGAGATTAGGTTACCTCTGAAATGTTTTGTAATAAGACAAATAAATAGTTTTGTTTTTCCCTTAGTGAGACTCATTTTGTGACTTACAGTATTTTGCTTTTCATAAAAGAAAGTCTGGTGTCTCCGATTTTACCCAGTAGGTACCACTAGGGGGTCTGCAGTCAACTCTATTCCTGAGCAAATTCAGCATTTTCATACGTCATTAACAAGTAACTAAGAGTAGCTGTCTTTCATTAATAGGCCAAACACAACCTTCCCCTTTATATCTGAATCAAAAGATGCTTGCACATCTTGGGTAATGCAGTCAGATATCACAAATGAAACTCGTAAGTGTGAAATGCACTCCAGGCTATTTAGTCCAAATCTCATCATGCATGTGGCAAATAGACTGTAAGGTTTGGTTTCACTTTGCTACACAATGCCTTCCAATATGGTGGGGGGGGGAGAAGGATCATATCCAAGGCGAACAACGAGGAAGCACTTATTTAAAGAGTAATGGTAAGAACAAAGCAAAAGCATTTTCCCTATATGGGAAAATCAGATCAGTCATCGGACCAATGAAAAGTATACTATAATAGGTGTATTGCCTTCTAAATAAATAAAATGTCTTTTCTTATAAAGAACAGTGTCAACAATTCTCCTAAAGTCCATCGATTTTCCATACCCAGGTGTCCTATGTCGGATCGTGAGGGTCCGGAGCTTATCCCGGAAGCTGAGATTAACCCAGGATGCACTGCCAGTCCATCGCAGGGCACTGGTAACGTTCATGCACACATTCACACCTATGGACAATTTGGTAACTCCAGTTCAACTTTTTGGACTGTGGGCAGAAACTGACAGCGACGCGGGGAGAAAAATATAGAGGTTTTTGTTGGGCATAAAACTTAAAACTACCCCGTCTATGGGCACAAGGCAAGGAATTACCCAGGATGGGGCACCAACCCACTCAAACACCATTCCCTTATACATGAACACCTGTAGGCAATTTGGCAAGTCCAATTGACCTCACCATGCTGTGGGGGGAAAATGGAGTACCCGGAGGAAACTGTACGACGACACAGGGAGAACATGCAAACTCCACACACATGGAGTCATGGCTGCTTAGTTATAACTATTGGTTATAGTAAGAAATCAATTTACATTTCATGTTTGCGGGAGATCGACAGGCGGATCGGTGCAGCAACAGCAGTGATGCGGGCGCTGCATCGGCCCGTCATGGTGAAGAAGGAGCTGAGCGAAAAGGCCAAGCTTTCGATTTACCAGTCAATCTGCGTTCCTACCCTCACCTATGGCCATGAGCTGAGGGTAGTGATCAAAAGAACAAGTGGCCGAAATGAGTTTCCTCCGCAGGGTGGCTGGGCTCTCCCTTAGAAATAGGGTGAGAAGCTCGGTCATTCGGGAGAGACTCAGAGTAGAGCCGCTACTCCTCCGCATTGAGAGTAGCCAGATGAGGTGGCTCAGGCATGCCTCCTGGACGCCTCGCTGGCGAGGTGTTCCGGGCATGTCCCACTGGGAGGAGCCCCAGGATACGCTGGAGAGACTATGTCTCTCGGCTGGCCTGGGAATGCCTCAGGATTCCCCCAGAAGAGCTGGACGAAGTGGCCAGGGAGAGGGAAGTCTGGGTTTCCCTGCTTAGACTGCTGTCCCCACGACCCGACCCAGAACAGCAGTAGAGAATGGATGGATGGATGGATGGATGTTTGCCTCATCACACCTGTTCCGTCCAGCAACTAAAAACACAATTCTTCATCTTTTTTTACAACTGAAACATGCATTTCAGTTAAAAATGCAAGTGGATACAATATGTTGTTGCTTCAGCTTTGTGCTTAGTTCGTTTATTTACAGAGTCTGTAATTAAATATATAAGCAGAATATCTTGACCTTCGTAGTTCTGGAAGTGCTAGATAATGAATGCTCCTTACATTAGCTTCCAAAAAATGGAAGGAGAAGGGAGAAAAGAAAGGGCATTAGCTACAATATCACTCAGCAACTGGACGAAAAAAACTACTATAATGTTGCAATCTTTATTTATGCCAGGAATGTCAGTTAAAGTAATTTTGATGTATCTGTCTGGGCAAAAGGGACTTCTAATCAGGATTTCACCCGTCACAGATGAGATGGATTAGCACAGTCAGGAAATCAGCTACAGAAGCATAATTCAGTACTGCCAGTTGACACATGCAATTTGTTTATTAAAGACTTTGAAAATGGGGAATTAATTAAGTACTGATGTACTACAAAGATAATGGACCTTAATAAGCAATTAGTCACAGTTTGCAGCTGGATACTGACTGCATGCATGGATTCTTTTTTTATGTGGTAAACAACCTGAGACATGTTTGAATGCTGGCTGTATGAGTTATGCATATTTTATATTTCCATTCATTTTTATATTCATAGTTTGTAGAAAATATTGTGCCATCAGGTGGACGAAACCATATATGCAGACAGAGACACCAGCTGTATATTTTGCTCTTCATTTAAATGTGCCAGTGCAGTCTTTTTAAAAACAGTACATTTGCCAACAGGCTACCATAAACTCTCCATGACCAGTAAGCTCTACTTCCATCCTATTCTGACCTAATTAGACACCTCTATGTTGAAAGGAAAGTGATGATGTCACTGCTGCACAGGGGCTAACAGTTCCAGCACTGTGAGTTACATTGAAACAACAAAGTTTTATGATTTTTTACATTTTATGACCAACGTCCAACCTGCCTATTCAAGTCCTGAGATGGAGCCTTAACAGCAAAGACCACTCTAGAATCTTTGCTTCCTAACTCATCTGCTTGAATCCCACTGCTTCATCATGGCATCACTTTGTTTGGGTGTGCGCTCCACACTGCTTAGTGATTCTTCTTATTCTCCTTACAAAGCTCTAAAAATATATGTAGTTTCCACTGGTACAGTATATGTTTAAAAGCAGATGGTTCAAGATTTCTGGGGATGTTTTTTAATGTTTCTATGACAAAAACTGGCAGAGTGGTTTGGCAAAATTTATGTTTTGCTCTGCGGGCGGGAGGGACTCCAGAGGTTTAAGTTCCTTTCAAAACAAATTACCGTGTTAATGTTTCTAGATTAATCCTGTTAACGTCGACAGCACTAACAAAAAATATACATGTCTTTAAATCTAAATTGTTTTCCATGCCATTTGAGGTAAATAGAGAATTAATAGTTATTTTACCGCAAAATCGTCCCAAAAACTATAAAATACAATTATATAACATAATAATGATAATAAAAAACATAATAATCTTACTCAAACCAGAAAGTGCACAAATTCCTGCATTATGTTGTGCACTAGAGTTTTGTGAGAAGTGTATATCTGCTTATAATACACTCATACATAAGCTAGCTTTGATCATCAGCAATAATATTTTTATTCATTCAAACCTATATAGAGGTTATTTGTAGTCAACGATCAATCCATGAAACTATAAAGGCAAGTGCATATGATTAGAACGAACATCTGCATTAAAATTTTTACTAGTAACGGATTAGCAGGTATAGAAAATGGATGGATGGGTGGTATAATTAGTCGTTGGAATGAAATACACAAGATATTGATTCCATGCGCTTTAAACAAATAGGCCTAATTAAATAACATCTTGTAGTAAAGGGGGTGTATTGCTACAGTAACCCTGTAGGCGGCAACAGAGATTTTGTTAATTAGTATGGTTATAACTATTACGGACGTGGAGAATCAGTTCGGAGAGACCGAAAAAACCCTGTAATGTCCCCCGTGCCGGGTGTCCAGGGAAAAGGAGCAGTTACTCGGCTTATTGGTGAGGATATCACATTTGTATGATTTGTATAAATTCCATGGGCAGGAACATTGGAGATAAATGCATGTTTGATGAACTTCAATACTTACTAGGGTCTTCAAGATATTTTAGTGTGTTATTATTTTACATTATGCGGGCGCCATTCCCGAACAATGCGGGTACAGCAAGCGCTTTTGTGGCAGGCCATTGTTGAAGCACCAAACACATAAACAGATGAAATGATCAATAAGTCGAAGAGCTCTTCTGCAGTGGACGTACTAATTAGCAAATAATCAATATAAACTATTTTAAATTCGCCCAAAACACATTTGTGTAGTCTTTATGTGCTTATGTTGCTGAGGTGTTTTTTTCTGTTCCTACACTGTACTGGAGTACAGTCTGGGGGCTGTTTTTTTTTATTCTCCTCCTCTTTCCCCATGTAATTATGTTTTTCTTTTTTTTTCCTACATCCCCTGTCTTCCCGACCTGTCCATCTCCCATAATGTGATGTTTGTGTATATGTATGGTCGGGTTGATGGCCAATTATTTTGCTGGTACTTGTGACCAGTGACATGGTATATTGCAACAGCAATAAAGGGTTTTCTCATCATCTCATCTTATGTCCACATGGGCAATGGGTTCTAATGCCATTAACAATAATAATCCTTATAATCGTCATCATCACCATAACTTCTCTAAAATGTGGGGCACTCTTTCATAAGGCAGATCTATAGATACACGAAGGATGGTCCGGCCGTCCAATCAGGAAGAGCCTGCAGCGACTGGCTCGCCAATTCACTCCAAGGCGCAAGTGGACGAGGAAAGAGCCGGAGCTCAACAAGTGAAGAAGCGAGAGAAACCCGCCGCTTCCATGCACACTCCGTCACGGTATGCTATCTGCTTTTACTGAAAGTTCTTCTAAATTACAATATTCTACGCAATATTTTGCTTAGCGAGTAGTCCTTTTTAGTTTCATTGATTTTCGCTCCTGAATAAACAACAAAAAACACTATTCGGTTTCATGAATTTAAAAGAAGACTTCCCGATTGGTTTGGTGCAGTAAAGTTAATAGCAGCGTTGACATGTTAAACATGAAATATTTATGAACTGTAAATTTAAATGTTTGCTTAGTCTTCCGTTTCAGCCCTGCGATAACCTAAAGATGATGTCTTTCAGCATTCTCAGATCATCACTCAGCCAACCGAGAAGGTGGCAGCTCTTACAGCCGCGTGAGTAATACGCGACAAGATAATATACGAACAATTTTGCGCGGGTTTATTATGCAATTTCCTGCCAGTTGTTCAGCATAACATGTTCATTATAAAGTATGTTTAATACAATTAAGGCGAAAAATGAAAAGACAAATTAGTTATACAGCTTCTGCCGATTGAGGACCTATTGCGGCAATATGCTGTACTGCCAGGTTTCCTTTTACTTATCTAGAAAATATTTCCACCTGTAGAATTCGAGCCTTTTTAATTACATTGTTACACTGAATACGTGCACTGCGTGTATATAAATATAGGTATATCACTACACTATAAAATAGAAGCATTTTAATGTTGAAACATTTTTGCTAAGGTGGCACTGAATACGTTGTGTGCACTGTTAAGGGTTACTTGCTATTGGTGCCAGTGATGTTTAACCTCTTTTATGTTAAAATATTTAGAAACATAGCTGTACTTAGATTTGAAAGTATATTTTCTTCTTGCTTGTCATTATATTTAAATGTATCACTACTGCCCAGTGCCCAGTGTAGACAGTAAAGTAGATGTGATGCCCAGAGAATACAAAAGACGGACGTGTGATTCTTACCTCTTCAGTTAATCAGCCATGAAATGACACTCTGAGATGCGGCTGTTGAGAGCAAACAATGGGTCAGAAATGTGGTCAGTGTAGTCCACAAGAGGGGGGTATAATCACCTCCATGCCTGCTTTCCTTTCAAGTGAGCAAAAAAAATCTTATGTGAGTTATGGGTAAACCTACCCATTTTAGCGAAAAAATATATTAAACCATTGGGTGATAGGCTATGAGGCAACGTGTTTATATTCATGTACATTACCAGTCTTCCTGGGTACTGTAGAGCAATTCACAGACATGGGATGTTTGCGAGGTGTTTTGCTTCGCTGTTATCTTTTTCCAAGCTCTAAGGGATTGAAGTCTGGATAGTTTGGGCTGTCTCTCACTTTCTTTCTGTACCAGACAGTTCTTCTGAGTGCATGCGGGTCATTATCTTGCTGAGGATTGGACGGAGGAATAGAACACTGCGATGGCAGATTGTTGAGATTGCTGTTGATTTGTGTCCAGACCCTACTGTACCCCACTTATGGTTGTCTGGCATGTCAGGCTGAAATGCAAATAGAACATAGAATATTGAGTGTTCTGTCCGGAATGATTTGTCTTTAACCCCACTGTGTGTTGCTTCAGCAGTATTACATGCCCGCAGAAGGTGGCTGCAGTGAGACCCATGGGAACTGCTATGCCCACAAGGCCCCTCGTTACACCTGCCTCTTCTCTGATCACTGGATTAAATCTAATAACGATGCTCTTGGCCACACCGGTGTCAGCCTGTCCAAAGAGTTGCCTTTGCACAGAGAAGCATGGCCTGACTTCTGTGCAGTGTGTCTCACGCAACCTGGACAGCATCCCCTCTGATCTTCCAGAGGACACAGTTGCCCTGCTCCTTGGCTCAAATCGCATCACCAAAATCCCCCGGCAGGCCTTTAAAAACCTGCACAAGCTACAGGAATTGAACCTGTCCCGCAATGCAATTGAGGCCGTGGACGCCGAGGCCTTTCAGGGTATCTCCGAGGGCCTTCGGACATTGGACCTCTCCAACAACAGCATCCAGACTGTGCCCAAGGAAGCCTTGGCACAAATACGGGCCAGGATCCGCCTATCCAACAACCCCTGGCATTGTGAGTGCACCCTGCAAGAGGTGCTACGTGAGCTCCAACTGGATCCCGAAACAATTAACGAGGTCAGCTGCCACACTGCCGTACAAGAGGAGTACGCCGGCCGGCCCATCATCCAGGTGCTGGACTCAGGCATCAACTTCTGCAACTTCCACCACAAGACAACTGACGTCGCCATGTTCGTCACTATGTTTGGCTGGTTCGCCATGGTAATAGCTTACATCATATATTATGTACGACATAACCAGGAGGATGCTAGGAGGCATCTGGAATACCTGAAATCTCTGCCTAGCACCACACAGACCAGAAAAGACTTTGACACTGTCAGTACTGTGTTGTAGGGTAGCTGATGTATGAAATTTTTTGTTTGTAAAAGCATGTATTTTCAGCAAAAAATCAAGTGAGTCTATGACATTTGGATGTCAACATAGTTGACCATTTGAACAGCCACACACACATACGGATTGTACATTGGTACTTCCTTGCCAAAGACTGCTTCCATGGGTTTGCTAGGGTTTGCTGGCACACAACAGCACGTTTGGTTTTCATAGTAAATGGGTAACATTGAATTGTATGAGGGGTAGAATTAGTTCACAGCAGAGTTCATAAATCGTTTCTTAAGGCAAAGAGGTGATTAATGAGGAATGACTGATGAATGACTCGATGTATTTTAATGTATGATTTTATGGTACATTACAAATGACTGGGTGGCTTGGTGGTTAGCACTGTTGCGTCACACCTCTGGGACCAAGTCTATGCTAGGATTTCATGTGCTTGGAGTTTGCAAGTTCTCCCCGTGTCACTGTGGGGGTCTCCTTTGGGTACACTGGTCCCCTGCCCACAGTCCAAACACATGCTGAGGCTAATTGGAGTTACCAAATTGCCTATAGGTTGCCCAATCCTGGGTTGCTCCCTGCCTTGTGCCTGTAGGCTCTGGACCCTTTTGGTTACAAAAGATGGATGGATGGATTACAGATGACTAACATAACAGCAATTTGCTGCTTTTTGCATTATAGCTGCTAGAGGCCGCTTTTTTCAGAATGCACAGAAATACTGCTGTGTGGTAGGGGAGGGGGATGTTTGCTCTGATAATACCCAAGTGCCTGCCTTTTGAGGCCATTACATGGCTGTACTGCACCCAGTCTTAACTGGAAACAGTATTAAGCTGTATCTCTTTATTATATCTGGTTCCAATTTTCACAAATGATTATACACTTCAGTTAACGGTGTACCGTGATTTTATTTATCTGTTCCATAACCGTGATCATAGTATTATTTTTGTTGGAACATACATACTTATGATGTACTAATGTGTGTGAATAGATTGCTATTTCAGTGTAGCATTGACTACCAAGTTAACAAATGAACTGTGAAATCTTAAATGTTGAGAAAAACTCATGGTAATTGTACACATCTGTTTTCATTCAGTTTAAAGGGCTTAATCCTACTACTATGTCATACACAATTTGTTGAATAAAAGTATTCTTTGATGTGTTTTTATGTATAACATTGTTTTACTGTGCAATATTTGATGTGGGCTGTGCTTTATCCTAAACAACCTTATAAAGATGCGTATTTTGCTTGTAGCCTAAGATCAAAGTGCATATCCTGTCAGATGTTGGTTTTTCCTCTAGACTCACTGATTAGGAACATTTGGAAGAACCTCTTTCTTGTGATTTTGTCTCCTGTGTCTAGCCCTAGATTTCCACTGCGAGTGTTTTCCTTCTCTCCATTGTGTTGTCTTTGCTAGAGGCTGTTGGGTTCTCTCTAATTATCTGTTCATTTGTATGTCATTGACGTTATTTCTCTAGTCATGAAAGGCTTGCCAAACAACAGTAAACCTTGAAAAAATTTTCATTGTGTTTATTCTAAAAATCTGTCAATTCTGAATATGTGCCAGACATCAGTTGGTAGGCCTAAGGTACCATCACAACATACTTAAGAAAATCTGAGTTGCATGAAAATACTTTTTTCTTCTTTACTAAGATAATTTGCACAAATGGGGGTTGTCCTGCCTGTCTGTTTGCAAACATCTCACATCACATCTCTCCTTCTTTTTTTGCTCTCTCCTCCTGCTTAGAGAGAAGTTTGAAGATTCTGAGATACAGAATAATCTACCGTGAATGTAAAGGTTAAGTTGAAAAGATGTATGAGGCCAAATATTTCAGCATTTCTCCTGTGCGTCCATCTATTCTGTTAATTTATTTGCTACGATACCTTGCCACCATATGACACTGCAGGAGCGAAACGACAATTATGTCTTGGTTTATTGGTTTTGTTTGCGGTCGGCACCTGGTAGAGATGTTAGCTGATTGTTACAAGGCGGCTAATTTGTTACAATCATTTGTCATTAATTACACTGTGTATAAAAAACATAAAATCTTCTTTTTATATTTAGATGTTTAGTGAATGCTCACCAGTTGTGCCATTCAGTTTCTGTACAATCTTTTGTACATTCAGGGCTTTGATATAGATTTTTTATTTTTTTTGAATTATAATGTTGCCATGATGGTAAATGTCAATCGTCTGCTGCTACTCACAGAACCTTTGGTCCACCGGAGTGCTCACAATAGGTCACTAAGCATTCCTTGAGCTAAATGCCTTTTTTTCAGTTCCAGGAAAATTGTGCTTTAATCTTCTTTTCCCTGACATTTCCGGAGAACCTGAACTGTGGCAGCAGGTAGTCTCTACTTCAGATACCCAACGTACAGAATAATGACAAATTCTGTCTGTTAACTGTAAATGGACCAATATATTCTAATTAAATAAGAAGCTAGTGGATACTAGAGTAGCTAAATATTGAAGATGGTGTTTAGTCTCCAAAGCACAGCTACCGCATTAAATGCTATTATATACATTGTATATCACTGATATATTAACCTACACATCTATATAAACAAAACAGAACGCGGACCTCCCCTAATGTCCTTCAGTTCCATATTGTCTCATATTTCTTCAGCAACAAAGTGATCCACAGGAACCAGCACTTGATTGCACATTTGGGGGGAAGGGATTATCGGAATCAGAATGGAAATGATAATATTTTTAGTCAAATATGTAAGTGGTTTACTTTAAACATTAACTCATACCATGACTAGAGAGACTCTTTGCAAACCTATGAAACATAAGCTATGTTGTGAAGTATTCACAGCCTGTGTGGTATAATTTTTCTTTACTTATGCAAATGTATAGACAAAGCCATCATGTCCCAGCAATAGGCCATGCTGTGTGCTGTGAGGCTGCTCCTGAAGTCAAAGGCACAGTACCTCTGTGTATTGCCAGACTAATCCAAAGTACCACTTTCCACTGAATGGAGCTCATCAGCTTTGAGTCTTAGACAGCATTATTTGGTTGATGCCTCATCTGGAATCTTCGGTAATACTGTAATGATTCAACTGTAAATTAATTTAAGGATATTAACTTAATTACCCAAGGTAAACCATTCCCTCCATACGTGCCTCCTATTTTGAATTTATGATTTATTCTGGACAGCATGAAACAGTTGTGACTTCTTGCCACTTAAGTTATGGCAACAACTGTCTGGGGATGTGTCATGATACATTATATTGCCAAAAGAATTGACCCTGCCTTTACACGCACATTAACTTTGAATGACATCCCATTCTTAATACATAGGCTTTAATAAGGAGTTGGCCCACCCATTGCAGCTATAACAGCATCAACTATTCTGGGATGGCTTTCTACAAGGTTTAGGTGTGTTTATGGAAAATTTTGACCATTCTTCCAGAAGAGCAATTGTGAGGCACCGATGTTGGACAAGAATGCCTGGCTCGCAGTTTCTGCTCAAATTCTTCCCAAAGGTGTTCTATTGGGTTGAGTTCAGGGCTCTGTGCAGGCCAGTCAAGTTCCTTCACACCAGACTTGCTCATCCATGTATTTATAGACCTTGCTTTGTGCACTTGTGTGCAGTCATGTTGGAACATGCAGGGGACATCCCCAAACTGTTCCCACAAAGTTTGGAACATGAAATTGTCCAAAATGGCTTTGTATGCTGACGCATTAAGAGATTCTTTCACTGGAATTAAGGGGCCAAGCCCAACCCCTGAAAAACAACCCCACACCATAATCTCCCCTCCACCAAACATTACACTTGGAATTGTGGGATTGGAACACCTGAATTCAATGATTTGGAGGGGTGTCCCAATACTTTGCCGTTTTGGCAATATAGTGTATCTATTACCTAACAGGAATTTCAATAACAAAAATCAGTTAGAAATAACCCCCCCCACCCCTCCCTTTGTCACCCTGTACTTGATACGTGGTTAGATTAGGATATGGTGGTATACAAAAATTCTTCCTGAGGTGATTATACAGAGAGTTCGTGACTGTGCATTTATAAACTACAAATGGGATGACATTAGAATGTACTTAAGATTTAAAAAAAATGGTGGATTTAGCCTAAAAAGGGCCAGGATATTAATTGCAGGCATTAATTAATGGTGGAAATATTGCCCTAGCTGCAGTGTGTATTTGCATATATTTATAACTACCTCAGGAACCATCATCTTCACTAGTAGAACTGGCTGATACAGTATGCAGGATTTTACATCAGGTCATTGTGAGCTTTTGCTATTGAACTGTGAGTTGGTGAATGTCGTGTTTGATCCATTTTGTTGAGGTTATAATCATGGAAATCTGGTAACGGGGTATTGTGATGCATGATTCTACTCATGGTAGCTATGGAAAGTTAAATCATATATACAGTAACAAAAAAACATTACTGAACAATTTTGAGCTTTGTGGTACAGTAGTGGCAGAAGGACCACTAGCAAAGCAGTGCTTCCTTAGCACACAGCTGTTGGTTCTTGCTAACATTGTATGTTACTTCATTTGTGTTATTTTTCTTATCATCAACAACAGGACTTTGCCCTTCTAATGAGCGTGCTTTTTAAAATCTCTGCTGACTGGTATCAAATTATGTTTCCCTATTAGTAGTTTTACCCAGCAAATCTTGAAATGGTACCTATTCTTGGCTTATGCTCAATTATTATTTAAAAAGAAGTGAAAATGTAGAGACAATGTTTTTAGTGTAGAGCGTAATTTTTTCATTACCAGCTTTTATCAGCTTTGTTTGATTCGTTTAGCATCAAGCCCATTAAGTTCCCAGAGCGACAAATAGGTTGTATTACTAACAAGTTTCCAGATCAATAATAAATGGATTGCAGCAGTGGGTTTCCACGGAGAAGATATGAGTTTAATTCAATTTGAGCTTATCTTCCTTTAAGCTACTTTAATGCTTGCATTTCCAGCCAACCACCAAGGATGACCCTTCATGACCCTTAAGGCCTTCTTAAGGAGTCCAAAATAAGTATTACAACCTGCTCAAAAAAATTATCTATTTTGTTTAATACAATATTTATAACCATGTTTCTGAATTACAAAGCAAGGCAAAGAACATATTGTGGTTTCATTAATGCTAATAGCTGATAAACAGGTTTTCAGTTTTTCATCTTTTGCCTTCTTTTAAGCATTTATTACAAAATCAGTGCTTTTCTTTACTATTAAGAATATTCTTGGTCAGAGGTGGGCAATCTTACCTGCAAAGGGCCGGTGTGTGTGCAGGTCACTAATTAGAGGACTCATTGGCTGAAGAGTCCTCACACCTGGGTTTGTACAGCTGACCTTAGGGCTATCCCGAAAACCCGCATACACACCGGCCCATTGCAGATAAGATTGCCCACCCCTGTTCTAGGTCATAATACAGACTTTGAAGACCAGCCCCCTTTTTATTGAGAGCTTGACTGTATTTCACAACTAGATTTTAAATACTCATAAATATAAAATATTTTAAAGTTAAGCAGGTAGCACGCTCACTCAGTTCTATGATTCACTTATTACACCGTGGGGAGAGCTGGCCCTGTCCTTTCCTGAACTTTAACCTTCGCTGATGCCAGAACCATCACTTTGTTGAGAAGTAAACTGGTTATTCTCTATCGTGACCTCATCAGCATCATATGTAAAACCCAAAAGCTTACTGATCACAAAAATGAAGACAAGCAAGAAGCACATTCTAGCTGAACCTCACATCATGAAAGGGTGCACATTTACATGTAGTATCTGTCAAGCTATAACAAATCAGCCATTTTTTTCAATACCAAAGAGACAACATGCGATGCAATGCGGAGACTTATGATGTGGCTGTTCTTACTTCTCCACAGTGATCCCATGTGTGCGTCCCTTGGTGACATGAAAGCATGTGGATTATGGGTATTACTAAAATAAATACTTTATATCAACAGTTAACTGGCCTAGTGTTCTCTTTCAGCTATGCCTGGGTTTTAATAGTGTTATTTCAGTCATCTGCACAACTTTGTGATATTAAGCATAGTTATTGACACAGGCCATTGGAGGCACGTGACATGTTTATTAATATACTATTTATTATTTAAAAGTAGTTTTATATCTTGTCAATTTGTTTCTGTGAACTGTGTTGGTTAAGGAACTGTCGTTGAAATTATTTTTCAATTTTGCTCTATTTACTATAATGCACCGGTTTGACATTCAGTTATATTGACTGTCCCCTGGTTACCACTGTTACAAGCATTAAGCACATACTTCAAGCCCACGGGTTCTTGGGTTATTTATAGAATTTAGCCTTTGTCCTCAATCAAAGGAAATGCATGCACACACACACACGCACACACACACACACACACACACAAGTACACACACACACACACACATAGTTTGTAATTATATCTTTCTGGGTACTCTCTGTTCATTTCTATTGGGAAAACTCTAATCCATTATTGTCTACCTAGCCCTAACCTTAACCGTAAGTAAACAAACAAAATATGTGACTTTTGGCATTTTTAATTTTTACTTTTTTTACTTTTGACCCACAATGTCAAAATAACAATAATAATCTGTATGTGGGGGACGTTTGGTTAAACATAATCCACACACGCACAGATGTCACTGTTTATCACTGGAACCATGTATAGAAGAGGAGCACAAACATTTGCTTAGCTTGAAGCAATCTTCTACTCCGAGATCTTTTCTGGGATTGTTTTTTGTATGTTTCGCTTTTTTTATCAAATAACGATAAATCTGGATTACAGAAAGAGACCTTCACATAATTCTAAGGAAAGCAAGAATTGTTTAAGCTCATTATACTAATTACCACACAGCTTTTCAGCTCAATCATTTGCGGTGGAACAGGGAAAGAACTAAACTACACAGGGCACCGGCCCTCCAGGACTGGGGTTTGACACCTGTGGTTTAAGGCAATTACATACTTACAAAAAAATCTAGTTTTTCCATTGTAGTTAATGCATTAAAGTTTACAGATGGAATGAGTCATCGATACGCTCTCCAGTGGAGGATTCAGCCTGAATTCATCTTAAGTTGTTCATGACTGTATCTTTGCATACACTTGCCAAACCGTGTCACCTCCTTCCACCACAAAGCAGGGGATTTATATGCAAACACACACCCTCATTTTGCCACTAAGTGGATTCACACCATTTTCATTATTTTGTTTTTGTGTCCATTGATTTTGAAGCCATTACCCACATTGTGGACCACTACAGAATTACCAGCGAATCAGAGCACCGGGGTGTTGATGAAATATCAGCTGGATACAGGAGAGCAGGTCATAGCTTTTAAATTGGAATGGAGAGCGACACAGAGTTCTGACTTGGTTAGTCGGATTTATGGCTGACACACAGATTCTGTCATTCTCTCCATTACGCTTTGAGTTTTCTCTGACATCTCAGTAGCTTCTATTCATCATGATAATCATATCCGTGCCGCTTCCCTTGGTGAGGGTCGCCGTGGCAGCGCGCTCACCAGGTCAGACCGCACTACCCACTACCTAATGCCCCTGACTCTAGCTGGTGTGGGAGGCCTAACCTACCAGCAAAGACTTTACTTTTCTTTAATATAGCTTCATGCAGATGGAAAAAAATAATTTAAAAAGAAAGCTGAGGCTCCAGTGAGCGTTCACAGAAACAAGACCCGCTGAGATACCATGGGTTTCTGTCGCAGGCTGACAGCGAACCGCAGTTAATGAGGCACGAGAGAAGCCATACACGCTGCCTCACTAAAGCGCGATGCTACCTGTGATGACGGTCGCTTGATGTAGGAACAAGATTTTTCTGCCTGGAAAGATAGTAAGTTGAAATGTAGTGAGAAAAAGCCTGATCTGCCATAACTTAATCCGAGCTACACTGTACGCACCATGGAAAGATGGACTTATTGCGAGATATGATAGCACACACTCTACCAGTGTTAAGGATGTCTCTGAGCAAGATCTCGGCCATAGTTTTAACAACGACAGATGGAAGACCAACTGTAAAATGCCGGACCCCACTCCCACCACCATCGGCATGCAGGAACTTGAATATAAACTAAACAGATTGCTTCACCTCCACTGTAAAGTGTTAGGAGCCCCCTACCTTATGAATAGTGATCTAGACATAACTTAACATTGTGATTCCTAAGTTTTACTTTCTATGCTGGCGTGTCTGGCAAAGCGGTGATGGCCCCCAGTCCCCCGGCTCCCTCTGAGATGAGGGTTCCATGACCCTTATACTCCCACTTATGACCCTCATAACAAAAAACTACCGTACAAACCTCTGGGGCATCTGGTGAACCCTATGGTATTATACTGAAGATCTTCGTTGAGTTACTTTTTATACTTGTATGTATATTATAGTTTTTTATACAAATATTGCTATATTATACTACTATACTATTACAAATACTGCGCCATGTGAAATATAAACACTACTGATGGGCTGTAAACTTGAACTCAAACAAATGTAATTGAAAATCCACGTTTAGTTATGCAGTCATTAGTAATAAAGTATAAAGTAGATACAGTTCCATGAAGAAAAAATTGTTTTTCCTTTGATCTCTATATTTCAGTACTTGATGATTTATATACAGTATAAAAACCCAGCCTTTACCATCCCAACTGAATCTGGAATGGTGAAAATATACAAACCTACACTAAATTATCTGCACATAAACATCTTTTGTATAATAAAATGGCTTATGGAACACCAGATATTTTTGCTGAGACCATTTAGCTGACACAGCAGTCAGTTTCATCATTTAAAAACCTGGTTAATCAATACCAACCATAAGTGGAACCTATTTTGATCTTCTGGCACTGGAGAAAAGTGGAATGGGTGGGACTTTAGTGAAACATAATACTTCAAAAGAAGCAAAGACCTAAATTAGTAGTAATTAGTTGAGGTTTTGGCAGTCTAGAAAGTTCACCTGCAATTAATTCACAGCAGCAGAGGATGAAACCCATAAGGTAATGATTTCCTCAAACAAGGCCAAGAGATTATAGATCATTACATGGTGTTTGTTGAAATAAGGCTTAGAATTCTTTGCCAGGGCACCATGCTGTTGTGCTTCTGATGAGATAACGCCCAATCACGGGATCAGCCCGGCCAAATTTACTGAGCTTGTCCTTTAGTCTAGTGGCGATAAAGGGGAACAGGTGTCAGCTTAATGTCACCCTTATTTGCGGGAAGACAGATAAGCTCGAGGAAGGAATGGCTCTGCGCTGCTCTTATAAGTGCAGGGTTACATGTAAAGTGGACTATTTGTCTCTGCATCTCAATGACTTCATTTGTAAGGAAGAAGCATACATCAAGCAAGAGTCTCGCGTCATTCTGAGGAAGGGTCACCCACGGTAAACAAAGCAGAGATGAAGAGTGGTGTAACTGTCATTCAAGTATGTAGACATAGAGGGACTATAGACGAACCAATAAGTGTATGTGATTGGCTATGCTGTCTTTTTAACAATGGTGAGTTCTTCCTTTATAGACCAAGGTGCCCGGGAAGCCAAGCAGAATAACATTAGCACAGGCCCCTAATACACCAAATACAATGACTGGCCAAAGAACAAAACACAGGCAAGCACTTAAATACATTGATAAGTGGAACTGATGAGGATGGGCAGGTGCAGAAAAAAAGACAATCAACCAATCACAGAAGGTGCAGGACAAAATACAATCAACCAATCACAGAAGGTGCAGGACAAAAGACAATCAACCAATCACGGAAGGTGCAGGACAATGAGCAACAGATGGAACAATTAACACAAGTGCTGGAAAACAGACAACAAGGCACAGGTGAGGTAACTAAAGCTAATGAAGACCAAACTAAGGAACCCAGAAGACCTGAAACTGAGAAAACACAAGGAGACAGTACACCAGGAAGACAACGAAAACAGGGCAAACCTACAACAGGAAACTCACAAAGGAAAACACAGCACTGGGGAACAGGAACTCAGATACAATATGCCAGATGAGGCCAGCCCCAAGACAACCTCAAGCCCATGCCCAGAGACTTAATGGAGTCTAAGCTGCACACTCAACCCAATAAGCTACGCCGCTGCCCAGGGAAGAAGGGAAACACATTAGAGGCTTAGTGCAAGTGACAGGGAGGATGGGACCAACCCTGACAAATTCTATGACAATCTCCTAAAATCTTTCTGTGATCTAATATTTGATTAATAAAACCCAAATAACAAACACACAAACAACTATATTATTAATTTAATACGTCACAAAACGAAGCATATTTATACAGCAAACTGAAAAATCAGTGTGCAGAAGTAAATTACTCTTTTAATTCGATATGCCCTGGAAAATCATTAGCACATGTGACAAGCGCCAGCCTAATGGAGCAGTGTGTCTTTGTGCTGCAAGGGGAAACCTGCAGAAACACAAAGAGAAATGACAACTTAAATCCACAGCTAGTGAGGGCATGGAACTACAGTGCTGAATACTGTACCACCCATCTTGCTAAATTTAAAGGCAAGAGCTTTATTTTCCATTATACGGTGCCATTTTCCACTTTTTTAAATTTTTTCCACAAATTCAACAAGCCAGAATAAACATATCATTTTAGTAAAAGGATGCCATAACTCCACTAACAGAAATGCTTTCATTATGATGAGGGAGCCACTTTCAGTCCCATGATGCTTCTCTGAAGTGTGTTGCAACTTTATTGCCCTTTGAATCTGAAATTCATCACCAAAGACAGCCACTCCACCAAGTACTTGAATAAACACTCTGTTCATCGTATGTTCCACCTGAACATCAGGCAATATGAAACTCATAAATGTGTGCAAATAACTGCGGATGATACCATTTTACTGGGACCCAAAATTCAGAAAAATTATAAATGGCAGTAAGCCAATACTGTAATTTAGAGGGATTGGCATTTTCACAGGCATAATGAATTGTATGGGACAGATTAATGGATGGGGATGAAATGCAGAATTCATTCTCTCATCAGATAAGTAAATAAATATAAAATAACAATTATCATAAACTAGGAAGGCATTACTTAATCGACTGTTTACCAAAATACTTACAAGCACACTTATGTATACTGCATTGTGTAAGATTCACTGTTCACTGGATCTCGACCATGATTCCTGAATCTTCACCGAGTTGTAGCGCCCATTTTACTTTCTTGTGCATTTTAAAACAAACAAGTCTTACATTCATGTGTTCTTTTCACCGTAGAAACTAATGGATACATAGCACCAGTGACAAAATTGACACAATAGATTGATACTCAGTGACAGGTGCGTCATATGATGATTCAGTACTCTATTTTCTGATGATGAATTGCAAATATTGCTATAGTCTGAATGCACTCAACCAAACTACATAATTAATTACTGACAGATCGCTAAATGGACTGTCGACTGTGGTGTGATATCTTAGCCCCATGCAAGATATATTCATCTGCTTTCTTCACTACTTCAGATGTCTTCAACGGATCACTGTGCATTGGGAAGCCAGGAAAACATATCCTTTGTAGACATCAGGATAAATATGAGTTGTAGAACCTCCCCCTAGGCCTTCTACATCTGAAATGGATCTTCTTATTCTATGGAGTCTGATACTAGCAGGGACTGATGCCATATCACATCTGCACTACTGTCATACAGGTGGCAATGATGAAAGACATGTCACTCAAGAGGCTCGTTAGTCGCAGAGAGTAGCGACTGCTTAGCAACTTACTGTGCAGTGGATGCATGTTACACATGGCACGGTTAGACTGAAGACAGAGAAAAAGAATACTCAATCCCACTAGGAGTTTCACCATGACAAAAAAGGGTGACATAAAATATGGAGCAGATATTGCTTTTTTTAAGGACTGAATGGAGATCAATAGAACTTAATCTATTAAGCATTGATGATAATATCTATGTACCCTGGTGTAACTATGGTAGGTGAAGACAGAAATGTGCTGAAGACATTCGAACAAAAAACATTAAAATATGAGATGTTTTCGGCAGTGTAAAATTAATATCAGCCCAAATTCAGTGTTTATTTGTTGGTTAGTGTGTATTTGTGTGTGGTAAATCAAATCAAATGAAGCTATGTACTTGTATCCTAACAATCTCATGGTAAACTCAGTCTGTAGAAAAAAAAAAAAAGCTTGAAAAAAAATCATAGAATGGAATGGCTGTGGGATGGGCGATAGATTTGTGAGACACATTATAAAAGAGCATTTATGTGAAGAAATGAGCTGTTACTTGGCCTAATTCATGAGGTATTGATCCATGTGCCCTGCCCCATGATCCATCCATAACCACTGCGATGCACCATTCACACTGTATGACAGTGGCGGACGGGTCAGCAAAGTGAAACTGCTATCACGATCGGATGGTAAAATGACACCCCACTGTATGGTCCAGTCTTCTGCTTCCACTGCAGCGCCACGGTAACTGCAAAAGAGGCCGCCGCTTCATCGCATGACATCACAGTCTTCTGTACATATGTGCAATGACCAGAAACTGGTGACTCAGATCCCGTCATGATGCTTGGTGTTCCTAATTCTGTGCATATTTTTATCTGGAATTGATGTCATACTTTTCGTAAACGAAAACAGCATCTTGTAGGTAGAGTGCAGGGTAAATATATTGTAGGAGAGCTTCCGTTCTGCAATATAGATTTTTCTTGTCACACGTCAGGTGTGATGATCTAACATGAAGAGGCGACAATGAAGGTCTTAGCAATTCACTGTTTTGCCGACAAAATTGCATGTTCTTTGGAAAGAGAATAAAAAGAAGGAAATTTTGTCTTCTATGTGGATCATTTCCGGATAGAAATGGATGGAATTTTTTCTATCTACAGATGATGTTTTACACAGAACAGACACCTTTATCCTCTGTGACAGGCAAGAGCAGTCATCAGAAGAATGCCCGCAATGTGCTCATTATATCAACAACCCCATGTGACAATTGCTGCATTGTGTCGTATAATATTAAGCTTTTCCAGTTCAGACTCTAATTCAGTAACTCACCTCTAAGACAAAGGCGATGTTTCGCTGTATCATTATGGCTGCACAAACCAATCTCCAAAATATCTAAATGATATAAATCTAATGACCGCGAACATTTGAGCCATTTTAGGGGATTGTAATCTCACGTTGTGTTGATCAAATAGGAAAACATCTACTGATTTACTGGAACTCTGGGAAAGATCTATCCTAACAAATATTCACACTGGTTAATCACAGTTTCATACATAATGTAATATTTATTATTTAAACTATTTCAATCTGCCATAGTCTGCATTCCCTTTCCAGTAACTCATTCTGTAGACTACACTAATTCCTAACACCTTCATACTACAGATTGACTGCATCACATCCGAGCGTCCCAACTGAAATAAAACTAGTAAGACTAGTGAGACTGAAATAAAACGAGTAAGACGTAAAAAAAAGAGTAAGAAATGTAATGCTTCCACCTAGTGGTTACTGATTGCTGATACACACCGAATAATATTTGCACAAGTCAATCGTTACTCTCATATCAAAGATACATGAGTCCAGGGTCGGCGTCCCCCCGACACCCCCCCCAACGCCACCCACCAAGGATACCGTCTCCTATTTAATTTTAATATTTAATAATAATAAATAAATTATAAAGACATAAAAAACAGAAGCCATGTCTCCCCCAGGGGCGTGGCTGCATTATATGATTCAAGTACATTCGACGGACGGATGGATGGTGGATTCAAGTAAACATCTCCTGTTACTGAACTGAAACATCGCCATAGCTACTTAATGTATTATACACGCAATATATTTTTTATTATAGCAATAATAACTTTATGGGTACGATAGCAAAATATAACTCTTTTCATCTTGTTAGTGTCACCTAGAAATGTAACATTGCTCTAGGAATGAAATATTTATTTACTTACTAATTAAAGTTTTTCATATGATTAATAAATAATAAAACCAACAACAACTAAGCTACGAGTTGTGCAGCTTTGATTCCACGAGATGGCAGTCTATTTGCCTTGATTTGGTACGTATCGAACGCTGATCGTCAATGCTTTCTCCCTTCAGTCCACGCTTATCATTAAATATTTATTTTGCATTAATAGAATAGAAATGTAATTAAATGGGTTCGCAACAGTTTAATTTGTTTTTGCCCAAATTTATTAATCAGACGTACAGCATAAATAATCCATAAGGTGTTTTGTAATGTAAATTCCTTGCTGCGTTACTGTATTATATACAACCACTGCCTTACAGTAAAGTTATGCACCCAAAAACCTTTACATTTTGATTTAATTTCAATGGTAAAATCAGGTATATTTATAGGCCTACATGTTTTAATGTGTACTGTACACGTAAGATTAAAATGGTGACTTTTCAGTGCTAATTTAAAGCTACGTATTAGTATTTGTAGACGGCGGCAAACACGAGTTGACTTTTAGAGTAAATAACGGCGAATAGCGATAAATGCGATGCTTGTGCGGATGGCATTTCCCGCAGGCGCGCATAACACAAATGGGTGGCGCCAGGTGGCGCCGGTGAGCTGCATCCTGCGTCACGCCTCACGATTTATTTATTTATCCGACTATGCTTGGAGCCGTCCGTGCTTTTAATACTAATTCGTGCCCTTTACGTCGCCGCGCGGGGCACACGGGGGGTATCGCGCTGAAGCATCACACTGCGGCCATGGCGTGCCCATGAGGAGGTCGGGCTGCGGCTGGCTGCTCCCAGCGCCCTTTCACTTCTGCAGTTATGTCGCGGTCTGCCTGCCGTCTTTCGCCATGTCTCTGCTGCCCGCTTATCTGCTGCTGTCAGCGCTGGTGCTTTTCTCTGAGGATGGGCTGATGAGGAAGGTGGAGGGCGGCCGGGTCGCCGCTCTGCGGGCCGAGTCCGGCATCATCGGCCGGGGGGGCTCCGCCGCGCAGCGCCCGCTGAAGCCGCTCCAGCATAGTGTGCAGAGGGCTGCTCCGGCCGCATCAGGTACGCTGATCATAATAATAATAACAATAATAATAGTAATAATAATAACAATAATAATAGTGATAATAATAATAATAATAATGTACAGTTATCACTAGGTTGAACCGCATAAAATTAATATCTGCATTCCGAGGCGGCCACAGTCGCAGGAAAAAAACGGAAAGATCGTAATTACTACAATGAAGAAATTATATAAATTACGCCCAATTAACAATATCGATCGATAAAAGAACATGAATTTCCTCTTTCCTGAGATCTTAATAGTGTTGTCTCTGCTGCGAATTTAATTAACTGTGTCGGCGATCAATAACATAGTATCGCTACGATCATTCCCGTGTAGTGTTATATAGCGCCTTGTTGAATATAAAGAGTGATCAGTTTTGTGCTGTATATTGCGATGTCAGCACTAGAAGGCCATGTAGGTGATTCGATATATTTGATGCATACCGTCCGATCTGCTTAAAATTGACCTGACGTCCTCATAGCTTTTCATTAAACAGCTATATCTGTAAACAAGAATAATACCGATCTGTGTCATGTACAGCAACCTACGAGCTATTATTACTGTGCGAAACCTTATGGGTCATTCTGGATAGACTCTGTGAATTGTATATTTGTATTAGTCACAATATGGGCAACTCGTAAAAAGTAAATGCTAGTAGAAATAGAATTTAAAGAATGTGAAAGTGGCATTACCTAAAGATAATGGTTGGAATCAGTTATATTGCTACATATGTAGTAAAAATGCTTTTATGTACCCTAGCTCTGTTTTATGTTATGATGTTGTGTTATACTTTTTCTGATAAAATTAAAAAATAATCTTCAGGGTCTTACTGTATTTGTTTGGGTTAGTGTTTTATACTTTGACAAATTATACTGATGTTTGGGTGACTTCAGTTTTGGAACTATAAATTGGTGTACTTTTTGTATATGATGACCATGTACGCTGTAATGTGCTTTATACTATGCAGCGACCAAGTAGTTATTTTAACACATTGTCCATCTGCTGATGGACTAGTAGTGCATTATTAACTGTCTATATTGAACTAAAATGAAAGATTTGCTGAGCATCTGGAGTTTATCTATAATGTGTAGTTCCCAATCGGCACAAATGATACAGCTACATGTCCTGTAAAGGCATCACTGTGAAATCTAGCGCTTATGAAGGCCTTGTGAAGGCCACTTCACAGGCAGTTATACGTAAGTGTGGGCTGGTTAGTCTAAAAATGGTCAGGTGCAGCTGTGTTAACGTTGGAGTGTATTGTGACCTCATTGGATGCTTGTGACAGCAAATAAGTCATTTAACTCAAAAAAAGAGCATCAAATTGCTCTAGGGCAAAGGAAGAAGCACTGTGCTCACTAAAATCACGCTGCTCTAAAAAGCATCTGAAAAGATGCTTAAAAACTGTGATTTTGTGTATTATAATATATGTAGAGCATACTAACCTCCAAGTTTTTAATCTCTAACTGCTTCTGACCTAGATTAGCCGCAGTGTGTCAGATAAAGAGTGTATGTTTGTCGTCCCAGAATTCGTAGTGCTTGTTGGCGGTTTGACAAACTTCACGTAACGCCCTGGGTCCATATGTCACGGGAGAGAATGTGTTTGAGAAATTCACAGAGCTGGAATGTGGCGTGGTGAAGATGTTGACGCGTTTAAAATGTCGCTAAACAAAAGGACATTCCTCTTAATTGATTATTTCACAGTATTTCCTGCGGTGCAGAAATGGGTCATTTTACTCCTAAAGTGATGATTGTACAGATTTTCTTTTTTACATTCATGCAGCATGAATTAGAGATGAGATAACTGATGTGTATTAAACTATACCAGTGCTTTCTTGGATGTTTGTTTAAAGAAGTAATTTATTTATTGATCTTCTGTCACACATTTCCACAATTTCTTCCTGTACCAGATTGCTCCACTGCCCTCTACTCGTGTTTGCCTAGGAAGCTATCATGTTACTTTTATACTAAAAGTAATCTCACCAAATTGTGTGAATAACTATTTAAATTTCGGTGGTGCAACGACTCTATATATACTTCTGAAATATAACAACTATTGTTTTGTATTAGCATAATTTAGCCTGTGGCCCCAATGGTTTTAATGAATGCTGTTATTATCGCTGCTACAAGAAACTGCAGAGACATTTTTGGCTTAAGTTAGTCACCAACAGCAGCCTGCTGACACCTGTCAAGCGGACCTCCACCTGCGGCCATCTTTCAAACCACCTGTTCACTAGAGGAATTGGGGCATCTATTCCAGAGCACAGTAGTCTTTAAAAGTCACCGTATTCTTTGTGTACATTGCCTGCCCATTTGAATAGTTGTCTCATGTTTGGTAGATGTTGTGTGGCTCTGGCCTCAGTGCTCCTTACACATTTACTTGGATATTCATTGGAAGCTCAGCCTACAGTAGCTACACTTATGACTGACTAGTCCAGGGGCGATTCTAAGACTTGATCCTTAGGGGGATCACCCCCTGAAGAAAGCCTCCCTAAATAGGGTCTAGTACCACCTACAGTCAATTTCTCCTACAGCAGTATGTTTGTAATATGTTATTTGCCACACGTTTCTGTTGCTTTGGACAGAAGGACCTGCTAAGTACAGTAAATGTACGGTACTATTGTATGAGAGTAAGCCTAGAGTAGGAAACGCAAAGGGTCTGTCTTGGTTGCGTAACGGCAGAGTGACACAGCTATTTATTCACAAATTTTCAGCGAGTCGTCAATTCTGATAAAGTGCTTTTAAGGCTTGGTGAATTCAGTGCTATTTTTATGCACTGAAGATCTCTGTTGTGTTGATTAAGTATACAGGGGGAGGTTGTGAGTATTTTATCGCGGAGGGGAGAGAAGTACATAATACAACATGCACCGACATAAAAAAACAGTCACAATCGTAGTGGATGCATGCATAATTTACAGCCTGGACCACTGATTGGTTTCAAATGTCAGAGGTACGACTGAGCAGCAAAATGGGGAAATTACTTGGCCTTCTGAGTTTCGGTTATGGGTTGCTGTCCAACATTGTGACGAGAATAGGTCGTATGTAGTGAGTAACGCTGAGTGCGTTCATCCCTAATGCATATCAGGAGGTCATACTTCCTTAGTTATGCAATATTTCTTTCAAATTATTTTTGAACAGGTTTGGTATAATTTGATTCATCAATACTATTAAACTTTCTTATAGAAAATAATGTAATTTCACAGTATGCTGAGGGTAAATGTAATTGCTTTTTAGCAGTAATGTCATTATTATCATAAGAGTCTAAGAGCAGTGACAAGTACCGATGTCTCAGCTGCTGATTCTGATATGGAGCTTGTATGAGCAGTGTGTCTTGTAAAGTACCACAGATATAACTTGAAAAAGAGCCATTTTAGTGACCGGAATGGCCCAAAATCTGTGCATGTCAATAACCATTTATCACTGTTTAAAGATGTTAAAATAAATCAAGATACAAGCAAACATTTTGCAACTCCTTTAGTAAATAATACAAAGGGATATATTTCATCTGAAGTACATCTGTTTCTGTAATTTTGTGAATGTTATTAAACTGATCCTAAAATCCACTGATATCAAAACATCCTGTTTCCGAGTGAAATCTCCCTGTTCATTTATTGCAGTTCTGGTTATAGAAATGTCCTAGTATTACTGTTTGCAGCGGTGGTCATAATTTATTTAGCATTCAGGGGAAGTGCACCCCACAATGTTTATGCTTTCTAGGTCATTGAGTGTAACGCAGATGGTTATACAAGTACAGAAGGATCTTTTTTTCCCTGTTACAAGCTGTGAGGTTGGTATTATCATTATTGGGCTTCTAACTTCCAAAAACCTTATTTAATATGCAGATTTTCTTTTTCTATTTTTTTATTTAATATGCCAAGCATGAATGTCCCTCAGAGCTCTGAAGTCGGGTGTATTTTTAATTATTGCGCTAATCTGTGACATTAGCTTGTGATTTTGTCGACCTTTATCCGACACGAATATATTTTACCTGTCTTTAGGCAGGATATTGTTACCTGCTTTCTTGATCTGCATATAGCTGCCAAAGTTGATATTCCCACATGTCCGTGCTGGTGGGAGTACCACTTGGTGCTGAGATATCACGGTTTCTGTTGTCTCTCGGGGCATAATTTCAGAGTAACTACAGTGGTATGCAAAAGTTTGGGCACCCCTGATAATTTTCGTGATTTTTCTTTATAAATAATTGGTTGTTTGGATCAGCAATTTCACTGAAATATATCATATAGCAGACGAACACAGTGATATTTGAAAAGTGAAATGAATTTTATAGGATTTGCAGAAAGTGTGCAATAGTTACTTAAACAAAATTAGGCAGGTGCATAAATTTGGGCACCATTGTCGTTTTATTGATTTGAATACCTTTAGCACTAATTATTGGAACACAAAATTTGTTTGGTAAGCTCATAGACTCTTGATCTACATACACAGGTGAATACAATCATGAGAAAGGGTATTTAAGGTGCCCGATTGCACGTTTTCTCCTCTTTGCATCTTCTCTGAAGAGTGTAAACATGGGAGCCTCAAAACAACTCTCAAATGACCTGAAAACAAAGATTGTTCAACGTCATGGTTTAGGAGAAGGATACAAAAAGCTATCTCAGAGAATTCATCTGTCAGTTTCAGAGGGATTACACCATTTTCCATTGTGCTCACTGATAGTGGCTTTGTACGAGTACCAGCATAATCGGACACATGGAGTTTTCTGATGGTTTGCTCTGGATGTTCTGGAGCAGCTCCCTGTACTCTGGTCCTACATAATTTTGTAGATAATAGAGACCAAAAATATGATTCTCGCATTCCATTCTTCATTTAATATTATGGATGAATGCATGTCATTAAGCCTGCCTCAAGGTATCCTATAAAAGATAAATTATTTACATTTTACCACTTTACGTGTGCTCCCTGGGATCTATGCTTAAACTCCCTGCTAGCAGAGGTGGCTAGAGTGAAGTATCTGCCGGACTTACAAATGGTTTTCTTATTTATGAATAAGGGTCTCCACCATCATCAGTAACACTACAACAGGGAGTAAATAATGGATTTCCTATGATTTTATAGCACAAAAGCTTGGCACTTGGCTTAAGTGCAGAATGAAACTTTCACAAAAATGAATACATGCACCTAGGGCATAAACTGGACTCATAAATATTATGGCATCTCTTGAAGTATAATGAACATTGCATTGGATTGTGCTACATGTGACAGGGAGTAGAACCATTTATTGTGCCTAATGAGGAGAATGCTTTGTGCCTGTATTACCAGAGCAGAGACGCATATATGGTTAGAGTAGCATCTCTTCACTAACGATAATAGCAACTGATGAAGTGCTAAGTCAGCAGTTCCATTGATCTGGTCTTACAGGCCAGCTGACTCAGCAGAAATTGATGTTCCGCTTAAGGAGCACTGCACTGGTCACTTTCAAAGATGTCTTCGTTAGAAAGTGTAAACTTTCATGAATAAAGCAGGCTTGTACCGGTTAAACTTAACAGAAATCTGCCAGTTCTCTTCTCTGTTCACCTCCAGTCTGTATGGTATTTTATGCAAAAATGAAAGCCTTGTTAACTCTACTGTTCTGTAGAATGGGTTGGCTGGGTAATTCCTCACCCAGTCATCCAAAATACCATCCTGCTATACTGCTTTGATAGTGGTTGACATGAATTGACCAAAACTCAGCCTGGAGATGTCAGAATATTATAATCGGCACATGTCATTATAGGGTTTTTATACATTTATAGGGTTTTGCGACAGATCACAAATTATTAATATAACAATATCTGAAATCTATCCACCTATCTAACATCCAGCCACTCATCTTCTAGTTGTCGTATTCTTACCTGGCTGTTTACTAGTGATGTTTTTGCTTTTAGTATTTATTCAGTTGCTACAGTGGTTTCATTTACAGATCAGGTATTATAATATCAAACAATACCTCTCAGCATTTATATGTATAATATATTTTACTCCCTATTTAATGAAGCATTGTTGATTTAGCAGTTTTTGGAATCCAGGACAAGCCTTTAGATGTTTTCAGCCTTAATTCTCTCCGAATTAATGCACATTCCTGACGTGTGAAGAAGGTACATTGTCTTCAAAGCAAGCTGACATTCTTTTTCCTTTTGAGCAGGCCTCTATTTCCATGCAATACAAATGGCTAAGTGGCACTTCGTCACACCATATAATTTACCACTGAATAATAATGAAAACTGATAGCAGCGCATCAGTGCTTTGGAAGACATTCCACAACATAAGGGCATAAGTACGTCTCCTTCCTTTTGTGTGGGTTTCTTCCAAGACTGAGACACTGAGGCAGATAACCAAAGTGCACGATTAGCAGACAAAACTAGCACTGGGTTTCAGAGCACAATCGAATGCAGACGGTTTTACCTTTGGATTGTACTGAATAGGTATTAGAAAATGTGCTAATATGTGCTAAATTAACACGGTGTAAAAAATGTGGCAGATGGCCTGGCAGGTGATATTGTTCAGTGAACTATGAGGTGATGTTTTTACCAGTTGACCAGAGATTAGGTATTTGCTCTTGCAATCTCTAGGAGTTGCTCATGCTAGGAATGCAGAATTCAGGTCTGAAAGTAGGACTTCTTTTAAGCACGTGTTTCAAATTTGCAGCATTTGAACTCATTACAGTCTTTTTTTTATCAGTCAGACAATGGATATCACAAATGTTTTTTGTCATCTTGTCAGTACTAAACTGACTATTACCATGGCCTGTCATTATATTTTCTGGGGTCTACACTGTAGGTAACAAAGCCATGCTAGCCAAATAAAGTTGTTGTGATACTGTGTACTGTACATATTATAAAGCACTTTTTATTTAGGCTTTTATATAGTTTAGAATCACTGTTGCAGCAATTCTTATGTCCTTCTGTTATTTGGCAGATTCCACCTTTACCTTAAAGATACATGTGAGGGATGCTACCAGCCAGCAGCTCCTGAGCAAGGTGTCCGTGGAGGTGTTTGTGAATTACACGCGGACCAACTCTGCTCTCACAGCAGAGAATGGGGCCATCCTGCTTAAAGTGCCCTATCAACTGGGCTTGACGCTTACGGTTGTGGCCAGCATGGATGGGTACACCCTCACGCCGCTGCCTTGGAAAACCAGCAAGATGCCAAGTGAGTACATCTGCACCCATTCCTGCACCCTGATGGCTTCATTTTATAGCAAAGTATATAGCTTGAAATTGCAGCATGTAATATCACATATAACATCTGGGGAACACAGATTTTTTTAAACGTGTCCTTAGAAATGCTTGATATCTGAATTAGTGCTTTGCAAATGCACGCAGTGAAAATGAGCAAAGGAAACTCACATGCTCCTGTGATATAAATAACAAGATAAGTAACAGTCTTTAGCAAGGACTTCATATTTAATCATATGGAATCATTCTTTCATTACCTTCTGTATTGAAGTTTTAATAAGAGAAATAGTATTTGAGATGAGCTATTTTGCCACCTTATGTTACTCATTGTGATTTTAAAATAAAAAAAATAAAGTGTGACTGTGGAATTGACATATTTGCAGTGAAATATGGGTTGTAATGCTGGCTATGTTTGCATAGCATATTGTAAGGTAATTCGGGAGGAGTGTGCAGTTAGGATTAGCCCACATTCAGCAGGGGCTTTTTGGCCTTTGTCTAGCTGTGTTTTGCTCTGCAGGGAGAGTAGTGTCTGTCTCCGTAGGCCATGGTGTAATTCAGAGGCACCTCCCTTGTTTAGTCTTCTGCTCATTGGCTACACTCTGGTACAAGGCTGACCCCTAGTGGCAGCAGGAACTGAATGCAGCAACAGATGCCACCATGAACACACACAATTAATGTATTATGTCTATGTATGTGTGTATAATATATATTTTTATATGTGTGTGTATGTGTGCGTGTATATATATATATATATATATAGGTTTTGCCACATCTCGATACATTGCCAACCATACAGTACAGAAACATACAAATAAAGCAACTACTAATGTGATACGATATGATTCACCCCTATTGTGATGCAGTGTGATTCGACACCATTTGATTTGATTCAACACAAATGCTATTTAATGTGATACGATGTAATGCGGAATGCTGTGTAAGTCAATTGGTGCAAATACACAAACAGCTTATGGTGAGGGCATCTAAATTTAAAATTACACGTCACATTTATAAATGATAAAGGCATAGAGCCTCTGTTAATAATTATATATTTACAAATTGGATTTTACTGATGCGAAGATATAAAAAATGATGTGTCCCGAGTTAATCTCAAATATCATTGCATAAATCATATATACATGTTCTAATAAATTTATACAGTGTATGTGTATGGGTTACAAACACTTTCAAAGTAGCAAAAAATACAACAACAACAATTACAATTCCCTAAAAGCCCTTTTATGTCCATTGGAGCATCACCTATGCCCTCATATTAGTTATATTCAATAATAAAGCCTATACAGCTCATATTTATTGTGATTCATATGAATTCACCTTAGTAAAATTTCATTCAGTATAACACTGTTTTATACAGTGTATCCCTGCTGAGAATGCAGACATATAACTACCCAGAAAAAAATGAAACATAACATTCCTGCCTTATACTGAAAAAATCCAATAATCTTATATCGTTCTATCTATATACATCTTTATCTATATACATCTTTATCTGTACATCTTTCACTTCATCCCTTGAGATTTGATTTACCTCTCTGAATCAACGACACAAAGTTTTTATGGTTTTAATATGAAATACTGGTGTTATACTGAATAACAATATTTTGTTGCCCTAAATGACAAACATCACTTCCACTGCCCAGAAAATATTGATTTCAATTTAATTCCTTTTTGGTATTTTTGTTTTTTTTTAAGTTAAATAATTTGAAGTGCACAGGCTAGCTAAACTTAGATTACTTCCATATGAGAGGGGGGAGAGAGCGAGCGATGACTCAGGCAACACATAAAGAACATCATTTTGCTATGCAGTATAGTTGAACTGACACATGTTACAATTTCATTCACATAGGATTAGAACATAAGAACATAAGAACATAAGAAATATACAAACGAGAGGAGGCCATTCGCTTGGGGAGAACTTAACTAATAGCTCAGAGTTGTTAAAATCTTATCTAGCTCTGATTTAAAGGAACCTAAGGAT
>JAODKN010000037.1:7716401-7749357 GCA_026774425.1 Petrocephalus zakoni
TATTCCTGCTCCCTACATGGATTACCTTACATTTGTCCATGTTAAATTTCATCTGCCAGGTATCAGCCCAGTCACTAATTAGGAATTAGCACTAGGAATTTCAAACAATGACTTAACATTTCATAAACAAAGAAACCTGTAGTTCATCACGAAACAGTGATGGCATCTTGAAAGAAATGCATAAAATAATTCAACCAACATCAAAATAAAACATTTATGAACATCAGAATATTAATCAAATCTGTTGTCTGAACATCATCTCAAACTTAACTCATCATTCAGTAATCTTTAAAACATGGATTTCATTTTACATTGTTGGTGAATGTCCTTTTCCTGTGTAGGCCTAGGTCATATTTTGTAGTCAAGCTGGTGTGTGACTTGGAAACAGAGATTGCTGCTTAGACATCCAACTTGAAGTAGTACGTAATGTCTTTCATTTGGGGCCAAGCAAATGAATTCTTTATTTCAGTTGCTTGTTCCATCTCCTCTCCCACAACCAAGAAAACAATACCTCCTCTTCTGGTTAGTCTTTCCTGCCTAGCAACTGGATCTGGGTTGGAATCTACAGATAAGATAACCTACCTTGAAATACCTTAAAATGTTGTAAAATAGTTTACCATGACAGTAAATACGATTATTTGATATAGTAAACATTAATTGCAATGTTGTAAAATATGGGATATCAAAGCTACTGTCATTCAGCATAACACGTGGCATTGTAGTATGACATGAAACTGTTGTGCTGAATGACAAAAGTGCAGTACTGAAGGACAGATTTCATACTTCAGTCATATTTAGCTAGCAGTTCCTTAGCCACCTATATAAGTATATGTGTATATATAAGAAGTATTACAAGTATTCATATTCTTTAAAAGGAACTGACCGTTATCTGTGAGGAAAATATATGTGTAGTCCCAATAATTTTATTTTCTATGACCCTGTTTTTCTTTACAGTTTTCTCCTCTGTGACACTTTCAATGTTCCCTCAAAACCAAGGAAACGTCTGGCTTTTTGAGGATTCTGTTGTGATAACTGGGATTATATCTGGTATGTGAAGTCTTATTCTGACAAGTTGATTCTGGGTTTTAGACAATTTTGATTGATTTTTTTTATATAGGTTGAGCGATAACACATGTCTTCCATTTTAGTGTTGATACAGAAAAATAAAACATGTTACAGTTTCTTTCCCTTGTACAGTGCGATGTGTGTTTGTATATATTTTAGATGCACTGACTCAGCCAAGTGTGCAGTTTCCCAAGAACCTGCTGAAGCTGTCAAATAGCAGAAATATCTCTTCCATCACTGCCTACTTGACAGTGCCCCAGCTTCCTTCCGAGAAGGATTGCTTCTTATACACCATGGGCATCCTTATTAACAAGTCAGGTGAGCACGGGTGTTCCTATGTGATAAGTGAGTGCGGACCGTCGGTGCATCTGTACTGAAAGCGATACAGACTGAGATTCCCTTTCACTGCCACCAAACCGATTGATGTAAAATATCTTCGATGTTCTGCAGATGTTTGTCCTTCTGCAGTGTTTCACACCGCGATGTATTGCTGGTTACGTAGGCTTCCGGAACATCGAGCTGAGTCCAGTGGCAGCACTGAGTGTCCAGCTCCTATCTTATGGGAAGGAGATCCAAGTTACGGGACCAGTCCAGATCACGTTGCCCTTGGCAGAAAATACTGGTTTGCGTGCTTCAGACGCTGTTCCGGCCTGGACATTTGATATGAAGACTGGTGGGTTCATTACGTGTTCTCCTTGGGGTAAATCACGCATCAGATGGTGTAACGGTTAGGGACACAGCAGTGTGATTGACAGGTTGCTCAGGTACCCTGAGCAAGGTACTACCCACAAGCACTGCTCCCCGGGTGCTCAAGTATTGTAGCTGCCCTCTGCTGCGTCACAATGTCACACGGGTTAAATGCAGAGGACACATTTCGTTGTTGTGCAGTGATGCTGTAGTGTGTCAATAATGACGACTGATCACGTTTCACGTTTTCAGTTAAATTCGTCAGGATTGTAATTAAGTATATTAATTATACAGATAAATGAGCGTGAATAACCAAAATGAGTGCAAAGAATAAGTCGTTTTACTCAGTGTTTGTCTGATACCGTGTTTCAAGCATGCTATTTGCCTTCAATTTTTCCGCATAAAAAATTTATATATTTAGCTAATTTTGAGTTTTATAATAGTCACGACGGCTCATTGGGTAGCATTACGCCCTCCGGTTTCCTCCCGCTGTCCAAAGACATGCAGTCAGGCTAATTGTCATCTCATAATTAGCCACACTGTGTCTGTCTGTGTGTTCCCTGTGATGACATCCTGCCAAGGGTGTACCTTACCCTTGTGCCCTGAGCTGCCTGGGATGGGCTCCAGGCAGCCCTGATTTATTTTTGCGTCGTAATGTAATGACACATACATAGTCTGTAAAATAATTTCTTTTCAGGTGCCTGGGTAAATCAAGGTCTTGGAATGGTGAAAATGGAGGAGGACGGTCTGGTTTGGACATATATCGCACCTCACCTAGGATACTGGATTGCTGCACCCTTACCAACAACCAGGGGTAGGATGTTACTGCAATGCTTAAGGTTTTTTTGTCTGTACAAGGCTACTTTGTTAATTGTGTGATGTTTCAATTTGTTTGTTTGTTTCTGTTTATTCATTTGTTGCCATGTAAAAGCCCAGAATTCCAGACCGGTAACCAGATTTCTGTTTGTGCAAATCTAGGTTACATGGGACATGCAACTTCTATGGACTTCATCTCATACCATACTTACCTTCTCATGGCAATCCTGGGAGGAACTCTAATTATTGTTTTCGGATTTGTAACTGTGCTGTTATGTTATTGTAGGTAAGACATTGTTTCGCAACATTTGTTATTAGCATGACTCTTGAATCAGGAGTACGTGTCCACTTAGAGTCAAAGTGCCATTTTTAATCTTCACAGTTTGACATTTTTGTTTAGCGTCTTTACCTCATATGTACAAAATACAAAATTATTGTACGTCTAGCTCCACATCGATTAAACGATGCTCGATCTCATCTGCAGGGTGTGTGCATGTGAACCAGAAAATAAGAGAGTAAATGTCACCAAAATGGTGGCTTTGAAGAAAGACCAGACTACTTCAACTAACAACAATGGGAGCAGGGAAATATCCTTCAAGGATTCTACCCGCCATGATGACAGGTCCTACTCAGCGGCTTCCGGTAGTGGTGGCCGAAGAGAAGAGTACGGTCCTTCTTGGCCTCGGGGCAATTTCAACATTTACGTGGAGGATGTGGGGCTCCAGTCTTCCAAAGTGGGAAACAAAGGTCCTGAATACAGCAGGCGCCTCCACTCTCCGATTTACATCAGCAGCTGTGAGGCAGTCCGGCCTAAGGAAATGGCCGCGCATAAGGCGCTGCGGCGCGGCCTGAATGAGAATGTGTTTCTCGCTGACAGACTGCTTCATATTTATAACCAGCCAGTGGCCATTCTTCAGGCTCCTGAGCTCTTCCAATCCCCTGAACAACTAGCCAGTTGTAGGTCGGCCACCCTTCCTCGGAAAAGCCAGATGACTAACGAGACGGAGCAGACAAGTAAAGACAGCTTTACCCAGACCCTACCCAAGAGCTCCATGCTCTCTCATCTCCAACACCAGGCCAACGAGGAGCAGCAGGTCCTGGAGGGTCCCCAGAGTTCTGCTTCCAACCCTGGAGCATGGGGGCGATACAACAATCTTTTGGAGTCTGTGTCTGTCCCGGGTACCCTGAACGAAGCTGTTCAGATGGGCCCTCTGTGTAGTGAGATTCAGGGCATTTCAGAGCAGACCTTGCTTGAGCTTTCGAAAGGCAAGCCCTCTAAACACCCCAGGGCCTGGTTCGTCTCACTGGAGGGCAAGCCCGCCGCACAGGTGCGCCACTCCATTATTGACCTGCAGAAAAGGCACAGGCCAACTGGCAGCAACGACACCAGCCTGGACTCCGGGGTGGATATGAACGAACTCCATTCGGGCAAGAGACTTGAGAGGGAGAAGACCTTTGTCAAAAGCATGCCCCACAGTAGGGCCCTGTATGCAGAGGACCTGGATTTGAGCAGCAGTGAGAGTGGGAACACTGCAGCCTGCACGCCCGAGGATGTCACCCTGAGGAATATCCTGGACAGTGGGAGTGGGAGCATCCCTAACATCCCAGAGGAGAAAGATGGTGCAGACACCTCCAGTGCCCAGGAGGATAGCGAGTCCCGCTCATCCCCACCGCCACGTCGTCTAAGGAAGGTCAGAGACCGGAGCAAAGCGGATAAACAAAAGTATGTGGCACCTTCGCGAAGAGAGACCACTGATGAAACGAAACTGAGGTCATTTAATCCCAGCTATTTTTAAACATGTAACAAGCAGAGTGAGAGTGTTTAATATAGTTTCTGTATCTGGAAAGATCTTGTTGCAAAGATGGTCGACAGACAACAGTTTTACCTTGTTGCAAAAATTCGCTGACCAGCCTAGTAAGCGTTTCCTTTTTTTCTATTCTTTTTTGGTCATCTTGAAGATTAGCTTTAGTGTGCAGAAGATATGCCACCTTACTTACAGACTGTACATAATGTATATGGTTTGCAGTATCATGATTCTCGCTTCACACTTCGTCCAGGTAGGACAACACAGAGCCATATTACACCAAGGAAGAAAGAGAGACTTAATTAGAGGATGAACGTAGTGATGGGTTAACAAGAAAAGTGGTGAGGGATGAAAGCAATAGACGACTGTTTCTGTAGGGACTGAGCACATTTCGGGGGGGGGGGGGGATGGAAAGAACCAAACCCACTAGGAATAAAGCACAGATAACCTAAATGTGCTCTTCTTCTGACCCTTCTAAGCCCTGGGCTCAGGGCCACACTCATCTCTGCCTCCCCCTTTCAAATTTCTACAAACGTTGTGGGAACGATATAACAAGACATGTATGCATGGTAGGTAATATTATTATATGAACCCTAAAAATTTTAAAAAGCTGTATACAGTATGCTTAAGCAGTAGAACTCACAGCGGTATGAACTTTACAGAAACCCGAGTCGTCTGTTGCAAATGCGGAGCGTTGGTGTGCAAAAACAAGGCAATTATAAATAAAATTTCCTCTCGCTGACGGTTTATAACGGCTGGAAAAAGCATGTTGCTAAATAACAGAGAAGTAAGTGATGAAGTGAGCTTTATTAACATGCCATCCATATACCGGTACACAGTGGCACAAAGTTGCATCCCCCAGGACCGTGGTGTGACATACAGGCAGCAGGTGACAAGGGGATGGTTCCCACAGAACTTACAATGCAAAATACAGGACAGTGAGAAACGGGCTGAACGCAAAGTAAAAATGTGACGTTCTACAATGTTTGTAGATTCACCTTCAAGTTTTGCCGTGCAGTAAGAAGACATCTTTCATTGCATAATGTTGGAACGGCTCAAGGATTCATTTCTAAATCTTCTTTTTGGAGTTCAGACAGTTCACTGGCAAAATAACGCATTATTTAAACAACGTATTATATTCTGTACATTTGGGATTCTTATTGTACAGTTAATTGTACAGCTATTGTGGACAAGGTCAGACTCAGAGTATTCATAGTATTCAAGGTCACATTAGTATTCATAGTGAAAAATAAAAATACTTTCCTAACTTTGAGAAGGTTAATGGTTTGTTTTAAATCACAAACCTTAAAAACATCACACATCTCACACATTTTGCGATATGAGTTACCATTTTAGTATGAAGAGTTGTTTGCGCTCTATAAATTCAACATACTGAGATATGGGTAAATATTCAGTACTCAAAACCTGTTAGTGGATGTACTTTCATTTGGGAGTATCAATGTATAAATCTGCACACTGGTCTTAAATGGAAAATGAGTTACTGAACAAAGTACTTGGAATGAGGAATACAAATTATAGGTATACTAGTTGAAACAAACTGGATGTACAAATGAAGCCAACATATTTTCTCATGGCTGATTTTACAAAGTGTATTTTTAAAGACTGAAGAGTAAGACATCCATTTAATTTTATTTTTTCCATTGTCGCAACGACGTTAATGTGTCTCTGTGTACATCTTTTGTTTGATATTTACAGTTAAAGCTTCTGATATGACCACAGAATATTAAAAAAATATATATTTGAAGTTTTGAAGGTTCCCATGTTTGTATCAAACATGTTACTCTGCAATATATTTCTCTTATTCCCAGTCCATTTGTATTCATTCATTTGTAATGGTTGAGACTTGATTTGTCCACACATTTTTACAGTGTATATTTTGTGTGAGTCTGAGTTTGGTTATTTGTTGGTCCATTTGGTACTTTGTTAGTGGTTCTGTGTTTCAGTGCAGATGTACTGGTTTAAAAATGGTCAACAGCCCAGTGTCTCTAAACAGCTCTTTTGGACGTCATTACTTGTTATAAATGTTACAGAAATTGCAGCCCATTGATTGCCTTCATTGCCATCAAATACTGGAAAAGCCTGAAGCTGCATGTCATTTTAATGTAAGTAAAACAGGAATTAGTACGCACTTAATGTAAGTAAAACAGGAATTAGTATGCACTTAATACCACTACGTCAAAAAGCATTCAGGTGTTTTATATATTTTTTTCTTTTAAATGAACTCCAATAGTTTGAGCCTAATTGTTGCAGGTGTTAAAAAATGGTAAATGTAAGTTTCTGTATAATAGTGAAAAATAAACCTTATTACATTTTTTGCAAAGTTGAATATCCTTGTCTGACAACACATGTCTAAATATAAATTATTAATTAAATTAAACTAAATTATACTGGTGAAAGATTGCATTTATGTCTGCCACTGTTAACTAATACGTAATACATGCAGAAACAAATCTCAGTCAATGCAGATAAATACATTATTAGCTACAAGTCCTTTTCTATAAAACATAAAAAGAAACAAATGTCTCATTGATGATTTGCAGTTAATTGCTAGTCTGTAATTAATACCACCCTTTGTTCCTCCCTCGATATCAGAGTTATTATGAACCTTTTAAAGTATTGCGGTATTAATTACTTGTTGGTTACTGAAACAATGTTTGATCACTTTATACTCATTTTTTTTTTCTTGAATATTTCCAAAGAGGGGGGGAAACATTTAAGGGAGATTATCTCCATGATTTCATAGCTAATTTTAACATATGCTACATAAATCTGAAGCACATTATGTATTTAGTTCTCTGCAAATGTGAAAACTGTTATAACTGATGTCTCTTTGGGTGCATGGCTGCATGTCCATTGTTAACTTGTGTTTTTAATCTACTACGGAAGTCCATTAGATGGACATTGTTGTGTCTTCTTTGTTTAGTGTTTTATACTTCAAAGTAAATAGTCTGCCTTTTATGTGATGTTCTACGCTTTACTATAAATAAAGTTTCTTTGCAATACAAGCAATTTCACGTAACTGATTTTATGTTTCAGCTGGGTCACTGTTGTTGCAATTTTACTGTTATGTTAACCAGTACACCGATACCTGGCATATTTTTCTTACTCAAAAATAATAGAAGTAATTATAACTTAAGTAATGTTCTGTTCAAGTGTTCTAAGAATATATGAAATTTAGCACAGCTAAATTATTTGCTTTTTAAAGATCCATAATACAAACAATTTCTTGTATTTCAATATCTTTGGCAGTGAGTATGCAAATTATATTAAGCTTTTTGAATTTATGTTTAATTGCGCAAGTGGGGTGATGTCTGACGTAAAGACAGAATAGCCACTAGAGGATGCTAGTGTTGAAAGAATGCCTGCATGTTGGCAATGCAGCTTGAAACAGTGAATTCATTATTTTTGCGCTTCAGGCTTAAAAACCCCCTGCAATGTTCTAGTGGGTAAGCACTTAGATTGGGGTAAGCACTTTCCCAGTGTAAAATAAAACTGAAGAAACAACTTTATTAGAAGATTTTCTCATGCACAGCTGAACGCTGGTGTTACCGGTGAGTGGGATGTGCAAAGCCATGGTTTGTGTTTGTTTAAAGAAAAACAAAGAAATATGTATATATGTAGACATAACTAAAAAATAAACTAAAAAAACAAAAGATGTAATAATGTGTACTATAATATATATATATATATATATATATATATATATATAAACAAGCATATATATAATATTGTATTACATCTTTAGTTTTTGGATTTCGTTTTTTGGTCATTCTCTTTTGGCATTGTGAGTTGCATTGTTATTCTCTCTCCTTCGGCATTGAATATTTATTGTCTTAGTGTGAATTGGCAGTTATTGTTGTCAGGACCAGCTGAATCCTATGTGGCACTCCCTGACTGAGACAAAGTGAACTTGACTGGCTAAGTAGATTCCCCCTTAGAAGATGGTGCCCTAGGCGACCACCTATGTCGCCTATTGGGTTGACCGGCACTGACTGTTGTTTGTGCATGACTCAAGATCCTTGCAAAACAATTGAAGTGATCATTAAAAAAAAAAACAGGAAAACACAGCTGCATGAAGCCTGCAGTGACTCAGTACTGACTGAGCCTCAAGAACAGCTTCTTTTATCCAAATGTTCCATCTTGCCTTCAGGCATGGCTTTGCTCACCAAGTGTATAACAAGCACGTCCATTTTGTAAGCATTTTGATGCTAAGATGTTCTGCCATAATATAGATGATATCACCCGGAAAGCAACTTTATAGCCATTTAACGGATGAAGTGAATATTCTGACTAAAGCACCATACTCTAAATGGAATCCTTTCTTCTCTACGTATAAGACAATGAATGAAAACCAGACTGAGCAAATGTAGAACATATGTGAAAGCCTGCTCCATTCTTTGTTCTCTAATAGAACTTGGTCACAGCAGGCCGCATGTGGATGTATGAAATGTGCATGAACAGGTCAGGTTGTTATTATTATGCCAAGGCAGAAATTGTAGAATATTATTTTATTTTTTTAAAATAAAATGGGTAATGTAGCAACAATGTAACAAAACAAGGCTTTGCGGGAAGCTACGCTTGCATTATGCCGGTTTCTCTGCAGAAATCCATATAAGCCTGATTTGAGAAGCCACTGGACAATGTCTTGGGCAGAGACTTTTGGGAAGTTACTGGCTTTGGACAAATACAATGCAGACATTATAACTGAGTGGTTTATAAAGTAATCAAGAGCTGTTAATTCATAATGCAGAGAGAATAAAAACTGCCATATTTCTCAAAGAATGTATTCTACACATTGTGCTCATTCACATGGCATATTTAATACATCATGCTCTCATTTTATCTTCAGTGTTATTGTAATATTTCATGCTTTTAAAAAAGACATTCTGAAGTATGCCTCAGTAAGTATGGATGGGACATCTGTAGACCAAACAATCTAGAAGGACTAGGCCACACCACATTTATAGTAATGTAGCTCAGAAAAATTTGATGGATTAATTTCAAAGGGGCTATGTGGACTGCCACACAAACATATTCTGTATGTGCCAGTTTACAACATGCTTTGATATTTCTTTACGTAAATTTTTATATGATTTTCTAGAAAGCGAATGCATAAGGACTGAGAGCAGAGGTATCCATTACATGGCTGGGGTACTTGGTTTGATCAGCACAGGGATCATTTTCGTTAGTATGGCCGTGTGAGTCGCTCTGACGCAGGTGGGGGCGGTTTGTATGTCATATATTAGCCATAACGTGCTTTGATCCCTGTTACCCGTGAAGGTGATACGGTTGCCATGATACACTGTTTTGACCTAACGAAGACCATGCAAGTGTCCTGACCTCAAACACAAACTTTCCCGCCTTGCCACAGTCACCCCTGACTTTTTAGGTATGTATATTGGGCTCTCTTCCAACAATGTGTACCCCCCCCCACCCCCTCCCCCCCAACATCCATCCATCGTTCAACTACTTATCAGTACAGGCTTGTGGAGCCTTTCCCATGGAGCACAGGGCACAATAAACATGGGAACACCCTAGGCAGGACGTCAAGCCCATTCCAGGAGAACCACACATACACACAAACACACAACCTGGCATCTCCCCATAGACTACACTTTGCGGTATGAAGAGTTGGCTGTATGACGTTATTCTCGTCTAGGTTGCTCCTCACCAAAGATTACTGGAAAGACAACGCTCTAAAGCATATTTCAACACAAATAAAAATTAGAGTATTAGCCATTATTTCCAGCTGGCTTTCAGGTATTAGTTTAATTAGTTAATGGGTGAACAATTACTACATTCACTTTGTATGATTCACTATAACCCAAAACGTTGAGCACTGTCTTAACAATGCATGGGTTGTTTTTCAAATCCCTTAAAGTGCATATAAATTGTAACGCTTTCCTCTACTGTGAGTTGCTTTGGATTACAGTATCAGATAAATGTCAGCTTGTGCAATTTGGAAAAAAAAAATAAAAAAAAAGAATTTACCATTTCTTCCACTGATATACTGCTGCTTAAAATATTATATTTTAAAGAGACATGTATGGGGCTCAAAATGAAGTAATAAAAATTTTAGGGAGTGTAGTATACAAAAAAATCAGTGAAATGCTGGAGGACTATATAGATGACAGGAGATTATCTGGATCATTGTGAAAAAATTATCCACACTGCACCACTACATCTTTCTGATTTTATTTATAATTGCCTTCAAAACTGCGAATAGGGAAATTAAATGTGTTACAAAAGTGAAATAAAATGGATACATCACTGCACAAGAGTATTGATTTTTTTGTTTCAAACCTTTTTGAATTTATGCTAATGTTTATCGTGCATCACTGAAAATAAATTCACATTCTTAGTATATCATTGTTAATCTTGTTTGTTTTCTTTTTTTTGGAAAACATTGCAATGGAGCAAAAAAGGGCATATATGCCACAGTCCGACTGCCTCTTTCTCTTCCGCCCTTTCTTCTTCCGTATGTCTTCCTCTCTGATAAGGCTTCCATTGTGACACAGGATTGCACAGCATGATAAAGCCATTCTAATATATAATCCTAATTAATACTGCATAGATACTGCATATCTATGGGTGGGTGGAATTTATTTACAATATGCGTACAATTAAATGTATTATTCCCCTGTACTGTACCAAATTTTCAACATTGCAGTTCTCCAAATCACAAAATCTTAAGAAGTATCATTTAAGAAAAAAAAAACAAAGGTTTGACAGCACTTGAGGTCATTTTTAAGAATTACAAGTTTACATGATCTCCAAGGGCAGTGTTTCTCTTCAGCAAATGTAATGGTAATGTTACTTTCTTTACACTTTCTGTAAACATAAACTTGCTCCTACCTAAATGCAGTTTATTTACAAGTAGGTGCCAGTCAACATTTCCTGTTATAACCCTTTCACTTCCACTTTATTTTCTTTGCTGGGGTCTGCACAGGAATGATAAGCCTTCGAACAATGTCTGAGGTATGCACATAGCTGTCTTAGATGCAGTGAAAGAATTCAGGAAATCACTGGCCTGTCTCAGCTTCATGACGCACAAATACAGGATGGACACTACCACTGACACAGTTACAAATTAGCTACATAGAGGTAATTGATGTATGAGCATTTACAACAAATAATAATATTGACATATTCTAAAATTTGTGAGAATGTTTTCTCAATTCCTTGTACCTAGCACATTATAGAAACATAATGAAATTGCACATTGCAGTTGGAAACTGTTGGATTCTAATAAACTTAAAATTCTTTTACAGACTACGAGTATTGGACAAAGGACTAGTGGTGGAGGAATTTATTTAAGTAAATTTGGGAGTAGAGTAAAATTGAAAAGTCTCCATGGCTAAATCTACAAAGTAACGTACAGCTATGTACAAAGTAACTGTACTTCCTTACTTTCCACCACTACTAAGGACAAATTAACATGCTCTTTAATGTTCACTATATGGTTATATTAACATCAGAATTTGTCAGTTTTGTTCTTTATTATATCGTCATTTTATGTTACCTTTTTCCAGTATCTTTTAACGATATCGGAAATTGCTTATTCTGTTTAGCTGCTTTGTTTTTTCTTTCTTATATGATTGTTATCCTATATGTAAAACACTTTAAGCTGCATTCCATGAATTAATACCGTGATATTGACGAGCCAGCCGCAGGGCATGTCAAGCAGTGTTTATTTTAATTTTTTTTATGAGACTAGGCCCTTCTTATTTTGTACTTCAGTGTGTGTTTGTGTATTGAATTTTAAATAAATTCATAATGAAAATGACTTAAGTGTGTAATTTATCCACCAGTACGCAAACAAGGAATTACAGTCTTCCTGGAGCAACTTGGGGTTAAGGGTCTTGCTCAGGGACCCACTGGTGGTAGTGGTAAAACACGACAGGTTCTCGGCCACCACCAACCATAATGGAATAATACAGATGTGCATGAGCGCAAGATTTTGAATGTGTGAGTGTCATGCCAGATGCGTGAGAGTCAGCAACCCTGAGATTTTTCAGTGAGTAAAGTGGAGTCTTTACGATTATGTGTAAATCCATGTAAACATGGATGACTTCAATGACCAGAGTAGTTTTTTAGATATTGACCATTTTCAGACTTTATTATTCTGAAATAACAATGTTTTATGTAGGAACTGTGGCTGAGTCCTAGAATGCTCATATTTAAAAGCCACAATATACCTAATAACAGACTAACAATAAAACATATTTATATAGCAATAAAATCAGGATAAATTTATTAATTTGCAAAAACAACACAAAATTTTGTGTATTGAGACATCCTAAATCACCAGTCGGGAAATTCCTTCATTGGAATTGTATTAATAATAATAATTACAATTATTATTATTATTATTATTAGTAGTAGTAGTAGTAGTAGTAGTAGTAGTAGTAGTTGAGCTTAAGCCTGATGATCTAATGGAGAGGTAATAGAAGGTTTTGTACTTGCCTTTTTATTTTCTTTTATTTATTGTGTTTTATTCTTTATGTTAGGGAGTTTGAGAAGGGAACTGAAATTTTTATTTGTTTAATTATTGATGCTCTGTAGTCCCTCTGCAATAAAACTATCTGTCCTGAGGCAAGGACAACTATCTTTCTGTCTATTTACATTAAAATACTGAAAGAGGTTATGGGAACATCTGCTTTTAATAGCCACTCCTCTTGGTTAGGTCCCTGTTTCATGAGCAGGGGTAACTTAATCGCTATGAATGTTTAAGAAGAGGAGGATGTTAAAAAAACCTAATGTCTGGCATAGAACTATAATTTTAGAACCTAGAGAGAAAATACTGAGAAGACTATTTTTTAGGCCTACTGTCAGACACAACATTATTTATAAAACTCAGTTTAATTGCATCTACTGTATGAAGGGCCACGACAACTGTGTGGCACTGTCTTCTGACTAATAATGCTTAGCATCTTTCCTGGATGAGGGAATATTCATGATGTATGCATATCAGAATACAATATGCAAATGTTATTCTAATGAGTGACTAATACTAATAAGAATTTATGAAAATGGATGCTTCAAGGTCAAAGAAGAGTTTGGTAACATTAAACCAGTGAACATTAAAGGTGCTCAATTGTTTTGTGACAACTGCTGACACTGGGACTGGACTGCTGCACCGGTAAGGACAAAGATGGTGGAGTGTGTGTATGTGTAAACAATGCAGGGTGCGCCTCCACAGACATTGTTGAACAGTTCTGCTCTCTGGACCTGGAATTCAGACCTCCCTATCTTCTGAGGGAGTTTACAGTAGTGTATCTCAACGCAGTGTACATCCTGCCACAAGCTAATGCTAAACTAGCACTGACTAAACTGCATGATGCTAAAAACAGACTGTAAAACTCTCATCCAGAGTGTTTGTCATAGCGGGGGACTTTAATTACACCAGCCTTCTGTTGTCCGTGTTTCCTAAATTTTACCAGTTTGTTGATCTTGCAGCCAGAGGAAATAACACATTGTACTACAGTATATTTACTTGTAGTTTCATGTAGTGAACGCTTACAAAGTGTCGCCTTTCCCCCACCTTGGCTGGTCGGACCACATCACTCTGATCCTGATTCCAGCATACAAACCCCTCATTGCCAGGTCTAGGCCCACAGCACAGATGCTCAGAGTTTGGCCTTAGGGAGCCATGGCTGAATTAGCAGAATAAGACTGCTGCAACAGCATAAACTGGGACCTGTTTATGGAACAAGCCTCTCCAGACAACCACATGGACTTAAATACCTATGCCTTTTCTGTGTTAGCCTTCATCAACTTTTCTACAGGCAACATTACCACTGCTAAAAGCATACGCGGGTTCCCAGACAGGAAACCACGGATCAACACAAATGTTCAAAACCTGCTGAAGGTGCGAGACAATGCTGGGGGCCTTAGAAGCTTATAAAACAGCGAGGTCCAATCTGGCGAAAGGCAACAGAAAGGCAAAGTGCCACTCCTGTTGCATGTGACGCTTTTTTGCACAGTTCGAAAGATTCAACAACCAACCCGCCACCAAGCTGTCACGGCATGCTGTCATCTGCTCATCTGCAACCACACCCGCCTTCCCTGGACCAACACAAATTTGCTTATCAGGCTAATAGGTCACCTGAGGACAGCATCCCACTGGCCCTGCAGACTGCCCCATCATATCTGAAACAGAGAGACAGTTATGTACGGATTCTGTTCATTTCTTTCGACACCATAACCAGTCAAGCTGGCTATAAAACTGCTCAATCTGGGCCTCAACACACACCTGTCTAATTGGATTCTGGACTTTCTCAATAGCAGACCACAGACTGTACACACGGGTAAGCACTTCTCCACTGTCATAGCACTAAACACAGCATTACAAGGCTGTGTGCTGAGTCCTCTGTTATACTTCACACATGACCAAAAACCCATCAAGGATTTCAACATGATAATCAAAATATAATCAGTTTTCACTCCAACTCTACCTTAATCTTTCTTTTATGGTCCATAATAGGTTAATAATGAATGTGGCAGGTTGAAAGCAGTGTGGGTTGGAATTAAAACATTCTGGCAGGAGAACTACTAACCTACAGAGAAGAAATTGAGAACTTGCAGAGTTGGAACTAAAACAACAACCTCACCCAGAACCTTAAGATCAACACACAAGGACCACCATCCCATCAACATCAGTGACAAGAAGGCGGAATCTGTCTAGAACTTCCTATCCTGGTCAATAAATAGCCATAGCCAAAAAAGACTTCAGAGACTTCACTTTCTGGGAATCCTAAAGAAAGTACAACTTCCAGCTGATGGTCAACTTCTACAGGTGCACCACACAGTCCATCATCAAATACTCATCTCAGCATGGTACCCAGGCAGCACCTCTGAGAACAGGAAGGCCCTCCAGCATATTATCAAAACAGCCCAGAGGATCACTGGCTCATAGCTTCCTACCCTGGAGGAACACTTCAGAACCCCCTGTAGCCAGGAACATCTGCAATAATCCAACCCATCCCACACACAACCTTTTTACAATTCTGCCATCTGATAAGCAATACAGAGCCTTGTAAGTTCGCACAGCAAGACTGCAGAATATTTTCTACCCCAAAGTTGTCACACTGCTAAACACACTTAGCCCGCCCGCCCCCGAACCCCCCAACATCAGCATCATACTGAACTGAGACTTATCCACACTGCACACATCATACACTACACTTGCAGAATATGCACTTCTGGCCCATAGCCATCATACAATCACCCATGCTGACTGTGCAGCAAAGCTGTTATCAAATTCATCTTGGTACCACAACTGCGTTCTATGTAATCCATGATACTATGTTATGCCTTTGGTCATGTTACTTATCTTGCAGTAATGCTACAACTCTCAACAGCTGCCTTTCCAGGTGCAATAATTTATCTCATGTGCAAAATTTGTATTTGTATTTGTACACTGCTATATGATTTACGATTTGCTGAAGCCACATTTACATCACTCCAAATCAGTGGGATCAGATAAAATTGGAAAAAGTAAACAACATTTAAAATGAATCTCATCTTGTTCAAAGACAGGTAAATGGTGTCAGTACAGGATCTGATGAAAGGATGGGGTGTTATATACCCCAGTTTGGGTAGAAGTGCTGATCAAAAGTAGGCACAAAGGGGGCTTTAGCCCTGGTTATCTGTACACCATCCATTAGGTAATGTACCTGTCAGAAAGACTAAGGGCATAACTAAAGCTAGGCTTTTGTTTCCCCTGTCCTTTTAATTATGTGTTACATGCAGTGAGACTCGCGACCTGGTTTTCCATATTGTGCGTTTATGAAAAGAAAGTAATGTTAAAGTTGATTATTATGAGTTTGCTTGTACTTACCTTCTATCCAGGCATTTAATGGTCAGATATGACTATTGGCTATGGCATTACGTACACCAGCGACATTTAGCAATTAACTTTAATTATACTTACCACTGCTGCGCTCCTATTGCTATAAATAAGGACGCGTTTGTTACTTATGATGTTTTAACAACCCTACAATTTGGTTCTACAATGAAACAGGCTCCTTTCCCTTATTTGGTAGGCTCATTGATATGTTCATGACCTCAGCTCTGATTGGCTGGTTTACAGTGAGCCACTGCCATGGCTTACACAGAACCAGCATAAATCATTACAAGTGAGCTGAAACATGAAGCACTTATGCATCCAACCATGTGTGTCTGAGCCTCTGTCAGAGGAGGAATTGGATGTTGAAGAACAGCCAGTTTTACGGAGATTGCAAATAAATGCATCTGAGTGGTACGTTTTCCCATTTAATGTTTCTTGGGACAATTTTCTGCTCACAACTGTACTATTCCCACTTCACCACTTCAGCTTAGGCACAATGTTAGCATAAAATCGTAACTTTAATTTCAGCACTGTAGCAAGAATTTTTTTTGTTTCATCTCATGTAACGTTATTTTATGACGCTAGCTTTGTCATGTAACTTTTGTCAAGAACTCCAAACAGCTGAGCAGCTTGTAAGCGTGTTGTTTGTAATGAGTTCAGCTTTCATATTTTTTTACTCCAGTATCGATTAGATATTTGTTTAGCTAACCAAAAATAGGCTACAGGAAGTACAGAAGCTTCTTGTCAATATCACAGACTTCATAATGTTGTTTATTACTACCCTGCTAAACTAAGGTACATTTTCTCAAAAGTATAGTTGGTAGCCACATAATTAGCAACTTACATAGTAATAGTAAAGTAAAAGTATGAAAGCCCAGCCATAGCTTGGTAAGGTAGAGCCAGGGCTCATGTGGGAACCCATTCCTTTTTCAGAAGTCCACTGAGAGCCATAACTTAAAAATGAATCTTGGCTTTGTGGAGATAAAAAACCATACTGTCCAGAAGCATACATACTCTGGGTCGCTAGGCTTAGAGCAGAACCAGTACGAGCACCAGCACTCAGGGAGCCTACACCTTGTGTGAGATTAAAGGCATAACCAGGCAGTGTACCTAGCAGCTCAAGCCTGGCAAATTTGCCATCCAAGAGTGACTTGAAGCAAGTTTAACTGAAGCAAAGGTAGAGTTTTCAGGGGAAAAGCTACGTTGAGCAGAATCAGCTGGGCTGGACCAGGCGTAAAGCTGCCTACACTAGCTTAGCTGTGGGAGGGGCTCAAGCTGCCAGGAACAAGGCCAGCATGGGGACAGTCTTCAGAAAAAGACCAAAGCCACCATCTGAAAATTTTGCAGAGATCAGAGTGAATTTGCATACAACAGGAATTTCTATATGACAGTTTCCCCTCACATATTAAAAAGTATTAAAAAGTAAAGTGCCCAGAAAAACAAATGAAAGAAAAGCTATTGCCACTGCACCGCACTACGCCTGCATATGCTCTCACCGCCAGCGATCTGCTGTAGCATGCCTATCTGGCTTTTGCAGCAGCCACGGTGTCGCTCTTCGATGTTTTCGTACTTTAGAATTCTCCATACTTCATACTTACCATACTTCCTACTTACCATAACAATACTGCATGTCCCACTGCATTGCAATACAGGCCTATTGTGATCCATGCTTAAGTAATTGGCTGATGGCTGCCCACATTCCGCTTTGATGGACACATGCTTTGGAAGTAATCTTGGTAAAAAAAAAAAAGCCTGGCTTGGCATAAATTGCTGAATGGTATGCTTCAAGATACTGTTAATCTCAGATTGCATTTGTTTGGTTTAGTTAAGCTGGAACTTATCTTCGAAGTCTGATTTCATTGAACCAACTTGGTGATACAGGCCCCTGGTGTTTGTGTGTTGTTTTATTGTTCTCCCAATCTTGTCTTGGGTTTAGGGTTAGGGTTCGGGTTGGGGTGTTCTCCTGTTCCACCCACAGTTCAGAAACATATTAAGAATGGCATGTATTACCTGTACCAAACCCTTTGCTTATGTTAGGAATATACTCACAAATACATGCACATCTCTGTTTTAATTTCCCAGCCAACTCTCATTTTTGTTTGCCTGCTGTGTCTTCCCAGAGGCAACAGCGAGCTTCTTGGTGGTAGGAAATTGCTGTTGACAGAACAGGCCTATTACTCCACACATGCTGCTTAAGGCATATAAAGGCTCTGGTATACCTGCCATAGCAATTTAAAGCAATGGGGCAACTGACGTATAAATATATTTTTAGCACAAGCAAAATGAAAAAAAAACTTTCTTGTACCTGGGACAATCTGTTCATCCTCAAGTATGAAAGTATATATTAGGAATAAACACTTTTTTTTTGAGAAATTCATATGTGTGAGTTGTAAGTCACATTGGTTGTGAGCTGTATCAGAGTAAAGAAGTTTGGCACAAGTTGTATTATTAACTGCATCATCTGACAGAGCATCCCAAATGAGACTGTCCTACCAACACAGGCAGGTTTTCTGTCCAAGGGTCCCTGAAACCAGGAACCATTAGGGCCTGGGGTAGCTGCCTGAGTGGATAGCTCAGTAACATGGGGCACAGAGGATTGGTGCAGTCAAAGGAGGAGAACCAGGACACAGGGACAAGGAACAGGAACTAGGCCACAGTAACAAATCAACAAACCTCGAACTGGGACTCCAGCAGATACCACCAGAAGCTTGGAAATGGGAGTCCAGCAGGCATGAAAGGAGCCCAGGTTCTGGCAGGAGTGCGAAGGCTGCAACGTGAAGAAGGTTAGAAAATAAGATAATAAAATAAAAAGTAGATAATAGCTGGTGCCCATACTTTCAGGTCAGAATAAGAATCATCCACATCCAGGGAATAGATTAAATAGCGACAATTGATTGACAACTGACAGTTGATTACATATTTAATAAACAGAATAGGCTGAACAATAGGCCAAAACAGTGTTGTTGGGTATTTCCATGTGTCCAATAACAATAGTGCAGTATTATCAGTTGAACGACAGGTAGATCTTTAAATATTCATTGATATACCTGGCCGACCTGGGGTGAAAAAAATGTCCTAAGAATTAGTAAAGTCTCCATTTATTCACTTGAAATGCAAATTATCTAGCCATCTGTCGGTATAATGCAATTTTCCATGACCTTCAAAACAAATGAGCAAGTAAATAACTGAAAAACTACATACTTGGGCACATCCTAAACACATAGAAAGGATTCAGCTCCAGTTACATTTTAATTCTTTTACTAAATAGTTACAGTGAGTATGAATTGCCCAGAAATGTGTCTCCATGGTAACACATGAAATGAACTCTCTGGTGGTGGCTGATGGCTCTCTTGAGCTCATCTTGTATAATGCTTTTTTTCTAAATTTGCTAAGAAGATGCGTAAATATATCCTGGTAGAATGTACAGATATGGTACCTTATATTTTCTTAAGAATCACTTTAAAACACAATATCACAATATTGCAATATATAACAGTGATCCCATAAAAATCTTAATAAAGAGATATTTGTAATTTTTCCATCTGCTATTCTGTAATATTTAATACAACAATATCAGTGTTAACCATATCACCTGCAATTCTGAGTAGTTATTTTCTCCTTAAGAAAGACCATTGTTTATTGTGTATATATTTGTAGAACCCTCCGAGTTAAACACAACTAGATTAATTACTACAGGGTGGCAGAGTCAAAGTTTCATAAAGAAACTGAATATCTATCTGAATATCTATCATACTGATGCTATATCTGTGTTGTGGGGCAGGGTGAATTTATTACACACGCACAAAATATCATAAAAAATATAATATAGCTTGCACCATGCTGCCACTTGTTATGGGGTGCATTTCCCAAAAGTTCCCAATTTAGCAACTTACATAGTTGGATTCATTCAGTTGCATGGGTCCAACTATGTAAGTTGCTAACATAGTTAGTAGCTAGGCTTTTGGGAAACGCACCCATGATTGTCAGTTTTGGAGTAAAAAATATTGTGCAAAAAAATGAATGGTAATGATTTAAATTTACAGCACTAGACAAGACAGTTATTTACACTGGGTGCTTGGGTGACACTTTTGGGAAAATCATGTTATGCAGTTTACAGTATATTTTACTGAAATAGTTCAGGGTCTAACATGTGATTATCATGCAACCTAGAGGGCTTCTCATGTGATCTGAATTGAGCACTTCAAGGGGTTCCCTGTCCCTAACCACAACAATGACATTATTTATATACATAAAAAAAATTCAGCTTATATTCCATTTAGCACCTGTGCTTACAAAAATAAGAAATCCTGAAATGAAAGGTTACAGAACAAAATCACTGTACTGTAAATTTCACATAATAATGATCTTACAGTCCTAAAGGTTTTTTTTTTATAAACAAACATGGTCATAGTAAAATAACCCGGATGGTACATAGCTGAGGAAGCAAAAATCACCCAGCTGAAGATGCAAAAACTTTTGCCTTCCTACCTGACCAAACTCATGCCAAGCTATTGATTGTTATGGGGACCAGGATTCTCTACAGTTTTTGACATTTGAAACATAAACTAATACCCCATTTTATCCTGCACCACACCAGCATACACAGCAAGCGGAATGTGCCAATGTCCCCAAGATGGCCTCAATCTATCAGTCATCTGCTAAGAACTCAAGACACTTTCTCTGGGTGTTGCTGGGAATGGGAATGTGAGGAAGAAATCCTTCACAACAACCCTTAAATGGCTCTGGTAAAGGGGAAGGGTGGTGGACATCAGTCCATCACAAGGCAAACACTTTTACGCAGACTTTGAGATATTTTCTTAAACCAGTTTTTGGTCTCCTTGAGGAAACCAAACTACCCAGAGGAAATTAAGACAAAAGAAGGAAGAACAGGCAAGCTCCACACACAAAAAGCCAGGGTAGGAATGGAACTCACAATGCTGGAGGTGCAAGGCTATAGCAAGTAAGAAAGTGTTGAACTAACCAAAATTAATCCACAGTGGCATTTGTTTTTTTTTTCTTCGACCAAACAGATTTCAGGTATTACATGCCTTACTGGTTTTGGAATTTCTGTGGAAACTTCATGAGAAAAAAATTCATGCAACCTTTCAATGCCCATGGGGTCACTCGGTGGCTCCTCTGTACTTGGAGGTGTTGCGCATATTATGTTAATAACATTATTTTGCTTATATTGTTGAACAAGATTAAAAAAATTATTGATTATATTAAGTTTTAGACTGATGGGTAAAAGTGTGTATAGTAAAACAAATGTTTCAAAAACTGAATTAAATGTGATCAGCCACAACTGTCATAAGGTAGCTTAGTGGCCTCACACCCAGTTTTATGTTGCCATTGTATATTTTTCCTGTCTTTCTAAGTTTCCTTCAATGGTCCAAAGTCATGCACTTTGGTGAATTAGAGCCCTGTTTTACGATCTTTTACAATTTTTTAGCAGTACTCACCAACCCTGTTCCTAGGGATGTACCACACTACAGAACTTGCAGCACTAATTTAACATACCTGATACAGATAAGCACTGGAGCCAGCTTTGCTGAAGATAAGCTTGCTCTAATACAGAGATGTTAGTGAAGAACCTGATTATCTGTCTCAGGTGTGCTAAATTATGCCTGCCCCTAATGTCTGCAGGATGGTTTATCTTCAGGAGCAGGGTTGGTGACCACCAGGGGTGGAAAGTCAGAAACTACCAGTCCAGACCAAAGTTTTGTTTCAACCGGCCCCCTGAAAACTCATTGACTCTGACTCTTTTTGCTCAACTGCTAGGTCAAAACAAAACCATGGTCTGGATTTGTACTTTCTGGACCTGAACTTTCCACCTCTGGTGACCATTATTGAAAGCACTTGCAGTGAATTTCAGTGTAGTTTAGCCCTTCGAAACAAAACAGGTGGCCCTGAAGTGCCAGACTTGTGCCCAGTGTATGATAGAAATTTGTTGCATTAGTTTCATATTCACCATACCTTCAGTGGGTACTTACATCCTCGGGCATTAAAGATATTCATGCTGGCTTAGCCATAATTATCCTGGTACTCTTCAGAGTGATGAGGGACCTTCAAAATATTGAAATATTCAATACCAAAACAGGCATAGTGGCCAATTTTTCTTTTATTCTGTGAAATTTTTTATGTAACTTTCTACTCACTGATGAACATAAATAATAGTTTGATAAGATAACAATAAGCATACTTCAGCAATACGTCTTTATTTTTACTGCTCTGGCAAACATTTTGGTAACGTTCTGCCCGGTCCTGCATTCAAAAATGAAAATTTGTGCCATGGCACACTCTATTGCTGTGGGTCCCACAGGTCCTGTACTTTGGTGGAATCCTGTTTTTGCATTTTAATAGTAATCCATCAAGGTGCAAGCGCACCGGGGAATGGGACGTGTCACTCCGATTGGTTTATAGCATGTTACGCCCCAAACAAACCCATGACTTATTATGAGACTTCGTACAACCCTTTTGGACCATGTGCCTGGAGTAGCGACTATTTTTCCGCTGTTAAACTAGCAAAGGTGGGTTGGCCACACGTTTGTGTGCTGCTGCATGTTCCTTTGCGCACTATAAAGCACTATCACTTCCCACTGCCTCAAAATAGCAATGCACCAGCAATGCTCCTGGTTTTACAACCGACATGCCCAGGGGCGCTCTGATGGGCAAAGGTACATTTGCTATTTAACCAAATTGGGCGCTGGATGGAAAAATGACAACTCCATCGGGCTGATGCTAGCAAAGACATTTACAGTATCTGGCGCTGCTTTGCCCTTAGTCTATGTATATTTGTACCCCATGCTTCCTCTAATACACTTCGGACTTACTGTAACCCTAGATAATCATTATGGAAAACTTAATTGTTAAACTGTTAACTAATGGCATTTTAAAGGGAATGGATTCTAATTGTGGAGTTATACTTATCTGATGTCGTGGCCTTACTTGGAAAAACATTTTTGGCTTCTTGATGACAGAAACAGAATAGTCTTTAGCCTATCAGACAATCAGTTATCCATCTACATTGTAAGTGCCAATAGGGCTTTAAGCCATTTGTAAACATCTGTGGCTTGTAAGAAGGAGTTCAGCCAAAAAGATCTTCCTGAGTAACTGGAGAAGATTCAGGAAAGTAAATGTCCACACAAGATTCTCATAGCTGTCAGAAGCTTAAAAGAACATTAGCCAGTGGAAGATTTTGTTCAGTGGATTTGGTTTATTGGATGTGGATTGTGTCTGCACAATATTCACCAAGGAAAAATCTGTAAATCCTTTAAATCTGGGAGCCAGACCTGCTAATCAGAAATATTGCAGCGTATAAAAATAGTAAATAGTGTTTATAAAGCTAATGAAATATTCAGTTCAAATTAATTGAAAATACTACTTAGTTCTTTTGAAAGCCTTATAAATTGAATTTATACTTATCACAATAAAATTCATTATAGCTTTGCTAGTTTCTTTGCTGAAGTCATCATATTACACTCTATGCTGCTAAATCACTAGATTACTTATGTGATTTATATTGTGCAGCAAAAATGATCTTCACTTACTCACTAAGTATTCGGCTACTGGGTTAATTTTCAAGATGATCTGAAAGCACTATGGTATTTTAATCTGTGATGCACTGCTTATCGTCCAAAACCCTGAGTCAGTTGTCCTCTTTTGCAAAGTAATGCTGGGCGTGCCATTAATTTAATAATAAAAAAAAAATCCCAAGATAAAATTTAATTCATATGCAGATTGAAGAAAATTTAATTCAGAGCCTGGATATGCAGATTTAAAATACACAGTCCTGGCTCAAAGTAGCAGCACATCTACAGACAATCGAAATATCAAGTGAAAGTCCTTATAAAAGGTCAGAGTTGTTTTTTGCAGGCATCTCCCTAACATTGTACTTCTCCTTTGGTTTTCCTCTCTACAGGGACAGATAATACCCATTAATGCTTCTGCTCTGGCCTTCCTGCACAACGCTAAAGAGGGAAATGTTATTTCTTGCTCCCCAGATCTTTGTTATATCTGCTTAATTTCACATTTGTCCCCCGGAGTTATATTGTGTAAGCTGCTTGTTCTTCTTGTATGAGTGACCTTGGTGTGACCTCACAGTGACGCTAATCACCTGGCAAAGGGTTCCTCCATCATACCCCATGGTGCAATAAAAGCCTCTTTTTCCGAGCTACACCTTTTCCTTCCTGTCCTTTAAACTCCTTGAGGATCCTATTCTGAGTCTTTACTCACCAGTCCTGTTTGTGCATAAAAAACACCATCACAGAACAAGCTGGTTGTAGCTGCCATTGGGCTGCTGCCCTGTGAGTGTCCTGTCTCATATCATTCCATATGAACTCACACCTCCGCCTTTGTGAACCTAAGCAGCCGATGGCAATGAAACCCCTGATAAAATGAGAGAGTCTGTTGTCAGTGTGAAGCCCATTTAAACAGTACATTATTTCCCAGAACCATCAGTATTCAATCACACCAAACCTACCAATTTAATGAACTGAGTGTATCATGCTTCTGTCTTAAACATCACATATTTCACGAGTAATTCTGGAACGTCATTCTCTCCAAACCAAAAAAACAATGAATGTTAGTTACAGTAAAATCTCAATGCATGTTTTTTCTTTTCAAAAGGAAAATGAGGCTATCCATTTGACCTAGGAAATAAAATCGCGCACTGGATTTCAAGTGTCAAGGTCCCTCTCGAGTTCTACCTACATGCCATCCATGATGATCTGCAGGGGTCCTGCTAACAGGCAGGAAACTGGGCCATCTATCATTCTTACATCCTTAGCCTAACATCTTTTTTCCAGACTGATGACAGAAGGTATTAGAACAAAAACAGCATAAAATTCTGTGAAATGTGAACTGATGACATTTTTTCTCAAAACATCTTAAAGGAAACTTAGAGGTAGTATAAATACAGCTAATGGACATAATTACTGCTCTAAAAGACCATATACATGTATAATAATATACTGTTGTGGTCAAAAGTTTTGAGAATGACACAAATATTGGTTTTCACAACGTATGCTGCGTCGGTGAAGTATAATTACAAGCATTTTATACGTTTCAAAGGCATTTATTGATAATTTATGCAAAGAGTCAATATTTGCAGTGTTGGTCCTTCGTTTTCAAGACCCCTGCAATCCGCCCTGGCATGGTGTCAGCCAACTTCTGGGCCAAATACTAACCGATGGCAACTCATTCTTGCATAATCAAATCCTTTTAGTTTTGTTTGCCCACCTGCCTCTTGAGGATTGACCACAAGTTCTCAATGGGATTAAAGTCTGGGGAGTTTCCTAGCCATGGACCCAAAATTTCGATGTTTTGTTCCCCAAGCCTCTTAGTTATCACTTTTGCATTAGGGCACGGTGCTCCATCATGCTGGAAAGGTATTGTTCTTTACTAGACTGTTCCTGGATGATTGGGAGAAGTTGCTCTCAGAGGATGGTTCGATACCATTCTTTATTTATGGCTGTGTTTTCAGGCAAAATTGTGCTTAAGCCCACTCCCGAGGGTGAGAAGCAACCCCACACATGAATGGCCTCAGGATGCTTAACTGTTGGCATGACACAGGACTGATGGTAGCGCTCACCTTTACATCTCTGGACAATAATTTTTTTCAGATGCCCCAAACAATTGGAAAGTGGCTTCATCAGAGAAAATGATTTTACCCCAGTCCTCAGTAGTCTAATCCCTGTACTTTTTACAGAACATCAGTCTGTCCATTTTTCTTGGTGATAAGTGGCTTCTTTGCTGCCCTTCTTGACACCAGGCCATCCTCCAGAAGTCTTTGCCTCAATGTGCATGCGAGCTGCCATTCCTGAGCAAGCTCTGCACTGGTGGTGCCCTGAATCACCATTAGGTGCTTGCTGGACTTTCTTGGGTGCCCTGAAGCCTTCTTCACAGCAATTGAACCTTTTGAACAATTGAACCCCAATTGATCTGATAACTCTTCATAACATTCTGAAGTACAGTATATGAAAATTGACATCTTGAAAACTGAAGCAACAAACTTTGAAGAAACCAATATTTGTGTCATTCTCAAAACTTTTGGCTAGTACTCCATGGCAGCAAGCTTTTAATTGACTGAGGTACTGCATTTAGCTTTTCCCAGAAGATGAATGCGACAGCCCAGGTCAACCCATGCAAATGTTTGACCTGGCTTACATGCTGTACATTAGTGGAAACATCGCTTCTTATCTCTCCATATCAAAGCAGATAAATACTGAATACATTGCATCTCACCAGCCATTTTACAAAAAACAAAACGCTGAGTTTGCAAACTTGGCAGTCTGTTAAATGTACTGTATACATATACTGCCCCTCCCACCCCATTATAAGTATGTGTGGGGGGCCTGCAGTGGACAAGAGCACCAGACCATTTTTTATTCTGAGTGCAGCCAGCCCCGACTGCAGATGAAGGTATGTTTCCCTGGAATTACCATATATCAGTCTTATATTTAGGATGGTCTCCCGGGTATTCTGATCTCTTCAGCATTTGGTTTGTATTCTTTAAAAGCTAGACCAGGTGCATGGAGAAGGGGGAGGATGTGTGCTGGTGTTTTCCCCGGACTGGAGTTCTCCCTTTTTAACTTGTGAGCACCTGCCCCTCAAAAGGTCTGTACACAGCCTCAAAAACAAATCTTACAGCTTTCCCCTATTTCCCAAACTCAGCTTTAGCAAGGGCTTGTGTCATTAAAAAAAGAAGAAAACAACACTCTGTCTTGGATGAACTTTCCTGGAATGAATGATTTCTCCACACACTTCAGTCGACGGTCCCACCCACTCCTGCAAATATTTACTGTTGTGGATACTGCGATGCTCCCAGAAGAGCACCTGATATAACACTGAATCTTTGGTAGGGGCCAGCTCAAGTCAGATCACGTTTGTTCTTGACCAGGCACTGAGCACACCGGGCTATTGCTTCAGGCAAGGTAAAACACATCCTTTTATCGTAACATTTAATGTCCCTTTTTAATCACTTATCAGCATAGAAAACGGTCGTCCTGCGAATCAGCGATAAAGATGACACAGCACACTTCCTGACATAGTACCCTTCACAGAACACTACAGCTAGTTATCCCGTTTTCCTAACCAAGTTATTCCTTTGTTCTCACATATTTTGTGACCTTAATGATTCTGTCACGTCCACAGGACACTTAACGACAAAAAAAAGAGTTCAAAACAGGAAATTGACACACCTTGGGCTGCACACACACACACAAACTGATGTCATCTTCCTGTCAGACTTTTCCACTTTAATAAGCTGGTGTGAGTACTGGGTGCTAACAAGAATTGGGCCACTTACTGCAAAGTACACAGGTAAGGCTGTTGGGAAGGACAAGAATGTACAATGAAACAGGGTCAGGAGGGCAGCAAACAGAATCCGGGGTGCTAAGCTGGACCAGCACAGACAGAACCAGCACTAATCAGCAGGCCAAATAAAATCTGAAAGCCATGCCAAGACTGTCAACATGTACATGAACAAACTTAGGCTAAGTAAAGTGGCGGCCGGTCCATAGACCAGAGGTAGTACCTCCGTTATTTATGAGATTAGATATAAAACCAGTAACCTTTTAGTAAAAATGGCTATTGTGATATTGTAAAATGCATTATCTTCATATTATCATTTTTACATCCCATGCCAGCCGCTGCCTGTTGGTAAGCGGAGGACTGATAAATTGATGGATCTCTTACAGATGAGAATGAATCGTAGTGAAACCATCTGTGGGCGCAGTTGTGGAAGATGGCCATGTCTAGGAAGCATGGTTTGGGCCAAGTGTGACACTTTCATTGGTCAAACAATTGTGACTGATTTTCAAGTATAATTTATTTTGTCTTAGAAATCAATGACAGAAAACCCATATTTTTTGAGAAATTGCCTCACACTTTTACAATCGTAACATGAACAGTGCACATTTTGCCATGACCAAATGTTTAGCTCATAGCTTTCCATCCATCTGTCTTCTGAAACCACTCATAGTCAGGTTTGCCCGGAGTCTGGAGCCTATACCCAGTACCCAGTAGAAACCCAGCAACAACAACAATTACAGCAAGACCATAGGTCTACGGCAGACACTCAAACCCGGGTCCCAGAGGTGTAAGGCAATGGTGCTGACCACCACACCACCATGCTGCCCCAGCACATGGCTTTCAATGAGACAAATGTTATTAAGTCTGTTTCGTAAGACCATAATCAATACCTAAAAAGTACAATTTAATATAAAAGCATTAGTTTACCTCCACAAATATATTTCATTTTTTGCATCAATGTTTCAGTGCACTTATACTCAAACCTCCCCCCAAAAATACACTATGTAGGAGGCAGAGTGAAACAAAATCACTGGAATTATTTCCCGGAATAAAAAAAATTACAGTGTGTATTTATGTGTGGACAATGAGAGGTCTATCTGTTAAACACAATAAAATATCCTCTCTGTTGGTGTTCTCCACGTTGTTGAGTGGATTCACAGGTCCGGTTAGTCATTGTTTTGCAGTGATTCAGGCTTATTTTCAAGCATTGGTTCAAATTGTACCCCTTATTAATGACCCGCATAGCTCCTAGCTCAATTTGCTATGAAAATATTCTGAAATATTGTTATGAAACACAAACACTATAACAGGAGCTAATCCGGTATGAAGTAACAAAATATTCTTTCCTGCCTCAAGCCCTTTATATTTTGTGAGTGTAGTCATGTATTTCTTGATGAATATCTGAATTAACTAGAATTTAGATGTATTAAAAAAAACAGTTCATATCTCATGACCATGGCTTACATGTATGTTGCACACTTTATTTACAGTTCATCATATATTTCAAGGAAAATAAAGGATGGCAAAGTGTCCATCACCATGTCAAAACATGGAAGCACTTAATTTGTGTGACTAATTTTGATACTATACCGAATCATTCTGTGTTCTGCTAAATGTAAAGACACTCTATCTATAAGACACTCTAAAGACCCATCACAGGGCACGACCCATCACAGGGCACGACCTATCACAGGGCACGACCCATTACAGGGCACAGTCGCACACCAGTCACTCACACAAGCATGCCTACAGGTAATTTGGAAACTCCAATTAACCTCAGCATGTTTTGGAACTGCGGGAGGAAAGGCAGAGTGCCCGGAGGAAACCCCACAACGACACAAGGGGAACATGCAGACTCCACACACTTGAAACCCAGGCAGAGACTTGCACCCTGGACCTAGAGGTGTGACACGACAATCAAAACATGATTAATGATTACGACTTCCTTTACTCCCATCTGTATTAATCACGTGACTGGCGTTGAGTACTGAGGAGTCGCTATGCAATTGCAATAATACCTATGATTATCAATGAGACATATATATGTATACATATATATATACGTTTGTTTAGTAAATTCAAGGAAAGGCTGTTGGGAAATCTGTGTTGAGTATCAATGTATATTGTGCTTTTTTAATGTATTTGTTGTAAGTCTTAACAAGAAGGTCTCTTTCATCTTTTATTTGCAAATTATTTCAAATGATAATATTATCTGGATAATGTATTTACTCTAACAGGTTATGATAAGGATTGCAATGAAGGAGCCATCTTGTAAGATTGCTCAGTAGAATATTTTTATCCTAAGTCCATTTCTTCAATATTTTATCCATCCATCCATCTAACCGCTTATCTAATACAGGATTTGGGGTGAGGTGGGGGTGAGAGCTTATCCCGTTTAAGTTAAGGATCAGAAAGTTAGGTGTGTGGAGGAGATAAGGATTATCTGTATTTGTTCTTTGTGGACAAAACAAAAACAGTGGCTGTTTACACTTCAGATGTGCCCCGCAATGTGAAGAACTCCAGCTCCAACATATGGCGGTCCCATTCACTGGTGTCAGGCTAAAAGCTACATACTACTATCAGCACATTCTTAGATTGTTTTTGTTAACTGTGGACACTGCGTGCCCCTCATTTCCGCTCCTATCATAGACGGGGTCGATAAGATAGGAAAGCATCCACGATGCTTCCTGTTACTCTCTGGGCCAGCAGTTAATGTCATGACCCTGATCACCCCATTCTGAACACTCCTTCTTCCAATTCCACAGAACAAACACATTTTCTAAGCAGACAAGCATTTTTTGTGGGCCTAATTTTTAACCTATAGTCCACTCTTGCTGCAATTCATGCTCTTCTGATGAATGGTACAAGAGTTTGCTATTTACTATCATATAAAAATTCCTCACTGTGGTTTCCCAACTCTGTATACAGTTTTGCATTTAATGATAAGTCTTAACAATTTAATACCTGAAACTGGGGCGATATAAATCCCTTGTATTCGTTTTTTTTTTCTAGTTTGTGCAAAGATTATGGAAATGATAATAACATCCTTGCTATTAGGATGTTATAATTCCTGGAAATGGAGATGATATTTTATATAGAGAATACATATATTTATATAGAGAATGTCTATTTGTCCTGTAAAATAGGTCTGCCAGATCATTCACTTAAGTGCACCAACATACATAAAACGCTCCCTTTTCCAGCCCCTTCTTGAATCTAACTTAAATCACTCTTTTCAACAGATTTTATTAAAACATTATCTCATTTGTACACCTTTCTTATATGTAATGCTTCAAATGTTTTATAGCAATTTTATAGTAATTTATACAATAAATAGTTAAGCAAAATCTCTAAAGATTCTCTCTACAGTTCCTGCTGATGTAAATATGAATTATGCTCAAAAGTCTGTAGGCAGATGAATATTACTCATACATGAACACCTTCACCAATCAATAAAAGTCCCCTAGTTATATAAACCTTGGAGAGATGTTTATATAATTACATTTTGTATGTGCTATATTTAGTATTAGTTGCATGGCAAACTGTAAATAACAAGGGGGAAATACAACATTGTGTTCTGTACATTTTGATGCTAAAATGATAATCTGTATAGATTTGGCATAAAATATCCTGTGTCCCACTCTTGGCCAAAAGCCTAAAATGAACACAGTGGCGTTGGCAACAAAAGAAATAGCAATGGGCCAATCTGCGTCTCTGTGTCTGTGCCCTCTGTGTCTGTGCCCTCTGGTGGACTGACATCCCCTCCAGGGTACACTCCTGTCTTGTGTCCTATGCTGTCTGGGATAGGACCCAGGCCCTTGCAACCATATCCAATATGTAAGCTTATGAAATTGGAGCAGGACTCATGGAAGTAATAATTCTCCTATCAGACTTGCCAAAATGACCCACATGAGGAACTGCTGAGACGGACCAGTAATAAATCCTCCCATGCTTAATAAACTGCAAGTGCTATAAAAACCTCTTCCCACAACCCAGTTACCACCACTGTTGTTATGTTTAATGTGAAGATTATAATGATTGAAAGAGGTGATATGTGGCTCAGTGGGTTAGGTTAGTGGGTGCTGGGAAGGGTGCTGCTTCTGCATGGTCAGCAGAGTGGTTTCACCGTAGGCCTCTTGAGCAAGGTCCCTAACCCCCAGTAGCTCCAGGGACTGGCTGTTCCTACATTCTCGGTTGTATTTCACTTTGCATGAAAGCATCTGCTAAAATGAATAAAGTGTAAAGACACTGATAGAGTGCTTAAACCTTAAGTGCCTGCAGCTTTGGTGCTATCTCTGTTTGCAACAAGCGTCCTGCTTACAAGGCCTGCCTCCCAAATAAAATATAAATATGCTGCATAAAAATGTAGGATGCGTTGTACAGAATATACTGTGCAGAATAGTTAAATAAGAAAATCCATCATGTTTAATGGTACAATAATTTGCACCAGAGGTGTCAATTCCAGGTCCAAGTACATATCCAGACCAAGATTTTGTTTCAACCAACTAGTTGAGCACTCTGTGACTCTTTATGCTCAACTAGTTGGTTGAAACAAAATCCTTTGCACATAGACAGACATTATTGCACAATTGGTAGTATTACACATTTCCCTAATTATTGCACATGGCACATGGTCAGATAAAAGATATTTCTGCACCTAACAGTCAGGGGTGTGTGCACATGTACAGCTTGGTCCAAGTTGGGTGTTTGGAACTGGGAGCTGGGAACTGTTTCATTATTTATATTATGGCCTAACCCTTAACCTGAAAGGCACAAACATGCAATCTACTGGGGCATAATAAATGCTAATTATATGATAAAAAGAAGTAAAACTAGTTGTCCTTGAAAGTTGTTTTTCTTGAAACTACAAAGAAAACCATCAAGCAGCAGGAAGTGAATAAATAAGAGGCATTCTGCTCTTCAAAAAGGAAGTTAATGTACCATAGCCAGTGTTTCATCAGGGTGAATCAAGGTGTTGCTAAGAAAAGATGAGATAGTGGAGACACACAGCTACAAGCATTTACATTTACATCCTATCTGGTCATTACATGTGGTATGTGGTATTTTGTTTGACACAGCCTCAGAGGCCCAGCCTACCCCAGAGGCCCAGCCTGCCCCAGAGGCCCAGCCTGCCTCAGACGCCCAGCCTGCCTCAGACGCCCAGCCTGCCCAGAGGCCCAGCCTGCCTCAGACACCCAGCCTGCCTCAGAGGCCCAGCCTAGCCTGCCTCAGAGACCCAGCCTGCCTCAGACGCCCAGCCTGCCCCCGAGGCCCAGCCTGCCTCAGATGCCCAGCCTGCCCCAGAGGCCCAGCCTGCCTCAGACACCCAGCCTGCCCCAGAGGCCCAGCCTAGCCTGCCTCAGAGGCCCAGGCTGCCCCAGAGGCCCAGCCTGCCTCAGAG
>JAODKN010000037.1:7749457-7760292 GCA_026774425.1 Petrocephalus zakoni
ACCCAGCCTGCCCCAGAGGCCCAGCCTAGCCTGCCTCAGAGGCCCAGGCTGCCCCAGAGGCCCAGCCTGCCTCAGAGGCCCAGCCTGCCTCAGAGACCCAGCCTGCCCCAGAGGCCCAGCCTAGCCTGCCTCAGAGGCCCAGGCTGCCCCAGAGGCCCAGCCTGCCTCAGAGGCCCAGCCTGCCTCAGAGACCCAGCCTGCCCCAGAGGCCCAGCCTAGCCTGCCTCAGAGGCCCAGGCTGCCCCAGAGGCCCAGCCTGCCTCAGAGACCCAGCCTGCCCCAGAGGCCCAGCCTGCAGCACAGGATAGCTAGAGTGGTAATGGCAGATCTTCAGTGCAATCACCATTTAACACACATTCTTCTATTCTCTTTTTATATTCAAGACATGTATTAATGATAATTTAGATACGTGTCAGTTACAGTGTATGTGTTCAGAAAGGTATTCTAACAGTCTAAATGCCTTTTACCTGTTTTACAAACCAAGTTGTGTATATTTTGCATTTATGACTGTAAAAAGGGACACTATGGTACTGTTATGAATCTTTTGTTGTTATGTAAAAATAAGTAATCCAGTTCAGTTATGTCTATTTATGTTTAGCTTTGTATTAGTCAGAATTTAAAATTTGGTTTGAGGAGATAATTCTGAAAAAATAATCTTCTGGTTATGTCTATCAAGCAATTTAAACTCATAACAGTCCTCCCGAGGGAAATTCTTTTCTATTTCAACCTGCACATTATTACAACAGTTTGTCAGATGCAGTTTTGAAGGCATATAACGGTCAGAGGCACCAATTGCTGTGCAAACAGTGTCAATGAGCAGAACTGATGTAATGTAGTGTGGTAAGGGCAATTTGGAGAGACAGATTCACTGAAATGCAGGTTTTTGGACCACAAGAAAAAAATGGGAGTACCTGGCAGAAACCAGAGCAAGTACGGGTAGAATATAGAAATATCTAATACATGGAGCCAGAGATATTTTTCTAAGGAGAGTTAAGCAACATAGGTTTACAGTATTTTAAGAACAGAATTAGAGAACTGGAATGTGTTTTTGCTCAAAACAAGAAAATGTGTATAAGATATAACCAATTCACAACCTATTGCGATTAATCTCATTGAAGGCTCATTGGGTTAGGGATACGATGTCTGTTATTGGAAGGTTACAGTACCAGTTCAAATCCCAGGATTGGCAAAGCGATTTCGCTGTTGGACCTTTGAGGGAGGCCCTTAATTCTCAATTGTTTCAGAGACTAACTCAAAGTGTCATGTTGGATAAAACATCTGTTTAAATAAAATGCAAATGATTTATAGAACAAATTAAAAACTACATAAATGTAGCTGGAAGAAATTTCTGTAAATTCTTTTTTGGCTTTAGGGGAAGTGTTTCCTGATTCGGTCCTCAGGGATCCACAGACAGCTCATGATTTTGCTCTCACTCAGGTCCGGGAGCAAAAATGTGAACTGTCTGGTAGGGAGCTCGGGGGGACCAGCTGTGGGTCCCTCAGGACTGGATTTGGAAACACTGCTTAAGGACATATATGAATTTGTTCATATACAGGCAACTGACTGAACCAGTTGTATAGGAAGAAATGGAGCAGGTTGAGGATTCACATGTGGAACACTGCTGACCATGGGAAGCAGGGATCTGGGAAGGAAAATGAGCAAATCGGAACCAGGAGATGGCAAACTGAAGACAGGATTCCAACAGAGTTGGAGTAAAAAAGTAGGACCTGAAATCTGACACAGGCTATATAATTTAGTCCCATTATACAGCCACAGAACCAGGTTTTTTCGAGCCACTTGTATGTCTACAATGTGTCCTTTTTTAATGGGGATTATTTTGAAGTGAATACCGACGAATATTACATTGTTTTAGTAACACCGGTAATATTTATTCCAGTAATCACATAGGTGCAGTATTGCAATAACATTATTCCTGTTTTTATTACTGGTATTTGATAATACTTAAGGCCTGGTGATTTTGGACATCCTTCTATAGACTATTGTAATCATGTTACTGCAAACTGTCAGTCGGATGTCACCATCCTTATCATTTCTGATGATTACATAGCTGTACTTGGTATCACAATGAGATTATGGCCTGGAGCTGAACTGCACTTGTGTCATTCTGAGCCAGCTGATGGAAAATAGTGCATTTATAAAATCTCAGAATGCTCACATGTGCGACAGTGGCTAAAGAATAAACCTGGAGATTCATGTTGCCTCGTTTTAACTTGGCACCCAAATGTTTTCGAGCTGTATCAGTGAATACCAATTTTTACACAAAGCTGTAACACATGAACAAAAGAGTTACACTAATTGTTACACAGAGCACTACAGTCAAGCATGATATGGCTGTTTGGTGACAGGGATTTTTAATTGCGTGATAATATACAATACATCTTTGCAACAACTTCATCACTGTGATAGAAGATTGTCATGAGTTTGAGAACACGCAGAGAGAACACACAGAGCAAAGATATTAAAGTACAAAAAAAATCATACAGCAAATAGTCCTCAGGAATCCATTTTTGAGAGCAATACAGTACAAGTAACAGATCTTTAAAAAAAAAATTGTCACCTCTGATGACAGGTCTTCATTACAGTGAAAATACAAATTTTGTAAATTTCCTAAGCACTCCCATCTCATATATTTCATAAAAATACTGTTGATTAAATATACCTATATCTGTTATCCACACAAGCATCAAATATAAATATATGAACATGTAACACACAACCTTCAAGCTAAATCCTGAATTAAAAAAATCATTTACAATAGCGAGTAAATTTTATCCTCAGCTTTTAAGCATGAAATGATTTGAGCGTCCTTACATAGACATGGTCTATGATGTCTAAAGTAGATAAATATGTAAAAAAAAACAGAGCCAAACTAGTTCACGGTCAGGAAAAACACCTAATCCCTGAGGGAATGTATGTAAGAAGTTTCATTTCTTAATTTATTTACAACTATTTGCAGCCATAACAAAAATATTTAGTCACATGTTTCTGTTAAATCAACACACTTCTGTTCAGCATGCCAAACTGTTGGTGTGCCACATACTTTGGCTATGGCTGAGTTATAAAATCAGGGCTAGTATTAGTTTGTATGGTAGTTTCAACTATTGGTGATCTAATGCGTATATGATATTAACAAAGCATTATTTTAATCTTATTTACCTAAATTCATCAATGCATGACAATGGAGGAAATAAGAGGTCAATACCAAAATACTGTAAATGTCTACAGAAATTTTGCACTATAATTTATGTAAATGTTTAACCCATTATATGTCACTCAGAGAAAATGCTTCAGAACACGCAAATGTTGCTCATCCTCAAATTAGACAGACATTAGATTTCCTAATATTTGGAGATACAATAGCTCTCTCACACAGGGTTTGCATGCATATTGTTTCAATGCTTCAGCCTGCAGTAGAGCCCCAAAGAATACCTTTTTTGAAGAGATCACAGTATGGCACATAAGCACCACACACAAAACCACCATTTTGAAATATCTCAATGTGACTATTTTAGACAATCTACATAACAGGTCAAACATAAACTACATACAGGCAGACAAAGACTACAAATATGGTGCCAAATTTGACCTGAAATTAGAATTTCACATTTCACAAATTAAACACAGAAATGCTATACTTTCTGTGATGTTTTCAAAATGAAATGTGACAGTAATGTATACAAAGGTAGCAATCTTTCATATAAAATACAGATGTACCTTGAAAGGTAACAATGATTTTCAGCAGTTCTAAAATGATCTAACAATTAGCATTTCTCCCTTCCTACTATTTGCAGTTCACAATTACTCTGTGTCCACAGTTGTTTTACTTGTTGATGCTGTTGAGCTACATAAGGAAATAACTGAGAAGCCAGTGAATTGCTGCAAAGCTTTCTCTGCTGGCAAAAGTTTTGGCAGTTTATTTAAATATGATGTAAGCCACTAATGGATGCCTTTTACTGATAGAATGTTTAGTCAGGATTTAATTCAGTACTACAAGACTGATATTAAGGATAAGTAAACCTGGCAGATTACAAAACATCATCTACAAATGCAATACAACTGACTGCCCCTTTTAAAATTAGTTGCCAATTTTTCTTCATAATGAGTAGCACAGGACATTGGGTAATTATACAAAAAATAATAGCTTTGGTGGTTTTTTGGCACTCAAAAGAACTTACAGTAAATGGGGAGGCAGAGCGACCTTATCAGCAAAGTCTTGGAATTACACATTTTATCAGTCGACGCCCCAGTAGTGACTCAAGGATACTGCCTAGATTCAGGTGAGCAGATTATCTGATTTCAAGATGGTCTCGCTGTCATTACAGCCTTTTCCATTGAAGTGCTCTGTGTGACCATCGATGCTGTAGCAGCCCTGGACTTCTGTGATGGACGAGGCCGTGTATGACGCTGACCTCAGCGTGTCCGAGTGGGTAAATCCACTGCCAAACTGTATGCGATACTGAATCCAGTATCTCCTTAAAACCCCCTGCACCTGATGGGGACGGGGGGGTAGAGGGGTGAGTCACTTTGCAGGACGCTACGTCATTTTGCTACTTGGCAGTAAAACTGATCCGTGTATTAGAATAGTATGTTTTTATGGTTATTCAGCAGAATGAATCACAAAATCAAAGCATAAGCTTTCAAACCTTACCTCTCCATTGAAAAAGCAGAAAATTGTGGCCACCAGCAGCCCCTAAGATAAAATGTAAGTGCATCAGTACTTGCCATCAGCAAACAGACTTTTTGACTTAATAATCGTAATTACTTAGAGCATTAGAATGTTTCATTTAATTTGCAACACTATTCTACATCATGGCTGCACTGTAGTGCAGAGCTAACAGTGCTGATTCAGCTCAGTTCCTGAAAAAGAAATTTAAAAGCACATCTAGGATTTCACCACTCAACACTGTCTCGCTATAGCCTGCATTCAGCTACAAACCTTGAAATAGACAACGTGTGAAATGGCCAGCTGTGCTATGATGCATGAACCTCAGACAAAGGTCATACTTGTTCAAGCAACATAAACAGAAACCCACATTTAAATATCCAGGTTTTGAGGGAAAAAATTCTTCATCTGAATTTTTAAACTCTCCACACCTTTGTCTTTTGTCATTCACTGTCAGAAAAAATAAATTGTACCTTTGAGAGTACTGTTATTTTTCACTGGAGCTATACCATCAAGGGTCTGCCAATCATACCCTAGCTGTAAGTAAATGTACCTTTTAGTCTATCTTTAGGTACAGAAATGGACTCTTATGGATGTTTATACCATTGATTTTTTACATTTGTATCTTGTGGAACAAAATTGTACGAGGGCTGAATCCTTTTTTCCTGATAAGGAAAAACAGTTCATTATATTTTACATATCATACTCTAGTACTATTCAAGTAGCATGCATTAACGACCGATGTCTACAAAAAAGAAAAAAAAAGCTAGCTACTCTTACCTGATAGTGCATTAGGATATGCATAACATATTCATAGACTTCTGAGGCAACCCGACCCTCAGGTTTGTAAGGCAGGAGGATATATTGTATCCCCAGAAGGGGGACCAGAATCAGAGTGGCTCGGACTGCCTTCATGTACAAGCTGGACTCTGCCTGGTGAGTCACCTTCAGCTTGGTGATTAGGACACGCACAATATTCAGCAGGAAAAACAGGTTGACCTGTGAGAAGAAGGTCAAAGTTTAAAAAACGGCCTCATCAGTCATGGAACGCAAGATATAAAATCCATTCCGATAATTTTGTGGGGAAATTACTACATGAAAGTTTCAAGAAAATGTCTTTCAAAAACCAACTATTCATTCCTTAAGGTCTCACACAAAATGATTTTATCGCAATAACAGATTTGACAAAGGTCCAGATTGAATTAAGATGCAGACCCACCCATGTAATCATACACTGCAAGAACAAGGCTAATAGGTGGAACTCTCTGAAGTGAGATCAAAACATTAGATCAGCCTTGAAAACGATAAAAATTATAAAAAGGGTCTTGTGGGATGTGATTTGGGGGCACGTCAGGAAGTTTGATTCAGTTCCACTCCAGGTGAACTTCAGTTATCCGTTTACAATGCTCATGAGTCACACACATACAACAGTGCAAACACTAAGAAAGTGAGGACCTGACATTTTTAGCAAACTTATGATAGGCTTACCACTAAAGCAGCACAGATGGGGCCATGGATGATATACAGCAAAGAGGTATTAGAACTGATCCAACAACTGCAAATAAATAAGAAAATCATCATCGTTCATGACAAATACAGAGTTTTTTCCCAAAATAGATGGAGTGTCGATTCATTCTAATACAAGTCATATCCCCACTCAGCTCCTACTGAAAAGACTGTTTGAGTCTTATTTGAACTAATCCGTGAAACATTTTCTAAAACTTCTCTGTTGTAAGAACAGATACAAGCATTGTAGAGCAGGTACTTCTCTGATGTTTCATGTCAAACTACGCAGGTCTTTTGCTCCTCTTTAGCATTGTCGCCTGACTTTTATTATTGTTTATTTCTGTTATTTTAACCCAGTATGTCAGTAAGTGACACCATTGTTTTACTCTTTGTTAAGCGCTTTGGGGAAACTATGGAAATGCTGCTAAACATAAATAAACTGCGTGTTCCTTAATACAATAGAACGGGAATATTCATATTTGTTTGAATAAACACAAGACTAATGTGATAAACGCATTTAATAGCTACAGAATGAGGGGGAAAAAACATACTTGTCATTGTAGTAATAACTTCGGGCTATCGCATGTATGGTGGCTGGAATCAGAGGAAATCCTGAAAATAAGCACAAGCTCATTAGGACATTACGACATGGAAAAAAGACAAGAACTCAAAAAGAAAAACAAACAGCTATCCTACCCCAGCCAAGAAGATAGTACCACATTAAGTGCTGTTTCTCGGCAAACACTGCCACCACGATGAGGGTGTGCAGGTAGATTCCTTCACAGAGCATCCAGAAGTAGTTACAGCCAAAGAGATATAGATGGATGAACTGCGACACTTTGCAGCTGGTCTAAATAAACAAACGGAAACAAACGGATGTCTTTTCAATATGTAAAATATAAATGTATTGCACATTTATACAGCTTGATTTAGAAATTTTATTTCGGTAGAGTGCGCCATCTCGTCATACCCACTGTAATAAATAAACACTGAGTCTTACGGGGTTCTGCTGTACCAGCTCCTGATTGTTGGCCACGACGGTCAGTGAAATTATAGTAATAACAGAGTTCAAAACAAAGGAGAAAAAAAGGTTTTTGTGCAGCGTTATCCTTTGGCAACTTAAACTCCTAACAGGAAAGAAAAAACAAAATGGGTAACATTAGTGCTAGTATTTTTTTAATTTGACATCAAAGAAAAAATAAATAGATAAATAAATTAAATCAAGCACCATACTGCAAAAAGTTCAGTTAATCCAAAAATATATTTTTCACTTACTTGAAATGAAAAAATATTGCCAGCGAAATGAAGAGTGACGTCAGTGACAACCCATGACCGATTAGGGCTAAGTATAACAAATTCATGGCCGTCTACAGGAGGGAGAAATGAAAAAAAGGAATACTCCACCATAGTAAACATGCACATTTTATTTGCCATAGCAACAAAGTATCAAGGAGCTTCACTCAGATTAGTCTGTTGGTTAGACTTCACTGCAAGGTTCTTTTTTTACCTACCATTCTTCGTTCATCTGTATGCTCGATACAGCTGGTGTAGTTAGTCCACGTCCTGTTGCTCTCAGGATGCAAAAACCAATGTCCGTTGATATTGCAAATCTTTGTCGCTTTTTCTGTTCGCAAAACACACAGGAATCAGAAGTATTAATTGTATGTCATATCTGGATACAAACTTTCCCAATATAAATCTTACGTAATTTTTCACCAGCTTTCTTTGCGTTAATTTAAACCGTAAAATGAAAATATAGTAAATTCAAGCATCAATGCATTCAAAATGCAGCTAGACCAAAATGGACGGATGGATGATAATTTCGGTTACAGTACCAGCGGTGGTTACTACCAACTAAGCAACTGGCAGTTAACTGTTTGGCAGCAGACCAAAAAATAAATCAATAAGTACATTCAAATGTTCTTTGAAAATGAAAGACACCATTAAATTACTTTTCTCTCATACCCATCTGTGAAAGAACTTTTTTTTTATTTCTTTGAAACATTTAAGCTAGCTTAAAGACAATGCTTGGGAAAGTTTTTAATTAAAAGTTTTAAGAACAAACAATAATCAAAAAAGAAACTAGCAATTAGCCTTTTACTGGGGAACATGCTGAACAAGATGTCCACACTTACCTGAGGGATCAAAGTCATGGAAGTAGTCCGGGCAGTGCTGCTCGGCCGTGAGCCCAGCCCGTGTGTCCTCCCAGCACAGCCAGCCATCCCAGGTCCGGCTGCAGACGGGATCTGTAGGAAATCATGGCACATTGGGTGGGTAAGCCGTTTGGTTGAGCTTGGGTGATGAATAAAAAAGGAAAATGAAATCTCTACTGCCTTTGGCCACATCTGGTCCACATTCCGTAACGTAAGTTACTCTTTGGAAGAGTCATTGTCCAACATAGCAACCTCAAGTTGATTTCAAGTGAAAACCACTCACATCTGTGGTTAATTCATCAATCAATCTGTTTACACTCACTGTGGTTAAAGCTTCATTACACAATTTTGGAATCCCTCCCTTCTCCCTTTGAGTTCACCCTTGCTGACTCTCTAGCATGTCCTTCAAGTCAAGTGCCCCAGTCCTTACAGTACAAGAATACTCAGAAAATACTCAGAGTACATTTAAGACAGAGAAGACCTGGCACAGTGTGTATGCAGTTTGAGGCATATGTATTTGTTAGTGTCTGTGTTCTATGCAATGAAATTATTTTATTATGTTTTATATAAAAGTCATAATTTCAGTTCTGTCCTGCGGTCACGGTGGCTTTTGTGATATTTCAGCCTCTTTGCCTAGCACTGCTGCCCTCAATATTGTATTTCACAGTAATATGTTGTAAGAATATTAGTGTAAAAATCTGCATACACACAACTAGAAATGTATTGAGATTTATACTATAGCTATTGCCATTCTCATTGTTATTTTGATCGTATGTTCACTGTTTAAAGCACTACAGCAGTTAATATGTGTGTGTGTGTGTGTGTGTGTGTGTGTGCGTGTGCTACATCGTGTGTTACATCGTGGGGACCGATACTGTGATAAAAACCCCTGACCTTGTTAGGAGATTTTTTTTCGGTCTTAACAAGAGGAAATTCAATCTGTGAATGCAATCAAAAAACTAAAAATGGCAAAAGCTTTGTGTTTTGTTTGGTTACTGTTGGTTAAGGTTGTCATAGGTTAAGGTTATGCCCATAGAAATTAATGGAGAGTGCCCACACAAATATAGATACCTAATCTGTGTGTGTGTATATATAAATATATATGTCTCTAAATAGGCCTTTACGTATGCATCAGTGGCCCTTGCAATGGACTGGAAACCTGTCTAGGGTGCCCCTGCTTTCAGCACCATGCTTCTTTGGATGGGATCCAGACTCACCCTTGCTCTGTAACAGATATGCAGTTATGGAAATATGGAGGGCGAGATAGATACTGTGAAAGTATAAGCTAAAATGTCGTGCGTGTGATCAATGGTGTCCGAGAGAAGATAAGAACAAAGGAAGAACCACCAAAGGCATAGATGTAGCTGTTGATTGGTGCAATAAATGTCTGTGTTCTGCAGAAGCATATGGAAATCAAAGCCATCCTAGCTGGTTTATCTGTAACTCTAGTTATATATATGTTATATATATAACATATAAATGTCTGATAAACATGTTCCTCTGGCTGTTCCCTTTCAGTGGGTATTGAGATGTTACGCATAACGCCATTATTTGCAGCAGTCTGGTCTAGTTCTTTATGTGTCAAACATTATTTCTATGATAATTATAGAATTACATAAGTTTAGTAATAGTCCTTTGCAGTAGGTTTTGCCTTCATCATCAGAAACATTTAAGAGATTCATATTTTATGAACCACTGCTGCATTTTTAAAAAGTGTCAAATATTGTTGACAGTAAGACTAGTTTTTATAGGCAATAAAACTTTCTTGATACTAATTACTACCAGCATTTTTCCAGTATTTTTTTTTTAAATCCACTCAACATTCAGATGTTAATCACACGCACTTTACCTTTTCTGCTGTGATTAGAATCCTTCATGATTTTCTGATAGCATTCAAACTGGGCCGTAACGATCTTGTTCCTGGTGACTCCTGGGTCGTGGAACATATTTTCCGGGGGATCGGTCTGGTTCTCCTCCAGACTAGCCACTGCAAAGACCTATTTCGGAGAAAAAATAGAAGTGAGGGGGTGATGCAGCTAATACTCGAAGGCAAATGGCATAGCCTTTTTTGAGTAAAATAATGTTAAAGTTAATGCTTTTAACAAAACCACAGTGATTGACATCAAATATAAATTAGTAATCACTTTAATAGTCATAGTTAAAATGAATTTTCGATATCTGATGCCCCATAAATGTTATAACTAGGAATAATCCATTGCTATTTACATCAGGTTAGAAATGAGAAAGTGGCTTTTACCTTGAAAACAGTACAGAACAATAGAGGAAAGGTTATCCAATGTCCATTCATGTCAAAAGCCTGCTATGTTGATCTGTGAATAGAAACAATATTACACTTAATATACACATCTCCTATACTAAATAAATGCAAAATGTTCACACAGTACTACATTTTTTACTCGAAGCGGCAGGTATTTTAGGAACTGTAGCGACCTGGATTGATAACTGGTTAACAGATAGGAAGCAGCGAGTAG
>JAODKN010000037.1:7774885-7792573 GCA_026774425.1 Petrocephalus zakoni
CTTTGTGTTGGGCTGGTGAATGAGTGAACGAATTGAGTAGATTCACAATATTTTTAGGGACTTGAATTTAAATGGCTTATATACCAACCTAGCTGTACTGAAACAGCGAGAAGAGTGGTAAAAAGTAACATTTGGTGAAAACACTGAGACAGAAACACTTGCCCTGGGGGGGGGGTATAGGGTAGCAAGTCCCCCACCATAAATTCTCACTGGTAAACCATATCAATTGGCACATATGAAACGGATTCGTGCAAACAAATAAATATCCACCAAAAACGCTTAAAATATAGTCTTGTTAAAAGGCATCCAAATTATTTAACTTATGACTATTTAGTCTAAGCCTGAATAGAACCCAGACTGACTGTTTCCTAAAGGAATTATTTTTTCCCAGTGTTGTTGAAGGTAGATATGGTCCTGTGATGCACAAGCAATTTTAAATTTATATTGTGAAAAAGGATTATCAGGTCCCGCCTTGTCTTACAAACCAGCTGAAATAGGAAGAAGGCGTGTCACCTGGCAAGGGTGCACCCCAGGCATGTCTGTCGTCCAGCCTGGGATACGCTCACCAGAATAAGTAGAAGGAACATGGATGGATAGATGATATACTGTAATGCCAGGTCATGTTTACAACAAAAATCTATCTTGTTACCTCTCTCAGATGAAAGAACACATTTTCTTTAAAATTTATTTGAATCTATTCAAACTTAAACATGGTGAAGACAATTTAACCTGTTTCTGGAAAAAAACAGCTTTTTTCTTAAAAAAATACTTTGAAGTTCACTTCAATGGAAATGGAAAATGGGTAATTATTTATAAAACCATGGGAGCAATTTTGTTTGGAGCCACGGTGCAGAAGGTATCGTCGCCACTCTGCCTTTCACATGTCCCAATGAGCTTCCTGTTACAAAATGTGTCTCCCTCATTGAGCTGCATCTGTTGAGTCTTGTTTTCAGCACCTGCTCATTTGCTGGCATTTTTCAAGGGGCTGTCAGTGAGGCTCTGTTTTATATTCCTGATTATAAGACTTGCCCTGGGTCAGTGAAAAGAACAATGCGAAAGAAGTTTAAAGGTTACTATGCTTATTACAAAATTAGCAGAACTATGGATGGATATAACCGTATAGAAGGGGCATTTTAAACAGGCATGTTTTGCAGTTTTGACACAGAACACATACAAACGTCATGCAGATGGTCAAAATGACTACTGTGAATGGTAATTATGCCCATTAGAATTTTATTATATTGTCTGAGGGGTGGCACCTCCAGGTGGTCCAGTTTCCCCCGCACTCCAAAAACATGCTGGGGTAATTTGGGCTTAGAAAATTGTGTGTGTGTGGATGAGTGTATCCTGCGATGGGTTGATGCCCCATCCTGGGTTGTTCCCCCCCTTGTACCCATAGGAATGGATGGATAAATTGTCCTATTGGGCTAGCTGCAGAAGACGCCTTATGTAATTTGACATTAGGCTGAATAATTATCTCAACCTTTACAAGTTATATGACACAAGAGTTAAAATTCTATTTATTTTTGCTGTTTGAGTTGAAAATAGCAAGTTCCTCTTCCTTACTAGTTATCATAATTTCCCCCCGTATTCTAGCAGGATTATTATTTTCTTCATTTGCGTTGTTCATTTGAAGTATTGAAAAATTGTAGATGGCAATGCTTAATGGAGGAACTAAATAATTACAGGCAGGCATTAGAAGAGACATACACTGCCACACAAATAAGTAAATGAATACTGTTTGTGCTGTGACTCTTTTTCTGATCATTTCAACATCAAATAATTTTCTAAAGAATCAAATTATTCCACCCTAAAAGACTATCATGTCATTATTCATAATGTGTGATGAAACTGACAGGCTCTGTAACATGATTTTCTGCTCTTTGATTTACATCTGTAGACTGGTTACCAGACGTCTTTTTCATTCACATCTGCCATTCATATTGCAATGGTCATCCTGCCATAAAATAACACATATTTTGTCCCACCTGAAATATTTTGGACACAAATGCCCAAAATGTCTTGGTATGCTGACACATTAACTTTAAGGCCTAACTCAACCACTGAAAAACAACCCCATACCATTATACCTCTTCCATCAAACTTTTGGACTGCTAGACTGAGAAGCATGATTCATCACTCCAAAGAACACGCTTCCACTGCACCAGAATCCAGTGGCAGCGTGCTTTACGCCATTCCATCCAACGCTTTACGCAGCACTTGCGTGTAGCTGCTCAGCCATAGAAGCCGATTCCTTGAAGCTCTTGGTGCACAGTTTCTGTGTTGGGGTTAGCGCCTGAGGAAGTTTGGAACTCTGCAGTTATTGAATCAAGAGAGCGTTGATATGCTCTATGTGCCTCAGCACACGGTGGCCTCATTCAGTTCCTATACGTACTCTGCCACTTTGTGGCTGAGTTTCTGTTGTTCATAAATGCTTCCATTTTGTAATAAAATCACTGACAGTTTACTGTAGAGTATCCTAGCAGGGAAGAAACTTCTTGAACTGCTTGTCGCAAAAGTGGCATCCTATGACAGTACTGCACTCGAACTCACTGAGCTCTTTGCTTTCAGAAATGCGTGGCAGGGTGCTTCATTTTATACACCTGTAGCAATAGGTCAGAATGAAACACCTGAATTCAATAATTAAAAGGTGTGTCCCAATACTTTTGTCCATAGAGAGTACAATGATGCGATTTAGACCCTATGTTTTTTTTCTTTCTTTTTTAAGAAAATAAGGCGTCACGAATTTCTATTCCATCATTTTTTCTAGTGCCATGTTTTATTTAGAAGTGTGTGTGCTGGGTCGTAATCACACAGATGCTTTTAAATCAAAGGGAACAGTTGATTGCATTCTATTCTCCATGTGCCAGCCTAGGGGAGAACTCTGGCCGAGTCTTTGATCAATGCATAGTTGAGGCTAAATTGCTCCTTTTCTTCTTCATCCAGCTTGAAAGAACACGTAAGGAACATAACTGCTTTGCAGACAGTTCGTTTTAAAAAGATTACTTAACTGTTAGCGAAAAGATTATGAAAAACAGGAGAGGAGTAAAACCCAATGCTGGTAGTTGATTCAGCAATATTACAAATGTGTTATTTTCATGGAAAAAAATAATTCCTCCATCCATCAGTCCATCTTCCAACTTCATCCAGCACCGAGTCATGCTGATGGAAAGCTATGCTCTTATGATATATTATACCATCATTTTTTGTTTGGACATGATTTATTTGTTGTCCTTTACGGGGTGCTTCTATAACATTTAGACGAGGAAGTTTGCATCAATTCAATTATCTGGTTTTTAAGTGTATATAAAATATGGAGAGCTACGGTTGTTATGAAATAATAAAATGAGACAATTGTTAACGCATCATAATTTGACCCAATGCATCACCAGTTCATCCTTGCAATTATACTGTTTCTTTCACATGGTGCACCAAGTCTGGGCAAATACATTCAAAGCCTTCAGTCTTAAGCAACAGTGTAAAACAATAATAATGAAAAGCCATACCAGCACTTTGGCCAATATAGTGCATCTTGTTATGTGGATCCACATCTTAACCTCAACTCAAAAACTGAAAAGGCAGTTTCTCTCTCCTGGGTTAAATTGATGGGTTCCTCTCTGTCTCTCATTGCTCTGCAGTGACATCTACTGTTGACTGGACAGCTACAAGGCAATGGGTGGATGTGAGTTATCAGCATTCTCCTGTAGTCAAAGATTAAATTAAATGAAGTTTAAAATCTGAATGTGCCAAATAGTGTAAAAGTGCTAGAAACAGCTGTCCAGAGGTTTTGCTGCAGGAAGCTTTCTCAGATATCTCCATTATTCCCCATGTGAGCATTGCAATCCTCCTGTAGGTCCACAGAGTCTTCGTGGGTGACCTAGCCACCATGCACTCATTAGTGACAGAACCTCCAAGCCTGGCCCCTGGGATGGGTCCCAGTAACCTGATTTTGAGCAGGGTACTCTGCCTTTTTTGGTACATTCTGTGAGGGTCTGTTGGATCTTAGTTTGCCTAGTTTGGCTTCTCCCCAATAATTTGTTCGCCAAGAGAGGTTCTACAGTACCGCAAGAAACTTCAGATACAGTCCTCAAATATATCTCCAAATTAATTGTTTTATTGTTTCTATATACATGTTATTACGGTTGAGTACTTTTACAACAATTATTAATGTTCTTATTCTTGCAATCGAGCGTCTGTTCACTTATATTGCCATGTACCTATCTAATTTCCCAGAGGCAAGCAAAACTACTCCTTCATACCCAGAATGTGCTGTGGAAAGTTTCTAATGTAATTAGTGGTGCAGGCAGTTACAAGATGTTCTACGCTCAGTTTAAAGCACCCCATGGACGTGGGTTTGTTTTCTTCATGGCCTCAAGCTTGTGAAATACAATATAATATGAGGACCATAGTAGAGTCTACATTTTAGCCACCCTAGCAGACAAAACCACTTCACACACACGCAGGATGGGGGCTGCCGTCGAACGCCCAACACTGGATGTGTGAGACTACAGTGCATGGAGGTAAGAGAAGCAGAAAGTCAAGTTTTTCTATGCAAATGTGAGAACCTTCTGGGGTATCAGTGTCATATAATAACTTGCATGGTATTGATTTCCAATACCTGCAACAGACCTTTAGATTTATTATTCCCAAGCAGAACATAAATCTTTTTTTTGGTTGGCTCATGGACAGTTAGTGATATATAAGCAGTCCAAGGCAAGGCACGTCCAGCACAGTGACAGAGCTGTAGCCTTTTATACACTCAGCGGTTAGTATTATACTTAAAAATATCACCTGTATTATTATTATTGTTGTTGTTGTTGTTGTTGGTGGTGGTGGTGGAGGTTAGGGTAGTGGTGACATTGTTAGCAGTAGTACTAGTAACACTAAATGTAAAAGCAAAATAGAATATGAATAGAATAAATACCAATTAATAATTCAAATATTAAAAATCACATGTAAAAATGCAAGTTAACCTTTAGACACAAATGAATAAATACCATGGATATAATTTGTAACAAGTCGAATTTAAACAAAATGTTTGTGATTTAGGGTGTCATAAGCCATTCTCATTTACATTCATTTACAGTAGCATGTGCTTTTATACAAAGCAAATTATAAGCGAGGATCAGGGTCAGCATTTTGGTCTAAGGGCCAAGCTCAAGGGTCCGACAGTGACATCACTTTGTCAGCCAGGGGATTTCAAACAGTGACCTTCCAATCACAGCACAGAGTGCTGACTTACAGAGCCGTACATTACCCCATTCCCAGGTTAAATAAAACAAGAACAGAGAAAACACTTGCAAGAACAATTACGCAATACTGACTTGCATAATGCTGAATGTGTCTTCCTCTGAAATTTCTTAAAATTCACTGTCTGTATGTGAGCATGAAAAGGATCATGAATTGATCCTGACCAGGATGTGGTTACAAATTCAATAAGTGGATGAATGATTTTACAGATTCACAAACTACTTGTATCCAGAGGTGTCAATTTCAGGTCCATTTCAACCAATCAGTTGTGCATAAAGAGTCATAGTCACAGAGTGCTCAGCTAGTTGGTTGAAATAAAATCCTGGAATGGATTTTTACTTTCTGGACCTGAAATTGACACCTCTGCTTGTATCCAATGCCAAGATACCAACCGGGAGTACAGAGCACAAAACCGGGACTCCTCAGTAATAAAAAAATGTAATCTAACACATGTAATACATGAAATATGAGAAAATTAATGAGTAATCTTTCACCTCATCAAAATCTGATGATTGCTCTCAATGGTTGTATATTGACCTTTTAAAGACCCAGGTGTACCCTATGGTGCCATGCTCCATACACACTGTTAAACAAATCTAGGTGAGGTTTCATTAACACCAGCAGGAAGTGGAACGTCACCCATGGCCTGTCCAATCCCCAGATCATCAAGGAAGTACATCTCCACTTCACAGGTTTTTCTCTATGAAGAATGGGCCAATATTCCACTACACACAGTTTATAGCTTGTACATCAGCATTCTAAGAAGAAGTGAAACTGATCTGAAGGTAAAGAATATTCCCTCGGCATATCAGGTATTTGGTATTAGTATATATTCTAAGGGTTTCCATTACTTGGTCCACACTTATAACTGGTTTCTTATACTTGCAGTGTATGGTCATTCACAAAATATTGTGACTATATGGATGCTGGATTTATAATTCCCTGTTAATTTTCTTTGTAATAAACTAGTCTGAGAGATTACTTACTACACCCTTATTCTAATACACTCATGTACTGTAACTTTGCTGTTGGCCTGAGCTAAAGTCCTATCCGGTCATGTGTAAAATCTGAAATTGCACTTAAAAAAATTGAACTTCAAACTAATCTTACAGAAGCTGTATCACTTGCAGTAGGGGGTGCTATGCATTACAGATCTGAAATCTAAAGGGTCCCATTTAAACACTCTTCTTTTAGCTAATTTTAAACACGATTTTCCATTTCATGCTTCAGCACATGTAATAATAAAGAAACAGAAACCATTCCAAAGGATGGATATAATACAAATATTCAATATATAGTACACACAATCCCTACATTTAATTTCACTTTTTTACCATTTTGTGTTAGGAGCCTTTTAATCCTTGAGGGAATAATAGTTATTACATTTTTGGTAAAAAAAAATAATAATACTTCCAGTTTTTCACATTTTTCATTTAGTTAAAAATGTGATGATTAATTTCTGTAGCAAATTAGGGCAATAGTGGTTCCCGATGTTAACCCATCTTAACATGCATTACTCATTTGATTGGGTTTGGATGTATATGAATGTACATATATGTATGGACCTATCTTGGCTGAGAGATAACTCATAAATAAAGTCAATCTTATCATAAAATCTCCATCCGGTGAAAAAAGTTCCATAATTTTATTTCCGTATCTGGATCAGTTGTCTCTATGAAGATGAACAGACAACTTTCCACCGTTTAGCATAAATTGAATTCACCATTTTATGCCGAATACACATGCGGAATGTTTTATCATTTTTATTGTTACCAATGAGAACAAAATACTGTGCAATGCAGTCATCTTGAAAAGAATTATTTCTGAATATGGTTTCATCAAATTATTACAAGTTGAAATTTTATGGGTTTGTAATCTCATTACCTGGAAGTATCCCACCACTATCAAAAGCTCAGGGGCATTCCTTAGCAGCACATTCCTGGCTCTGGCCTGTTGACAGGGAAGATTGATGTCCCTGCTGAGAGGATGGACCATTTAGCTGATTAGAAATATACTGCACACACTTAGACAGTGGGCACAACTATTAGTCATTAGTTTACAAAAAAGGCAAACTGTTTTCTGGGGGAAAATGCACCAGGGTTAAATATTAAGCATGTTATCTAGATTAACCAACATGTCATTTTACAGGTCAATCAAAACACTAATTTACAGATATTTGCAGCATTTGCATCACATTTGAGTATCCAATACCACAATTAATATTAACTAAATGCAAATGCTATGCTGAAAAAGACTGAAAAGCCTAGTCTTAGCTGGACTGTGACAATAAATGTCATTTCAGGGTTATGTTGCCATTACTCATGTTAATGTAGAAAAATGACTTATTAAGTGGAAGGAAATCAATAAGCATGCATAATACTTAGCTTAATCTAGTATGCTGAAAAAAGATGTATTATTCATTTAAGGTTACAAAAAAATTAAACACAGCTGCAAAGTTGAAGTTACTCGATCTGACTAAATACCGTGTCTCGTGAGGACATACAGTAAAGGTGGAGGAAGGTAATGCCTGTGATAAAGTGGAAGAGTTTTGTTTAAGATTTTGTAAGTGCTGGCCTTTGTCAAGCACAGAAGAGCCTTCCGCGCCGGGGCTTTCAGCCTATACCCCATCCTGGAAGTGTCACTGCAAACCAGGCCAAGTGAACCTTCCCATTTATTTCTCAAACCAACCCCCCCGGGATCACACTGGCGGCTTTCCCTCCTGCAGTTGGCTTTGTCAAAAAACCAATGATGCAGCAGTTTGGGGGGGGTGGGAGCAGTGCTGAAATGCACAATAGACTGTGGGGATACTTCTTTTGAAAGCGACTTGCACTTTTGAGCTGCGCACAACATAATTATATGCATTGAGACCATCTGAACAACTCCTTTGATTATTTTAAGTGTATTTGTAACTACAAGTATATATGATGGAGTGCTGTAGGCTTAGGGGTGACTATCAGAGTTCATTGTACTACTGTATTATTCAAGACCCTTAGCCTATGCAGTTAACTTTAAATGTTTATGAGATTTTAATGGGACCATTTTATATCATGCCATTAGTTAATGCACATTTAAAATATCAATCTATACATACAGTTTCTCACATCCTTTCCTATGTCCTTGAGGTCTGGCAGTGAGCATAAGAATTTTGCAGTAGCTATTAATTGAACATCATGGTAACACTTTACTTGAGGGGGCACAAGTACTTAGTAGTACTTCAGTTACTAATGAAGTACAAATCATGAACAAATATAGTAGCTACTTGGCATAAAAGATGCATCACAATTTATTAATGATGAACTAACATATGATCAGTATTTCACTTGTGTTATTCATTACTTGTTTCTTTAGTAGTTCCTTGGTACTTTCTTCAGTATTTCACAAAGATTTGTAGAATTAACCAATATATAGTAACAAATATAGTAACTGCCTGGGGTAAAAGATACACCATGATTCAATAATGATGAACAAACATGAGATCAGTACTTTACATGTGTTATTCATGACTTGTTCCTTCAGTGGTTCCTTCGGTAGTTCACAAAGCATTACAGAATTAACAGATACAGTAACAAATATAGTAACTGCGTAAGATAACAGATGTGTCACGATTTGTTAATAATGAACAAAAATTTGATCAGTAAGTAACTCAGACATAATTTTTGTTTAATTAATACAAAAGAAAAAAGCATAATGAGACATTATTTGTGCTCCTTCAAGTAAAGTGTTACTAAACACTACTTATTATAAGAAAAAAAAATCACAGCCCTCATTATCACTCATATGTAATAGTAGTGCATTTTCAGAAGGCTTCCTCAGAGTATTTCCCGCGCTGCTTAACTGTGTCAGGATTAAGCAATTGGATCATTGCTGCAAATAATCTGCATCTTACATGTATCATTGGTAGATTACCTTTTTTTAACTTTTGACAGATATTACTAGCACAAAATTTGTTATTTTGCACACACAAAAAAAATTATGATTGGGGAAAGGTATTACAGAAAGAAAAATGTGTAACTGGCACACAGCATCTTTAGCATTATGAAAGTGCAGATATTTCCTCGACTTGTAAGGTACATTGAGCTAAGAATAATTTTCATTTCCGCTACGGCTCATGTGCAGTTCAATAAAACACTGTGTGTGACATTTGGTGGTTCACTGTGATCCGTGAACCCATCTTTCCTTATCTCTGAGTTTGATTTTAATCTTTCTCTATATTTTATATCCTGCACCTTCAAGAAGGTAGATGTATATCTTTAAAGCACTTGTACAGTGGCTTTTGTCTTTTAAGAACATTAAAATCAGCTTAAGTAAGTAATAAAACCCTGTTAACCATGAGGGCAGGGTTAAATCTTTGCATGCCAGATGCAGGATATATTGTGCATGCATATAAAAACACATTTCCAGTGCAAGGTATCTTTAACGATTCTTTTCAAAAGCAGTTATTTTTTTTAAATGCTTCAACCATAAAACCATAACAATGAGACTCATAATTCTACTTGCATATGTCACCACTCCAATTCTGTTTTAGTCATGTGAACAGAAAGACAATGCACCTTTCAGATAAAAATGTGCTTAGTGTGCTGTAGCATGCAACCATAAGTGATCATTTTAAAGTGTGTTTCCCCTTGCAGTTAATTACTTAGTGCAGACATGCATGAAATTATAAAGAGACGCTTCTCTAAGCAAACCCCCTGTTCCCTTGTGACCTTATCATGACTTTTAGTTGTGTAGTAGTGAGATCCATATTGAAAGAAAAACAGACAAACTCATACAAGAAAAAACTGGTTTTATGATGCAAATAACAACACACCTGGTCTATTAAACATACCTTGCCTAAATAAATTAAAGAATGGTGACAAACTACCTTAAACTTCCTTGGCCATTGCAATGAGGAGATTCTTTGCTTTGGTGGCCTTGTGATTTCTTACAAGCTTAGTGAACAAGTCTTAGCCAAGCTCAATGTAGTTGCTCTTGCCAACATGGGTCTGTGGCCATTGTTCGGTCTCATGATACGGAACCCCTCAACATCTGCTTTTGGATGGTGAAGCCCATGCATGGTGATAGCTTCCAGGTGATGATCCCAAAGTTGTACATCGAGATTGAAGTTGCCAGGCAGTTTATGACTGATATTCTTTGAGTTAAGCTCAAAGTTGAGGACCACATGCATTCAATAGTACACTCAACCTTGACAATTTTCTCCTTCATCTTAGCATGCTGAATACCATTGCTTTTGTTGACACCCAGGTATATTCCTGGTCCAGTGTTTGGAATGCCTCCTTGTTGTCCACCTTTGAAGACTGCAGCGACATACTTGTCCAAACCAAGCACCATTCTGATGTATTCACTGAATGCTTTGATGGTGGCTAATGCTTATTTGAGCAGATACCAATCCTTAGTGAAGAGCTTACAATAATCCATATAGAACAGATGGCTGATGTCGTATTGCTTGTCGACTGGTTATCCAAGACCCTTCCTATTCGGAATGTTTGTCAGTGGTGTACATGCCTAGCAGAATAGCAGGGCAAACAAAGCCAGCCTGGAAGATTCCTCACTTCATTGCAATCTTGCAGGACCTGACACAATCTCCTTTGTGAAAGATAAACATTTCAGTTGTCCACTCTTTCATTGATGACTCCACATACTAAGCAATTGTTGGACTAACTTGATAGCTTCTCAATACAAGTAGGATGACATTTTGCTGCAGCTGATTGTAGATCCTGTTGGTGACTATGGCTGTGAGAATCTTTGTATGTGGTAGGCAAATAAGTGATCGGCATTTAGTTCTGCTCTGAAGGAAAGTGATCCCTGACATTAACCAGAACTCTTTGACATATTCTTTTGGGGGGTTCTTTGGAATCACCCTTCTGGTGTCCTCAGTTGTGGGTGAATGCATTTCGAAGGTTGCACTAACTGGCTGAAGTTAGTGTATGGTTTTTCATCCAGACATTCGTCATAATCTGCTCAAGCTTGATGTCGGTGAGCTTTTTGCTGTTTATAATCCATCTTCAGGTGTTCGCAAGAGTGTTTGCATTGATTGTCAGAAAGATGTCATGGTTCCAAGCCTGCCAGACAATGTAAATGCTATTGATCACTCCTGATGGCGCTCTCCTTAGTGTAGTACAAGGGTTACATCACATCCTTGCTTGAGCTGATTCCCTGACAGGTGCTTGTGTTGTTGTTGCAATTTCTGATAGGCTAACTAGAGTAGTACACTCAGTCTGGAATCTATCAGAGGCATTGCTTGAGAAAGTCACTGAATTAGTTGTTGACTTTTCAACTCTAGCTTGTTCAGTGATCACTGGAGGAAGAATTGTGAACCTTTCCAAAAGGGATTTTCAGTTTGCATTGTCTCTTGTTTGTTGCTGTCTGGGCATTTATGTGCTCTCCAGTCCAGTACTCCTTAGTTCTCTCATTGTCATTTGTTCATGCTCCAGAATTCATCTTGCCTGCCTAATAAAACCTCCCTGTGAGCGGTTTCACTGCAACACTGCTGCACTGGGGGTTGTGTTTCTGTGGTTGTCATGACAGTACAACTGCTTTATCCTTTTTTTTGTTGTAGCTGCACTTTGCTCTTTGTTTATCCTGGAAACTGTATGCGCCCGCAGTGAATTCCTCAGAAAGAGGTCATTTGGACTGAAGTTGTGTAACTCTTTTGGGACACACTCTCAACGTCACAAAAAATTATTTTAGCATTTTACTTTTTTTTTCCTTACCTTTGATTTGCTGTAGGTCTCTGATCCAAAAACAGGATGTATGTATAACACGCAAGTATGTATAACGACAGAATAATGATTATTAACATTTATTTACATGTATGTCTAACTGTTTAGCAGTTGCTTTTATGCAAAGTAACATAAATGTGACACAGTTATATATCTGACAAGGAGTCAGCTTAGGCACAAGTTCTGTTAGGGTCAGCTTTCAATGAACGGCCAGTGGTAAGTGCAAGTTCACACTGAGCTAGACAAAACATTCAAATCAAAACACCAAGAGAATCTAATGGGAACTAAGCCTACATGCAAAATAAGGAACAAAGCATCCAGCAGGGTAGCTCATTTCACCTTTGAGGAAACACGTCTACCACGAACCTTGGTTTCACATGGTGACATAGATAACGGGATGGAACTTACTCTTTCATTAACAAGGGTGAGAACAAGCAGAGGTGATATGAACTTGACATGAGTACCCATAGGGAGCTAATGTCAAGGAGGCAAGGGGAGGTGGAACAGGAATACATTTCAGCTGATTGAATACTAGATGCACTGCTGCATTATGAATTATCGTAAGTGGCTTCATGGCACATGCTATCAGCCCTGTTAATAACAGTTACAGTCTACACATCGAGATTTCCCAAAATCTGATATATATCAGGCAAACCCACACACATTCAATGTATTCCTATCATTATGGGGGACACTCCATTCATTCCTAGGGGCATAACCCTGATCCCAACTATGACACCCTTAACCCCTACTCAGCCCTAACCTTAACCATAAGTAACCACACAAAATATGAGACTTCTGGCATTTTTTGTTTTTTGATTGCAGACAGATTTTTATAAAATTGAGGTTATCCTTATGGGGACCAAAAAAAATTCCCCACAAGGTAGAAAATAACAGGTTTTTATTACACTGTGGGGACATTGGGTTCCCACAACGTAATAAAAACATGACCACACACACACACTCTCTATTCATTTCTATGGAGACAACTCTAATCCCCTAACATGACAACCTTAACCCCTACCCAGCCCAAACCTTAACCATAAGTAACCAAACAAAATATGAGACTTTTGGCACTTTTAGTTTTTTGATTGCTTTTCACAACATCAAAATAATAAGTTTTTATCACATTGTTGGAGACATTTGGGAGGAACTAGAATGGAGATTGTAAGCCAGACCTGACCTCAGAAATGCTTTTCTGAATGAATGGGCAAAAATCCAAAATCTTGTGGAAGGCCTTCCCAGAAGAGTGGTAGCTGTTGGCAGGCCAACTCCATACTGATGCCTATGGATTTAGAATGGATTATGTGCGTGTGTGCGTTTGAGGGGGGCGGGTATTTCATACATCACATTTGGGGTAAAACCTGAAACATCCTTTCTTTTATGGACATTTTTTCAAGTTCCCATTTAGAGAACCTCAATTTTATAAAAATCTGTGAATGCAATCAATAAAGTAAAAATGCGAAAAGTCTTGTATTTGGGTTGGTTCCTTATGCTGGATATGGGTTAAGGGTGCTTTGATTAGGATCAGAGTTTTTCCTCTACAGATGAAGTGATGGTCCCCATTTAGATAGGTATGTGGGACAGTGCGTTTGTATTTAATTTTAGTTCCCTTTTTTGTGCAACAGTAATGGTCCTTCAAGACTATATACTTTTCCAAAAAGCATGAAGGATATTGTTTTCTTACTTCTAATATGAATAAAAATAAAAAAATCTTAAAATCAATTATATTTGCCCAAATTTAAAAATAATGATTAAAGGTTCCTCATCTGGTGTCAGACATAGAGGTCACTGAAAAGTATTAACTGAAATTTTATAAAGTTGTTGCACTGTGGTAATATGCCTTCAGGCTTTGCAGTGTGATTCCTGGCCTTGGTTCTCCATGTGTGGAGTTTGCATGTTCTTGCCCTGTTTTTTGCACAGGCTTCCTACCTGATTATTCAGTTTCCTGATAGAGTTAAAACATTTGAGATTAGACAAATTGGGTAAATTGGCCAGAGGATGTGAGTTTGAACCCCGTGACTGAATCCCATCCAAGGAATCCTCTGCCTTGGGTGTCCTGAGATAGGCTCTAGGCTCACTGTGTCATTGTACTGGATGAGCAGTTATGGAAGATGTATGTCTGCAGTATTTCTTAAATCAATGTTGCACCCCAAATTGACATATCCGTTTACTCTGATTTAAAAGTGCGCTCATGCCAAGAGATTCTGACAATCTTGCTAACAAATGAGAAGCTAATCCTTACATTTCACTTTTAAAGCTGCAGAAATACAGCTGTTAGGTAGCTGGGAACATAGAGGCTGCAGTTTCCTAACCCTGCTGTTGTACACTTCAGTATGGGCACTTAACCTGAAATAAATACCATGCTCTTTAAAACAGCTAAAAGTTATGGTAGTTATTTCCCAGTGTATAAGAGCTTCTGTTTATGATCCAATAATACCATTCTAATAATAATAAAAAAAATGTAAAACTTAATGTTTGGGCTCTTCCTCTGCGTTGTTTCTTCTGGAAGGCAAATGAAAACTATAATATTTCAAATTATGATCATACAGTACATTGGCTGTCCTGTATTTTTTTTTTTGGAACACATTGTGTTTTTTGTAGCTAAGAAGTGGCATCTTCATTAGAGAGAGTCCATTAAATTTAAAAGGCATCTCATGTAAAACTGCTGAGATAGATTGGAAAAATCCATGAGCAACAGCTTTCTCTGACTTGGATGTTTTTCAGTTCCTCCAATGGATGGTATCTGTGGTGGTAAATAATATTAGTACTTAGAACATGTCGAGAAAAAATATAGTTCTTATATACAGTCTAAAGGGAGTATGAACTGTATTTCCTTAATACCTCAGTATGAGTCAAATACTCAAATACCTAACCCCTTACAGTATAACTAAGGAGTGAACAGAGGATATGAACTCAAGAACTGATCATTCATCTGTTTAGGATATGTGAGTCTTGAGAAATAATATTTTTTAAATATGTCTTGGTTGTGCATTTTATATTAGCAAGTCATTTACATTACTTAAAATTAAATTCTCTGTAAAATTATATCTAAAGAGCCTACACATATAGTGTGCTCAGAATAAATTCTCATACTGTTCCTCCATCCCAATTTTCCCCGAATAAATTCTGCAGACATGCCAGCACATACCCGCCCTGCCACACACACAGACACACACACACACACAGACACACACACCCACACAGACACACAACACGCACAGAACCTCCAAACACTTTTAGTGTTGAAAATAGTTCCATGGAATTTTTATTTCTGGAAACGCCTTTAAAATGTAAATTCTGCCAATTTATAGCTAGTCATTCCTCGAAAAGCACTGAATACATTGTGCATTGTCTTTTTGTGAATGCAGGGGTTCTTTGACTAGATCCTACCTGCAGTTCTGGAAAATCACCAGTCCATAAGTTTTTACTAATGATCCATTTGGATTAAACCCTTAATCAAGGTAAGGCTAGACAAAACGGGGGGGGGATGTTTGTTGTCCAGTGAAATTACAAAATAAAACCTCTCAAAGACAGACAGACAAATTAATAAATGCTATTATTATTATGCATTACAAATCAATATTTGTTAGTTACAAAAACAATTCAACAGTCCATCTTCCAAATTGCTTACTTAGCGGTACAGGGGGCGGGGACAATACAATTTTTCGCCTACACAGCAAATGTATTTTTTGTATGCAGTACTCTGGTACTTGGTGTATATATTACGATGCAGATTTCCCTCTGTTGCATTTCTCTATCTTATCCCTTTAAATTGGCACCTGGCTGCCGGGGTTCACCGGACAGCGCTGTCTCTGCTTGGCAGCTGACGTCATTAAACTTTCCTATTCCAGTGGCTTTGCCGAGATGAGGGAAGCTGGGAGTCTGCACGAGCTACAGTGCGAGCTAGAGCGCGAGCGTCCGAGGCTCAGCGAGCAGGCGACCAGGCACGGAACTGTAAGTGCTGCTTTTATATTTTTTCCTTTCAGAATAATCAGAAACAGACATGTTTGCCTCTTTCGGGAGAGTACAAGTAACTGAAAACATCAATGACAAGAATATACTGTGGTTAGTCGTAATTTCCCCATTGCTTCTTTGTTAGTAAGTTGATGGTTTGTAGGGAAAAAAAAGGTAAACAGGTTTTTTCCCACTGTTTGTTTCTGTTTTGCTCAGTGTTTCCCTGCCGTCATCTACTTAAATGATATTTAGGTTTCGGGAAACTTTGTTGCGATTGGTAATCAAAGGAAAAACAAAGTCTTTTTCTGAAAACTCTATGTTAATTTGAAAAGAAACAGTCGCGAGCGCAAGCATAAGTTTAACTATCCTGCAGTGCTACCCCATACTCTAGACTGTTAATTCTTTCTTCAAAGTGCATGCAAGTCTGACAGATGTAAATGATAAGTCAAAAAAACTCACATTCCATTCCGTTGAGTCGTGCACCATAAGAACAAACATCCCTGTTTAGCAGTGCTAAACATTCCCATTTGACTATACGACTGACCAGTTGTAAACATTCCAGCAATCGCTGCTGCTTTCATGCCAAATTCAAATATGTGTATGGGTCAGGATGCAATATTAACAAACAAGACGGAGGTGTAATTTAAACAAACGGAATACCACACTTCATCTATCAAAATGTTCTATAATGTTTTCAGATCGACGTATGAGTTTGTAACGCGCTTCACTGTATGACATTTTATAATGACAGTTTTTATTGACTTTATTGACCAAAGTAGTATAATCACTGGGGTTAATTTCGCTTGCGATACCTGCCTGTTGTTAAAGCACTGCTCAGTATATCTTCTTTGTAGCTGATGAACCTGACTGTTTTATTGGGCAGTACTTCTCTCTGAACTAATATAACATTCTTTCTAATGCCTTTGTCCTATGCGAATTCAGCCATGCTTATTTCGCCGAAATGCTCTCGCGTACAGAAAGGGCGACACACTGTTGCATCACTACCTGGCATGTGATCTGTGTCCTTTTCTCTAAGTAAGATTGCGGTCTCCTTTATGGATCTGTCCGTACAATAACGCTAATTACGACATTTTTGCTGCAGCTGAAATTGCACTGATGCAAGGGCTTTATGTTGACAGGCTAAATTTAAACCTGAAGTACTGTATATTGGCTCTTATTCAATGAAAGTTTTTGTTATGTAATAAAACAATAAAAAATAATTGTACTTCATATGTTTCCTTCGGAAAGTTTGCTTAGGAATAACTGCATACATACCTGGCTTTACAAAGAGATCAATTGTGCTTTTCATAAAGTGATTTTTAAATTGTTTTTGTTTTGCTTAGATTTTTTTTCACAGAAGATTAAAATAAAGCTTTGAAAGTACACTGAAATGTATACACAAATTATAATGTTCTCTCAAGCTTTAATTTCCAGATCCCAGGACCCATACATATATTTTCACAAAATGGGATTGTGTTATGATGTGTATAAAGCCATTTATATGTAGTCACTTCACTGAAATATCACCAGTGCTCCTCCATTACATTAATTGGTAGATGCTGACACAAACATCAAACAGGTAGTAAGTATTAATCTCACAATTTGCTTAAACTTGCTAGCTGCATGTTTGGAAAATGTAGCTAGCAGACACGAATAGCTACTAACTCATTTTTGGGTGTAGAGATTAGAGCCCGACCGATAAAGGATTTTGGAGGCCGATACCGATACAAATATTTGTTGGTTTTAAAATCCGATATTCCGA
>JAODKN010000037.1:7797595-7810998 GCA_026774425.1 Petrocephalus zakoni
TTAAGTCTGTGTAATAGGGTAAGATGGTCAACCGTATCAAAAGCTGCACTAAGGTCCAGGAGTAGTAGCACAGTCACGCTGTCAGCATCAGATGCCATTGATATGTCATTTATGACTTTCGTTAAGGCTGTTTCAGTACTGTATTACACATCGCCTGCAAGCATGCTGGGTTATGATAATACCCCACGGCGCTAAATTACTTTTAAAAGCGTCACTCATTAACAAAAATTGCAGGATTTGGCCACAAGGGGGCATTTAGCTGATGTCCCCCTTTCAGACATGCACTGCACCCGGTACTTTTCTAGACATTATCCAGAGGGGCTGTATATGTGAACAGAAATGTTTGAAACAGTTGTACTGGACATTTAACAGACTTTACCTTGCTAGATCTCTAATACATATTCCAGATAATTTCCAATTGCTCCTCAAATGTGAATGGAGCAGGACATTTTCCGGAGAACTGAGTGCGAGCAAGTGGGCGGATTAATAACGTTTCTATCGTACCACTGGAGCAAAAATGGAAGAATATATAGCTGCATCATGCTGGTATATTACGGAAGCATATTGCATTGATATGGGGAAAAAAAAGGCTTTTGTTTTTCCAAATGAATGACACAGTCATCCTGGTTTTACGAGTAACATTTTATTTTTTTCTGAATCAACGAGATAATCATCCTGTTTTTTTGAGTAATATTTCCCTGTTTTTTTTTTATTAACAAGACAACCTTTCTGTTTTTCATGGTGCGCGATCTGCATAGTTTAATCCGCTTTTATTTTGTATCTTGGGAAATATTAATGTTTCTAAGTAGTGTAGAAGGAATTATCGTTAGTTTATCAAACAGGATGACTGTTATTAATTTGAAAAAACAAAACTGTTATTTTTTCCATATGAATGCAATACACTTTCGTAGTATATGGCTTTCCATTATCTTCCTAATATTGTAGGTACGTCCAAATAAATGTAGAATTGTAAATGCCTCTGATGCAGAAAATCTTTGGTTGTGTGCTACATCTGTGGCAGAAAATATCCGGACTTGAATAATTTATGTACAATTTATGAACATGGCTTTAACTATAAGCAGCAGGGGTTGAGAGCATGCAAGAAAACCATCTAGTTTTTTTTTTCATGACCAGGTCAACCATCTTAGTCCTTCAGTTCGGGTGCAACAGTTCGGGTGTTTGACAGTTGTCGTTCTAAAGCGAAAGTTGATATCGTTAGTTAAGGCTGCCAACATCACCATGATAATATCGCCCAAGCCTAGTTAACATCATGACACCCATGTTGGCAGGGCATTTATATTGTATTCTATAACCTCTATCCATGTTATAAATACCACCTGAGGTCAGGTCAGGTTGGGGAGGATGCACTGGTACAACACATTACTGCACCCACCACATGACAAAACACCTCACCTTGGTGACCCCCCAAACCGACAGGTGGGTCCAGTCCCACCTTCTAACAAACACCTCCTTATTTGTCCTCAGAGCCTTCGCAACCATACTTCTCAGTTCTCGGTACAAATCGGAGTTGCTATGAAGCCATGCGTTGTGACTCTTCTCGATAATATCTAGTGTGCCCTGGAAGATGGAATATCTCCTTATGGAAACATTGGCAGCACCAATACAACCATCACAGTTTTATCATGGAAGGTCTCCCACATCACATTAGAATCTGCTCCTTAAGAGGAGTGACATTGGACACCATTGGGAGGAGCCGATCCGCCACAACAACGGCTACTCTCTGAGTATGGCAGCCAGAACGACCAGACCAATAATAGGTGTACCCACCTACAGAGATCTGGCTATTCCGCGCTCTGCATCACTGAAATACAGAATTTACGAAGCTCCTCCAATAGAGGGGAAGATGGTCATCATGCCAGAGAAACAAGATAGGCATTATTTGGAATCCCCTTGGTTAAAGCCAAAAATAGGGTGACTGTTTACAAAGCTATTAGGCCTGAACGATTTTAAGAAAATATCGAATTGTGATTTATCTGCCAGATATTGCGATTGCACTTTGATTCACAATTTTTCTTTAACTCAGTATTCCCTATACGTTTATAAAAAACTGTAATTGAGCACAACTGTACATTGAAACATGAACTGTGTTATACATTAATCCATAGATTTGACTGGAAATATATGAACTGAATCCAAAATGTATTTATTCTCACAATACGATATAGAACTTACACCAAATAAACCACAGAACAATTCTCTAGCAACCCGAACATGGTAAAGTGATTGTATTTTTACACGCACATTTTAAGTGCCATGTCTGCAAACAGCACTCAACCACTTTTTTACCCTTAGTAAAGTGCTTCCGGAAAGTCCCATGTACACAAGGGTCAAATTAGCAGAGAATAATGACGCATAAAACTAATATAACAAAAGCCGCGACTGTGTTATAAAGTAAAGTAAGTAAATAAATAAATAAAGTTATGAAAATAAAATAATTCCAGTACGAAAACATCAAGGACCTTGCGGCTAACGCTGCTTGGGCCCCTAATAATTTCTGTAAACAATCTCTGACCATTACATAGGTAGGTAATTCATTTATGGCTCAGCAGCGGAATCAATATTTTTTTGCACTGTGATTGTAACGTTTTCCTTGGGTTTCTGTTGTTTGTGGGCATACTGTATACACAGTCAATTTGGGCCACTTCTGCTTGCTAAGCATGATTGGCGCACGAGGAGCACGGCACTTCTGATTGGTGAGACTGACTGTCACACAAGGAGGACGGAATTAATTTTCAAAATTATTCTCACGACAGTTTTAAACCCTGGGTCAGACGTGCTGTATAATGCATATCCTATATCGCAGGCTGTGCGATTTGCTAATTGCATTGTTTTTAAATTGCGATTTTGATTTGAAATCAATAAATCTTTCAGCCCTAAAAGCTAGTTATTAACTGGTAATATCAAGGTTAGCACTTTTGCAAAGTAAAGTCTTCTCTTAGAGGACAGGGCACTAGTAACCCACCATAAATGGGGTGATGGAGATTGAGGGAAGTAATTTTAATGCAAGGTCCTATTCAGACAGTTCCATCCATTAACATTTCCTCAAACCATGGGAGCTGTCACCAAAATGGGTCAGCTACTTGTCTTAACTAATGTGGAGCTGAATCTGAATTCATGAATATAAGGATGTTTATTTGGCATATATAAAGAGTTTGGAATTTGTATGTATCCTTATAAAGGGAACAATGATTCATTTTATTTAATCATTGATGAAACTACAAAGATTACTGCTGGTCACTTCCCCTAGAAATCAAAAGAAAAATAGACCTCTCTTATTCCATTCACTTGTGGTATGCATTTATTTTCCTTCTGCTTAACTCGCAGAACTATGGGGCTGTTTCACAGTACCTTATTTGAATATTAAGAGATAAGCATAAATATTTCAGCTGGGCCACAATGGATATTGGCCTTTGAGATTTGACCTTTTAAAAGAAAGACGGGTCTGGCATAAAAAATAATATACTAAAGATCGGAAATGATTTGAATGTTCTGTTGTTCTTGAATTATTTTTTACTATACAGACTGCAAAATGTTTTTTCTTTTTTTTATTGACTCAATCTTATAGTGCACAGACTGGGGATAAGAAAGGTTGACAGTTTCTTCTACATTATTAAGTACTCAGTTCCAAGGCAAAAAAAGATTTTTTTAGAACTTTTATTGTTAAGTGATAAAATGAATTGATGGCTACTATACATGCATTTGAACTGTGGCTGTAAGGCAGATGATGGCAATAGAAATATACTTCTATGAAATATATGCTGAAGTACCTTTGTTATTGTGTTGTGAATGCGTCATTAAATGGTGTTGCTTCTTGCAGAGTCGCAGTACATATTGCACAATTATTTTTCGGACAGCTTCTGCTGGCCGGGGTCATGGTGGCAGCAAGCCAAACCTACACGTAGGTCAGTCCCGACCTCATTCTCCAAGGCTAAGATTCTTCATGGGAAACCCAAGCTATTAGTTACTGCAAGTAGCTAATTAAAATGATTATATCAGGTTTTAAATATAACTCCTGGGTTTTTGGGCTATCTCACTGGCTTGGTGGGTAGCATTGTTGCCCTATATCTCCAGGTTTGCTATGAAGCCAGTGGTGTAGTGGTTAGGGGCACGACCCCCGACCTGCAAGTACTGCTGAGGTACCCTGAGCAAGGTACCATCCCCAAGCACTGCTCCCCGGGCGCTCACATAGCTGCCCCCTGTCACATGGGTTTGAAGCAGAGGACACATACTGCTGAGGCACCCTGAGCAAGGTACCGACCCCAAGCACTGCTCCCCAGGCGGTCACATAGCTGCCCCCTGTCACATGGGTTAAAAGCAGAGGACACATTTCATTGTTGTGTGCTGTGGTGCGTCAACAATGATGATTAATCACCTACACTTAATGCTCTGTAGGTTTATTACTGCGATCTGTTGCCTTTTCTCTTTTATCATTGGCATATTATTGAAGTTATGGGTCTTCCTGCAAATCTCCATTTTGTGTTGCTTCCATACTGGAATTGTCATTGAGACATTTGTGGATAAAATACTTTGCCATGACTCTTGGCAGTGAAGTGGGCTCACTAAACATCCCATTCCACTTCAAATCCTTCCAAAGTTCATAAAATGTGTTTTCAATAGGGTTTATGATGTCATCTCCTTGCAGTGTCAATGGGAGGCAATTGCTTTGGTTGTTTTCTGTGCACTTGCTTTGGGTGTCTGTGTTTATTACACTGCCATTAATTCCAGCTATTTTAGTTTTATTGAATTATTTTACTGACATTAACTTCTATTCTAGTAATTCCCATAAAACATTTTTACTTTAATTGAAAACATATCCTCCTGGTCTGGCTTTTATTGGGGAAAAAATTTACTCTAAAGGCTAAAAGATTTATAGTTTTTAGGTTTAAAATATTCAAAATGTATATTAGACTTTACATCATCATTATTATATTTCCAAAGGTATCCATGTATTTTTACTGCCTGATTTGTCTGTGAGTTATAGAAATGTGCATATTTTAAATATGAATTATGCATAGTTTGTAATACACATGTTTAAACGCATGCAGTTAATAAATAGGCTAAATGTATGATTACATAAGAACATAAGTTTTCTCTCCACTTTTTATTAGTTTACCTGACTTACTTTGGCCTTCATTATTGAATTTCATTTAGCTTTGAATTAGAAAATTGCTAGCACATAAGGCAATTCAGAGGATTACATGTAGATTAAAATACTAAGCTTTCCACAGCAAAATTTGGTAACTTTACATCACTGGTGAGATGAGGTGTGGCAATATGTACCCGCATGTTTCAATTATTACCACAAAACTTAACTTTTACTTGACAGAATTTGCATGCAGCATTGCTTATGTTCAACTTTTCTTTGTTTAAAGTTTGAAAGCTAAAGTTCCTCCATGCATTGCATGTAAATTGTGGAGGAGCAGCATGAATCCCTGCCGGTTATTGCTAAACAAAGTTTGAACATAATTGGCTCCTATAGTATATAGGCCTGTACGATTATGGAGGAACTACAAAGTTACTCCACTTCGAATTCAAACTTCATGAATTATAAATCAACAAAAAAATCGATTTTGGAGTTTTGGAGTGTGGCGATACATGAATTGGCACACAATAGAATTCTGATACATAACTGAATAGATTTTTTCCCCCCCATCTAGTTAACATATGGGTCAGTCTTGGCCGATATTGCCACCGGATTTAAACTTTATCAATTATCTTTGCAACGGGAACACCTAGGCATCTTTGGCCTAATTTAAAATATGACTTTATTTAGCTTGTAGCATGTACTCAACTTAAGATAAAAACAAAAAATCTTTGTCTAATCTGTCAAGAGGTGCAGGATCTCAATGGTTCATAAAATGAGGCGAAATGGGTGTTTGTGTTCTTGGAAACAATCTGGGGAACGAAGGGCAGCTCTTCACTACACTGTATACTGCCTATACAATACTGACCTGTATTATTAGTCAAAGAATATAAAACTTCTTAAGTATATAATATTCAGATTGCGTTATACTTAGCTGAGTATGCATTTTCTACTTTATGTAATGCATATTTTGATCGTTAGACTGAACATCTCTCCATAAAGCTGTGATAAAGGGATTGACTAGAAAAAATTGTTCATCAGCATAGTAAATAAAGCCCAGTAAACCCATTGAATAATTACACTTACATAATATGTAATCTGTAATGATTTATTACCTGTGCTGATCCTTAAATTAATCAGAGTTATCACTTCATAACAAGATTAAAATGTGCTTGAACTATACATTAAGTGCATTAAGTGCTTTCTGCTTTGAGTTTTTGTTTTGATTTCATATCTGAACGGTTGCTGAATCAGAATTTTTCACATTTCACTTATATTGGATGAGTAACAGTGTAGTGGGGAATTAGATGGTTAACTTAATTCCTTCTTGTTTTGTCAACTTATTCTGATTGCTTATTCAGTGCCATATGTCACTCCGCAGTCTGGACAGATGGCTTCTTTGTTTAAGCCAAGATATAGGATTCAGGACAAAATATCATTATGTGATTTTAATAGTACTCTTATAATTCTTGCACTTCGTATCAATTACACTAGTTCTTTTAAATATATCATACAGTATCAATGCATGTCTAATATTTTTTTGTCAAGTATAAGTACCAATGCTTGCCTTCTGGCACTCCGTTATGCCCCAACCCTAGACGGGGCTCGTAACACTTCTGGGTGAAGCCTAACAAAATAATATCCAATATCAGGATATCAGAGATATCAAATATCCAGATAAATGAGAACAACGAAATCTCCGCCACACACACACACACAATCTTTTTTTAGCCAAAGAAAGAAAAAATTAAGTGCCGATCATCAGTTTTTAGTGTCAGTGTGAAGTGATGGATAGGCGGGCTGCTATTTCTGCTTAAATGGGCCATCTAAAATCATCTAAAGCAATGGTCCACAGACTTTTACTCCTCATGCCATGTCTGAAAGTGTTATGCTCTCTGCATTCCACCCTTATGCTTCATTGTCAAGAACAATATACTGGGTAAGAGCTTCTGTTATTTTCACAGCATGACGGTCACCGTTTGACATTTTCTTCCTGCATACTACTGTTTGCCGCATGGTGTGTTGCAAAGTGCTGCTGGTGGCTATTTTGTCATCCATCTATCTTCTGTGCCTGCTTGTCCTATGCAAGGTCAAAGGGGTCCGGAGCCTGTCCCGGAGGCGATGGGCACAGGGCAGGGATCAACCCAGGACACCAACCCATCGCACACCTATGGGCAATTTAGCATCTCAAATTAACCTCATCATGTTACTGGACTGGAGGGGGGACCAGAGTTCCTGGAGGAATCCCCACAACAACAACATGCACACTGCACACACATGGAGCCAGGTCATACTCGTTCTTGTTTGTTTTGGACCGCCTCCTGATACTTTAGCAGCGCATAGGCTATGCTTTGATTATTTGTCATTTATATTGAAGTACTTCTGCAGCGTACATGTTTTGTGGGCCCTTTTATTTTGCTTATCAACATCCCTGATACATCATCACTTGATATCAGTTAAATGTATTATCGGAGTAGTACAAATACATGAGTAGCGCATCAAACTCAAGAGTAGTCTCTGTATCAATGTAGCCATAATATTTATGAAAGATTGAAATATGGGAAATATATTTATATGTAAATATATATGAAAGATTGAAATATAGGGGTCCGTCTGCATAATCACATGAAGTTCTGGAGAGTCAAATTTTCTGAGCTCTATATTTATCCATGGCATCAACCTAATAATTCAAGAAAAGGTTTTTTGGTTTCCTTGTGGAAGGGTAAAAATCACAAGATAATTATACCCCAACTGAAAAAAATAGAACTTATATGATCTTATATTATATTTTAAAATTCATATGTAAAAACCGGTAAAATATATGAATGGGGTTGGTCTTCTGAGTATACGAATAACAATAATAATAATAATCAGCATAGTATAATTATTATAATTATTATTTAATGTTTTATTATTATTGTTTATCCACTGCAATTCTTTTTTTTCTCCTACCTAAGCTTAAAGAATATTAAGTAGAGATTTGTGTAGCAGGGACGTGCAGAATTATATCAAAATATTGATTATTGAGAATGAAAACAAAGTCAGTCTCCCACCCCTACTGTGTAGAATGCATTATTGCAGTCTCAATTGACTATTTCTAAGTGCTTCAAGGAGGCTTGCAAATATCTAGTCAGGGATATTCTGGAGGGTTTCGCTAACATCAATGATATTTTCAGTGCTTGTGGTGGTGCTGTCTTTATCCTTACCTGGGTGGATAGCGTACTGTGTCATATCACCTTCAGGAATGTCATATCAATGTAATTCAAAGTCATTATGTGCTGTAAAATGGCACAATCAGATCTCATTGTCAGTGTGCTGAAAGGATAAAAAAAAAATTGTTAGTCTTAGTGGTTTCTGTTAGTCTTAGTGGTTAGTCTTAAGACACTTACATTAGCCTAAATGAGAGAGGTGTACTGGCATAAAATATGCATATGCTCATGCGATTTCATTGCTCACTGCTCATTATCATTTATTGATAGTTTGGCTTTGTGGGGAAAAATAGGAAATTATATGTTTTTGGAAGTTCTTGGCTATGCTTTAGCTTATCTCTCGAGATAGTGACATGTTACTTGTTCTGCCTGACAATGCAGAGTAAATTATATTTGCATGAGAAATCAGCAGTTATAATAAGCTATTATTCATGTACAAACAATAAGAAAGAAGTGCATTTTCAGTTATTTATATGACCTATAAATCTTATTCATAAAACATTCCAGTTGCATAATTAAAATAATACATATGTTGTCAGTAATGGCCTTTTTGCTGAGCTCTTTTGCTTTGATGTCTACTGAAATCAAAATTGCGGTGAATTTACTAGAATTAACAGTTCAGAAATTTGCATCTGACAACTTTCTCTTTATGCTCACATAAAAATCTAGAGAGTAATGAAGTGTTATCAGACATATGTTTATTCTTCATATGAAAAGAGGCATTATATAATTATTTTGTCAAAATGGAAAATTAAATTACTTGGGAATGAACAGGGTAATATATGAGAAATAAATAAAGACTTTAATTATATTGTGATAATTGTCTATATTATTTTCAATGGAAAAAAAATATATGCAAATAAATAGTGTTGCATATTGAATGTAGATGTACATAGCGCTGAAACATTTACTCGAATAATTTGAATGACTTGCTTCAGATCCTCAACGCAAATTCTCTGCCTTGAATTATTCATTTTATGATCCATGGAACTGTTATGCACAGACTGCAGCAGAGGATATGAATTGGAGCACCAAGAGAGCTGTGTGTTGTTGTGTGTATACTGGAGAAATGGCAGAAAATGAAAATGGGGAAGGGGAAAGGAAGAGAAATGACGGAAACCACCAGAATTTTGGAGCATTTCATCTTGAGATTAAAAGAAAATATTATACAATGCAAACACTGTAAAACCAAACTTGCATTATATAAGTTCTCAAGTTGAATTGTTACCAGACTTTCCTGCCACTCATCTCTTCCTTTTTGTTTTATCAAGCTATTAACCTCAATTTCAAAGAGGGCTTGAAGAAGCAGGTAGCAGGTAGGTAACTAGTTCTGCCAAACAGCACTGATATGGCGAAAATATGATTATCTTAAAATATTTCTCAGTACAGTCCCTCCATAAACTGGGGGACCTAACTGTTTGCAGCTAATTATGCTATTATTAATTAATGTTTTTGGAAAATGTGATTTTTGTACTTTTCGGATTGTTGTGTGGCTGGAAAAAGTGTACAATAAACTGCAGGTTTTGATCTGAGTGATGTTTTATGTCCACATTTTGGTATTACTTTCTAAAAAAGTTATAGGCTGTAGGTGACCTGATTTTAATCTCACCACAGCTAATTTTCTCAATTCAAAGAGACTAAATAAATATAGTTAAATTTTATCTCTTTTTCAGTAAACCATTGCCTGTTATGGATGGGGGTTGGAAAAAATATTGATTTTATCTTTAATCACAATCCTGGTTTTGACAATTCAATATCGGTTCACAAAATCCCAAGATAAACCTACTTAATTTATGGATTTTCCCTGCAACTTTGTAAATATTCTTGTTGAATTGTACTTGTATCGGTCCTCTCACCATACAGGTGGCGCTACTGTATTGTGCAATTGCCTCACACCACCATCTTGGTGCCTCGCCAGTCAGGAGGTGCTTTCACACCATCAAAACTTTTTTTCTGGAACCAGAACCTTTTTTCCAGGTCCAGAGCCTTCTGTCGTGTTCACACCGCAGGAACTTGGCACGATTGTAGTTCTTCTGAGGCAGTTCCAGAATATGCCTGCATATTTTTATGTGTATACAAGGTAACACTTTTAGAAATGGTTTACATTGTTACTCTTTGAGAAAATAATTTATGGAATCAACATTTTGCACTTTTAACAATATATGCAAAGGCTGTTGGTTCTGATTACTTTTTGCAGTTAAGAGTCCAGTTGAACATTTTATACAAAACATGAAATTGTTCTTCGCTTGATGCATAAAATTTCTTAACTTTACCAGACTTCAAAAGTCAAAATGGCTCTGCAGGGATACATATTTTGTGGTTCAGATTTTTCCCAAGTGCTTCAAGGTTGCCTTTGAAATGCAATATTTGCCTTTCCTTTTTACCAGCCAAGTGTAAAATGTTCCATTCAGATGTATTGTGAAAATTATATGACCAGCATACCTTTGTTCTTTGGGTTCAGTTACCATCAGTTATCCATCAGGTCCACAGCTTTCCAATGTTGATTTGGACTGCAGGTATCTAAATACCTTCTTTTCTTGACGATTAAGCCATCCTACTTGGCAGCATTTTAAAATATGGGTAAGATGTGCTTATGTTTTGCAAATGATGCAAGAGAGATGGTTCTCCATAAGACTTATCTTGGCAGATAAAGAGGAGTCCTTGGTTTTTCTTGGAAAAGCACCATAATAAAATACCATAGTGGAACACTGGGAGAATCTGCTTATCTTGCATTTTCATTTTTATCTTCATTTAAATTCAACAAGTTTAAATACAGCCTTCCATTGACTTGCATTTGGGACCAGAACCACCAATCAAGTCAATTTGAGCACATCTTGATATTGTAGCTGTCCATCACATATACATTACTGTATATATACTGTATTACAAGTTAGATATGGACAGTGGGTCATTATACACCTGGCAGTACTGCCCATTCCCCTACACCCATTACACTAAGCACTACACTCGCTAATGTCCCACGATGTCCACTTTCAGGTATCTTTTGATCAGTGAATAATATTTACTATGGACCTCAAACGTAAATGCAATGAACATGACTCGATCAGGCATGACTCAATGTAAGACTGTATATCCTACACAAACCTATCAGAAAAAAATGTTTCTGAAATAGGGACCTTTCGATGTTATGGTCTGATTTGCAGTGAGCTTTTTAACTTTCTTTGAATCAGTCTCTTTTGCTTTTTAGTGCTTATTCCTGTTTTTGGCCACCGAATATGACTAATTGACAGTCACGTTTAAGTTTATTAATAGCTTTCACATTCATGCCTCATTAAGTTTCTTCTCAGAGTGGCTTGTTGATCAATAATCCTCTTAAAAGCATCTGGAGTCAGTCCATGTTACAGCGTAATAGTGCTGCACCACAGCATTTTTAAGCTTGACAAAATTGTGCAAATATACTTTTATTAAGTGGATTAATGGCCTGATGTTGTCAATATGGAGTTGGCATTTAAGGAAAACATGCTTAAAGGTTCCTTATTTTTTACCCTTTTCATTCTTACTTTTCATTGAGGGAGTGGGTATAGACTTTCTGGTGGATAATATTATTAGTTTCATTTTATTGTATATAAAATATTTTATACATGCTACAGAACATCAGGTACCAGATTAGGTATAGAAAGATGTGACTGCTCTGACAATTTTTAAGCTGTTGGTAAACATCAGTAGGAGAGAATATAAATTGTATGTTAATATATTCAAATGAAGTAAATGCCTCTCTCTATGTGCAGGTCAATAAATCAATTTTATTTTGATGAGACTTTAATTGGTGAAAGAAAATTAAGTTCATCTTAACTATTCCCTCTGCTACCTAATGTTTGGTTCACTAATGTACAAATTAAGAGTTGATAACATTGCACAGTTTGAATAAAATTTTATGGATTATCTATTAAGGATACTGTATCTCACTCTATCCTTGCAGGTGATTGATGTGCTGCTGTTGTTATTGCAGTGGGGACCGTTGTAATTAATATGTATTATAAGCACTATATTGCCAAAAGTAATACATAGGCTTTAATATGGAGTTGGCCCACTCTTTGCAGCTAAAACAGCTTCAACTCTTCTGGGAAGGCTTTCTACAAGGTTTAGGAGTGTTTTTATGGGAATCTTTGACCATTCTTCCAGGAGAGCATGTATGAGGTCAGGCACTGATGTTGGACGTGAAGGCCTGGCTCGCAGTGTCTGCATATATATTCAAAATACACAGGCTTGCTATTCCACTTCACGGGGGATCTGTATTTTCAACCTTGCAGCCCCCACATATAGGGAAGTACAATTTTCAGGTGCTTTCAGAATTACCAGAGCTGGACATCTTAAATATCAACTAGGTCTGCATGGTGTGCAATGTTAATATCACATCTCATTATTCATATATAACACAAGGACCATGATAGTCAGCTTGGATTCAATTAGACTTGGTGGTTTCTAATAATTGACGACATAAACAAAACTAATTAAAATAACCACAAAATAACAGCTGAATAACTATTGCTAGATTACTATGCAAAACAAATTCTGGCTGGGTAGATGGCCAGTCATAGCCTCTGGACAAACAGTTTGTTACTATTGTGTACTTTTCTGTCTTTATTCCTCTTTCCACCTGTCAGTAGAAATTGGATGCCCACCTCAGTAATCGATGATTCGCAATATTTTCACTCCGCAGAGTGCTTCTTTTTACTGAAACTCCTTATTGTTACTGTATGCAAAACGGATAATTGCTCACTTGGCAGATATGATGCGGATGTGAGTTTACTGAGTGGGTGCCTGCACAAAGTTGAAGAATTGGGGGGGGGGGGGGCTGTACAGCTACATACAGGCTGCAGGAATATGCTATGGGCTCAGATTGACTTGGGAAGGTTTTTTAAGTGCCAAGTGTTTGAGTCCAAAGTGAAAATTCACCATTCGCCCAAGTGTGTGACAAGGAGTCCAGACTTGAATACCTCAACTATGCAAGAATACATATGATTACAACAATATCTAATGAATATTTTAGGACCTGCGTTCATAGTGGGGTACCGCAGGGTTCAATTTTAGGACCACTATTGTTCCTAATTTACATAAATGATATAGAC